>CM031590.1:7318166-7743755 GCA_018467065.1 Ephestia elutella
CCAGACTGGACAAGCCATGCATCTTTGTCATAATAGTCCATTAATATCATAAACCATCCCATGTTTCTTCTGATTTACTGGTCACCTGTGGGGTTAAAACGGTCACTGTGAATATGACCCATTTCTCATATCTTAAATATTTAAAAATGTACTTTACATACGGTAGAATAAGGTTCATTTTTAAATATTCAGGAAATTAGAAATGAATCATATTCCTATTTATCAAAGTGACCGTTTTACCCGACCTGATCTTCCAGCTGCCAGCGAACTTGGAATTTATTGCTCCAGGAATAAACTGTGCATCTTTTTATTTGAAAGTTTGGGTTGCTATGGAAATGCTGTGTAATTAAATGTTATTGCCGGTTTTAAATGTATTAATGACGACCTTTGTGGCCTTGTGGTTCCCAGTTAGGTCAAGATGGAAAATGATCTTTTTGAATCCTGAGATTTGTATCTATCCTAATGTGATTTATTGATTTGTGTCCTATCTATTATGTATATTTGTTATAAAATATAGTATCATAACACAAGACCCGAACTTACAGGGGCTTGCTCAATCTGTGTGATGTCTGTATTTAATCAATAACTAGCTTAGGCCCGCGGCTTTGCCCGCGTGAATTTCCCACGGGAACAGTGCTTTTTCCCGGGACGAAAGGTACCCTATGCTATGTCCGAAATATGCTAAATTTCACATTTCGCATTTATACTAATATGCGAAATTTCAGGAAGATTAGTTCAAGAGATAAAGCGTGAAGGAGTATCAAACAAACAAACTCACTTACGCATTTATTAATATTAGTCAGGATTATTGTTACATACACACAAGTACCTACCTCATAGTACATAATATCTCGATGACCTACCACCTACTATTAGTTAGGATATATCTTGTTGCATTAGAAAAATATAAATAGCAAACTGATACAAATAATAAAAAAAAAACTTTATTATACAGATTGAGCAGCACACGTCTATAAGAGTTAAAACGGAAGCCAATGCACTATAACGAGAATGTACCAAGACGTTGATAGTTCTATAAATAAGGCATGTAGGTCATCCGAGTTAATTCCGTCCAGATTGCAGCTTCAATCACGTAGACGGATTTATATTTGAAGCAGGCAAAACAATCGTCAGTATTGTCTATCTATGTCGGTGATTCATCACCTTTCTCGTAAATGTGCTAAGTAATTTAGGAGGAAAAGATCTCATTAACTATGGTAACCAAAAGGAGAAATATTTTGCAATATTTTTTTAAAGTAATCTTTTATCTTTTAATACGGAAAATGTAGTATCAAATGCAAACTCTGCATTATCTTCTTTAATGTCATGATAAAGAATCATAACATTTAAAGTAGAAGACATTAAGAGATCAATTCTGTGATCATTCTTATTTTTGCAGTCTTTTTTTTAATTGTGTATATTGTTTTTCGAAAACCGACGTCGACGATGTGAAGAAGTATCTTCACATCGTCTTCACATGGTCGACTGAATATAGAGGTTTAAAGTAAATTCTCAGTTGTCTTACACGTATGAAAGAATTTTTTTTACAACTACATTACAGTTATCTTTTCAGAGTCAGGTAGGGAAAAAAGCGTGAAGGGGTCACAGCAAAAATTGTCTTCCAAATCATCATTTTAAATTCAGTCCTACAAAATGTTACCACAGCCCTGTCACCAATCTCAACATCAATCATTTCTGACCTTCTTAACTCTTTCGACCTGTCCGTCCATTTGTCAGCAATATATTACAAAATACATTTTGTTTTTAATTCTGTATATTCTGCTCTATTTTTTATATCATACTTGCTTTCTGCATCTATAATTTTGAATGAAGTAGTATTGTGTTTTTGAATAATGTCTATTTTTATTTTATTTGCGGTTATGTGTTCATACACATATTGTCTTTTTCATAATTATTGGGAAGGAGTCCGTTAAATTTGATTTCCCTTTTGCATTGAATTAGATTTGGCAAAACCACAATCTCCAACAACAGAGACTCATACAAAGCGAATATTAATACTTCCTTTACTTTGAAATGGAGACATGCCTTATTGAACATCAAAGTCTTCATTCACGCCCGCGTCAAATGAATGAATTCGTGCAATTTCCTGTTTGTCATGGGCAGCATTAATTGCTATCTAATGATCGATCACATGAAATTAAGTAAGGGCTAAACAATCCGTTAGATCATTTCTATCTTGAACGGAAAACACCTCTGCAGGAGCAACGTCACGAGGTGACGAGTCGACGTTATCCAATGGGTGCAGTCTCCCACGCGCATTCCGGACCGCCCGCCTCGGCTGCTCGCCAAAACTTTCATAGTTTAGTTACGATTTCGAAAACGAACCGACGCGTCCCGCCGCCGGTACCGAATCCTCTAACGAGTCCACTTTCTACTTCTTCGATTACTCGATCTGCTCAATTTTAATTTTGTTAATCTACATTAGTTTTCTTATTTACTTCAAGTGTGAGTGCATTCACTACAGTGATACGTGCCTTTATTGGATTTTCATTTGCTGATCTTGGTACGTCATTTTATTTAGTATCATCATTGACATTGACTTTATCATGTGTTTATCAATTATCACCTTGTAGTCCATCTTTAACTTGATCATCATCAAAATTTAGATTAATTACATCTGTTAATAGTAGATTTTCATTGCTGAAAAGAATCGTTAAATTTTAAAAGCAACGAGGAGTTAGATAATCGAAGGAAGTGAGACGGTGCAGTTATAAAAGTTTTGCGCCGAAACGTCCAGTTTCTGAGGCCTTCGGGATACAGAAATAGCCCGAGACGTTCGTTTCACACTTGAGAGAGTTTCTACAAGACATGGACACCTACTCGCTTACACTTCACCTTCAGATGGCGCTGACCGCTGCACGCCGAGATTTGACTCACACTAAGCTTTCAGCGACATTAATGAATTCATATTGAGTATGAGTAACAGTATAGGTATTATTATATATTTCAATCGTTATAATGTTGATCAATGAAATACGACTTAGGGTGGATGAAACGATTTTTAAGTAGGTTAAGTGTCTTGTTTCTCCTTAATTGAACTTATATTACATTTTTTCAATTTTAATTCTAATATAAAATAATATAAATAAATTGAAGTTTCGACAATATAAAAAGTAAAACGAATTTAAAATTTTAAATAAAATATCTTAATAGATTGGAGGTACGAATTATCGTACCTCCAATCTATTAAGATATTTTAGTAGTAAAACTTGTTTTCTACCATTAGGTAGAAAACAAAAGTTTTACTACTGAAATTCAGAACCGAACCAATAGTTTGACGTGTCTGAAACACGAGAAACTCAAGACAAAATGCCAATATTGCCATCTATCTATCAAATGTGTCTCTCAAATCTATATCTATCAAAAGTGGGGGCATTGATTCGATTCATGTTGCGAAGTCATTATAATGTCCTAGTACTCACGATATAAGAATGATTTATGATTAATATTTATGAGAGTTATGGATTTTTTTTTTCAACATTTTATGAGGTTTACAAATTGGGAAAACTGTCAGACATATTTTGTAAAACAGATTCGTATTTTCAATGAATTCTCACACACGAAGTACTATAGGACAGTTGTGACTTCTGGCTTCATATTTTACAAGTCGTTTTACAAGTCGTGTACACTTTTAAAATTCTTTTGTTAATATTTTGTTGATCTTTGGTTAATATTTAAAAAGTCTGGACAAATTCTAATACAATATATATATCAATAATGATAATCAATCAAATATCAACAATCATATATATATATACAATATACAATATGTCTAAGTTAGATTAAAACAATTTTAGATTATTTGCAAAATATAATAAACGTCTATGAAATCTAGCGATGAGGCATGTACGATGACAAATAATGAAGGCCTCAGATGAGAGCCTTGACGAACGCCAGATGAAACATTAACAGACTCTGAACAGTAACCCATAAAAGCTACCAAATGACTTTTACAGTACATTATATGAACAGGTCCACCGTAATAAATTACCATGAATACCCAAGCTTAGGTATATTTTGTTGAAAAGATTTATTAGGTTCAACTTGTCGAATGCTTTTTGAAACAATAAAATCTGTGTACTCCATCAGTTTACCTTCACATTTTTATACTACTTTCCATTAATATCATAAATGCGAAAGTTTTGATGTGGATGGGTGTGTGTGGATGTTTGTTACTCAATCACGAAAAACCTATCAACCAAAATCTAAAAACCTACTGGATAGATTGAGATTTGGTACATATGGGTAGAATTTAACCTACTTACAGCAGAGGTCTTTCCGAAATGCTAGTAGTTTGTA
The DNA here is from genome assembly GCA_018467065.1 of Ephestia elutella. Taxonomy (NCBI): domain Eukaryota; kingdom Metazoa; phylum Arthropoda; class Insecta; order Lepidoptera; family Pyralidae; genus Ephestia; species Ephestia elutella. Next base: position 7,322,487 of record CM031590.1, read on the forward strand.
GCTTCGACAATTATAATATTCTTTAATTTAAAATTTGATGTAAATAAGTGCCTGTATTAGGTCTTATTCCTGAATGACTTGAAATTGAATTGAATTTTAAATTTGAATAATTATAGGTATTTTGACGATTTGCATGTGCTGTAAACATTGCTTTTTTTAACCCATAAACTTAGTATATTCATCAAAATTTCTTCTTTATTTTATTTTTACTTTGACTTTGATTGTATTCTGAAATTCTTTATGCAACTTCGAGATCATAATATAAGAAAAGGTATCAAAAATTAAAACTACTGAACTAGTTATGCACTTGTGATGTAAATAAGGATGACATGTATAGTTAAAATAGCTCAAACGATTACTGAAATCAATTGCACTGTGCATTGCTGCAATTTGCTATTATTGCGAAAAAAGCGTACAAGTATGATTCTATATGATATGAATGGAAAGCATAGGCGTAAAAAAAATAACAAATGAATTTTTCTAACTCTAAGGTCAAAATTGCAAGTGGTCAAAATTGGTAAATATGTTATAGGTACCTACTATCGCTGTAGCACTTGGCATTGGTATTTGTACTTAAAAATCAAGGATATGTTTGTTTTCAAACTCTAATAAATAAATTTTGAATATACAATTACCGATCATTTTGATAGATATTGTAACAACAAAATAAAAGGTTATTAGGTACGCCGCTACTACCACAGCCTACCTATACATTGAAAATTAAATTTGAAATCTGTTTGATCATGATCACATTGATCACTGTACACAAGATTGAGTTTCGAAAGTCAGTCATAGTGTTTATTAGTTATACAGGATAAATGTTTGTGTAAATTTCCCAATTTGAATTCAAAAACATTGGCAAAATTTGTACTAAATCCTAATAATATTATATGCGAAAGTTTGGATGTGAGTTTGTGAGGATGTTTGTTACTCAATCACGCAAAATGTTCTGGACGGATTTCGATGAAATTTGGTATATGGGTAGAAAAATACCGGGAATATAACATAGGGTACTTTTTATCCCGAAGTTCTCACGGGAGCGAAGCCCCGGGGCGTGGCTAGTTCATTAATATGAGAAACTTTTTGTATAGGTTTTTTATGAGCTGTTCCATACATTTTGGGTGAGTAGACATTGTAAAATAGTATGGAACAGTTGATACTTTCACTAGTAGAATTTTTGCCAATATTCATCCTGTCATCATCATCCACAGCCTTCCATGACCCACTGCTGGGTATAGGCCTCCTTCTGTCTCCTGGGCCATCCTGCCAATTCATCCTGTATTGAACGCTTATTTGCCAAACGTTATTACGTTAAGTCCTACATAGAATCACGTCTTTATCCCTTACAGGGTAGACAGAGCCAAGACTCGAAAAGGCCACGCTTAGCTGAATAGTGGGCTCTCTGATAGAATATAGGTACGAAAAATGATGTATTAATATGTTATACGTATGTATAAGTAATTTTCCTAGACTGACAGACTAACAGAACAGCTCGAACTTGGTATGGTAACTAGAAACGAGGATTTTACTAATATTATAAAAGCATGGTGCAGACATATTTCTGTGTACATTTCTGCGTACATTTTTTTTATGAGCCAATTCGTGAGCATGCATGTTTATTTGGATTTTCGATGGTCTTTCACGCAAAAACAACTTAACACATTTCGATAAAATTAAAATAAATTTAAGAACAAGGCTAGTTTGTTTGGTCTTACAGAGCCTCATTCTTTTTGTGATGTTGATGATTTATTCACTACATTTTCATACATCTTACATGTTTACATTTATTCTCTAGACATTCTCTGGATATGTTTCTGCATTATCAAACATACCATTTATTCTGCGTCTTCCTTTTGTATCGTGTACTCTAAAATTTATGATTCTCATTAAGGATCCTTTCTCTTCTCTCTGAGACCCTGAGCTGAGCTATAAAATATAGACGACTTATGAATATCTGTTTCCACAGGAATAGTTCTCTCTCTCTCTCAGAATCGATATATATATATATATATATATATATATATATATATATATCCTCCACATAATACATCTTTACATAAAAAAATCACTCCATTATAAAGATTGACTACTAACGAAAACCTCTTTCCGCAGGAACAGTTCGTCCAAGCAACCGGACACATTTGCCGCGGTAATGAGCCACAGTTAGCACGATGGGGGTGGTAGACGACTTGGCCCCGAGCTTCACGCAGAAGCCACAGCTGCGCCAGGAGGACGATGGCAACAAGCTGGTGTTCGAGTGCCAGCTGCTCGCCTCGCCCAAGCCTGAGATATGGTGGTACCGCAGCGATGAACTGCTCAAGGAAGACAATAGGACTCAATTCAAGTAAGTCCCTTTTCATTTTGATCATTTTGACGACCTCCGTGGCCCAACGGCCATCACGCCGGACTGTCTCTCCGGAGGTCCCGGGTTCGATCCCCGGTCGGATTAAGATGGAAAATGATCTTCAGATTGGCCAGGGTCTAGGATGTTTATCTATGTATGTATTTATTATAAAATATAGTATTGTTGAGTTAGTATCCCATTACACAAGACTCGAACTTACTTTGGGGCTGACTCAATCTGTGTTATTTGTCCGTATAATCAATGACATAGATAATATATTTTTATAACCAGTTTGTTTTGAGTCACTGAGAGTTGTCGTTGTCCTAACTAATAGAAAAGATTCAGAAATGAGAAAAGACGAACTGTTTATACAATCTGGTTGGATAGAAATAAGGCATTAATGGCATCATTCCGAGATCACACGTCTTTGTCGCAAGTAAAATATGTAATTTAGACAGCTGAACACAATTTGTGATTACTCTCAAGCAAGACTGAAAGATGCTAGTTAGATGACTTCCATCCATGTAGTATAATGAATTCACAAAAGAGCAATATGTGAAACCTATGGATTAGTCACTAGTGGTGAAATCGCTATTAGTTCTATAGGTTCAAAATACAGTAACAAAGCGGATGGTGTCATTCAAAATAATAGCTATAGAAACATTACAAGAACAACGCAAAAATTCAGAAAAGCAAGCATAATCCTGCTTAACTATAATAAACACATTGCGTTTTAAAAAACATTTCCTTAGAAAAGCTCTAATGCTCAAAGAAGAATGTAAATCAACAAACAAATTGGCTGAAGTTATAATCAAAACAATAGATTTAAATCTAGAGAAGCCCTATAAATTAACGATCACAGACAAAGGAACTAGACCAAGCGAGGCCACGACTGTCATATTGTCAGACGACCAAAAACAAAAGTATTTTAGGTCAACGTTCTGATCACCTTGGTCCGGGATTCGCGGCTTCCTTTGATGTACAATATTCAGCCGACACACTTGGCACGTGCGCGTGGGCAATTGAAAAACTATGTGTCTATGTCGATGGAACAGCTGATGCAGGATAAATTCTAGATTGGAATGTTCAATGTTTTCTGAATAATTTTGAGTAATCAGATAGGTACTTTTTATTCGTGGTTATTTTTTGCGTGATTGCCCATCTATTCTAAAAATTTGCGATAGCTAAGTGCTTTTTAAGGCTTTGATGGTCCATAAAATCCATGGATTAGTCAAATTTTGTTCACTCAGTAAAAGACAATATCATAGAACTTATTAATAGTTAGTACCTAGTTTACTTTGATCTCGACTTTGAGGGTATTGTTAATTAGCGTGCTTATTTCACGTTTTACTGTTCTATGACAAAACATAAAGCAAATATAAAAGCCAGTTAAAATTATTTAAGTACGTAACTGTAAATCTTATTGTTAAATAGAAACATTAAAGTAGTTTACGGTCTGCATAAAATGTCCTCTATGATCTGATTAGTCTGTTTTATTTACTTTAGTTCTATGATATGAATGAAAGCAAGTGGAATTAAACCTAGAAACCGGTCAACTAACGGCCATTAAACAAACCACTTCAGAAGCTGTTTCGAAAAGCAGCCGCAAGGGTCTGATTCTATTAATTCAATTGAACTCTCATTTCGGTTTCCAAACGTTGCTTCTATAGTCTCTTTCTGTTCTATGAATTTAATGAACTCACAACCCAGTAAGTCTAAGGACTTCTTTTTATAAGGATGCCTCGATATCTACTAGTACATATAAGCTTAATATGAAATTCCATTCTATCATTTATTAAAAATGACATCTATGCATCACAATGTTTTTTGGCAAATAAATATATGTTTATCTTATTTTTATGACTACGGGTATAATCCAGGAACAGTATCGAGGAGGGCTGACCTCAAAAGGCTAGGCAAAGAGAGCATAATTTAGCATATCCAGTTTATCTACTCCATTTTAATTTTTATTATTTCCCAGGATCCAGAGCATCGCCAACAATAAGTTCCTGGTGGTGCTTGAGCTGGACGACGTGATCGAGACGGACGCGGGGCTGTACAAAGTTAAGGCCAAGAACAAGATGGGTGAGGTGGCCGCCTCCATCAACCTTAACTTCAGCCGTAAGTTTACCTTCATTCAAATTAATGACTAGTTTTAGAGGCTTACAGTGGTTGTGGTCCCTTCTTTCTTTTTTATAGAGTGTGTTATTCTCAATTCGCCTAAAACCATCTTACATGACTCTGTGATTACCGTTATCTAGCGTTAGTAGTCATATACACACTAGTAAACTGAAAAGTCAGCTAATGTGCAGGTTTTCTTAAAGATTATCCTTCACTCGAAGCCGGTGGTGAGCGATGAAAATGACTGTAATTGAGTATAAGTGCAAGGATTGTCTGTATAATAAGATGACTCTTTTTCTACTTTTTCTGTTTTGGTCACGTACTTGAAATAAAATTATTGGATTTAAATAGAGAAGTCTTTATATCTCGTTATGCTGTTTTGAGATGTCTTCTTCCTTCTTTTAATATGCAAAAAAATTACAAGTCAAATAAATTATATCACAATTGCAAAAGGTTCAATAAATGAAAACGAATTGATATGTTCTCAACGCACTGAAACGTAACGTTGTTATTACGCAATATCCTTCCGCGCCATAGCTAAATATGAATTGTGCTCGATTTAGAATGCAACGTAAAGTTGGACTGAAAATATTTCTGTATTGTGAATCATCCAACATACTAGGGCTGACGTAGAAAATGCCCTAAATATACAAACTTTGCCAAGTAACTGACCGGACTGTGTCACACAAAGCCAAACATTTGTCACAATATTCGAACGTAATCCAACACTGGCCAATAAAAATACCTTCACAAATAACAGCATTAGTCATAGTCCGAAATAAAAGTCGACAAAAAATTTAGTGTTGAGCAGAACCCACGCCCCTTGGCGCGCCAAAACTGAGCGTACACGGTTGGCAAAAGACTCAGAGGCGCTTCGCTGAATTCTCTTCATGGTATAATAATGGTACATTGTAAAAACTATGACAATGTTGTTTACTCAAAATTTTGACTAAAAGCATCTGAATATCATCACACGCGTGATAAATATCTAGACTCTCTTTTCATGGAGATACATCCATAAATCTTAAGTTGTTTATCAGGATATTTCTATCTTTCTTTATTTATTTAGCAACCACTTAAATGTATAGCACTGTGTATGACTATAAATACATTTAACATGGCAGCTAAACGAGGCAACAATTTAACTGAAGCAGACCTAGTTCTGTCTTATATTTCAGCTTTATTATTTCTTCCCTTGAAACTTAAATAAACTAGGTATTCAGTAGAACATTCTCGGGTATTCTTAAAATCTTCAGCTTTAAACATCTACTTATATTGTTCTTTTACCAACAGAAATGCATAAATATCTATCACAGAAATTTTAGGTGAAATATATGTTTCTTTCAAAATATCGATGAAACACGCTCATGTATTTCTAGAATTATCACTGCTATGATCCGAGCGTCTGGTAGATGTAATCTGAATTGTAAACAAATGTGTTGCGGTTCTGTTCCCGCTCCGAGCTATTTTTACATTTGCACCACCCAATACAAATGATCCGAAATACCATTGAAACACTAAATCTAGTTTTCATAGAATAATCGTTCTGTTTTACTTTTCAGCTGCTGACGAAGAAAAACAGAAGTAAGTATTAGTATTCTTCTATAATAAATCGTTTATCTACTTTTAGAAACTATAATGATGGCGGGACACATAGGGAATCATAATTAAAAGTAAAGACTCCAATTCAAGCAAGTTGCTTACTGAATTTTGTAAATTTTGCAGACAAGTGGACGGTAGAGCGCCAACGTTCGCGCGCAAGCCAGCCATCAGGCAGGAAGACGATGGCAAGCGGCTCATCTTTGAGTGCCGCATCGAGGCCGAGCCCGTCCCCAGCGTGGCCTGGTTCCACAACACCGTGGAGGTCAAACCTGGCGCTAGGCATAAGGTGAGAACCCCATCATCATTGCTATTATCCGGCAGGAAGACGATGGCAAGCGGCTCATCTTTAAGTGCCGCATCCTGGCCGAGCCCGTCCCCAGCGTGGCCTGTTTCCACAACACCGTGGAGGTCAAACCTGACGCCAGACATAAGGTGAGAACCCCATCAGCATTGCTGTTGTCCAGCAGTAAAACGATGGCAAGCGGCTTATCTTCGAATGCCGCATCGAAACCACAGTAATTAAAATTGAGGACATAGTTTGAACTGGATCAAACCATATACAATTTTCGGCAATAAATCTTAAAAGATGAAAACGGTAGTTAGTCATTGCTAGCTTTAAAAATCATATTTTGTTTTGTAAATGTGAAGAAAAAGTGCAGGCATTTCTCCTGTAAGATTTTTACACGATCATTGTAGAGTTGCTGAAAATTTGTAACTTTACAAGTAAGGAAAACTTTTCTTATAATAGAAGCACTACATAATTAGGCTTCCATGCTGGTCTAGGAGCAAAAAATCTCCTTCTCTTTCCGCACATATTATAAATGTCGCTTATAGACGATGGGCTAGCAACCTGTCACTATATCTAAATCTCAATTCCACTAACAAGTCCACTATAGAGCTAAACGTGGCTTTCGAGTCTCGTGACCCTTGGTTCTGTCTAACCCATAAAACGGGATACAGTGTTACACAATCAATAAGAAAAATAAATATACTTCCTTGTAACTAAAGGTATATTTCCAAAATAATATGTGCCAGTTGTACTTGAAAAGGGTTATGTAACTGGCAAAGACACTGAACAGGCGGGCGCAATTAGACCTGGCATTCTGGTGTGAAAATAAAAATAAGAGGGCACATTAGAGATGTTCCAGTTTTAAAAGTACTTAGAGATGGCCTTGACCCCGATCTAGTTGGCGAGGATACCGGCCAGGTGCCCGCCGTCGCGAGCGGTGACCTTTCGTCCTAAATATGTCTATTAATTTCGAAGTATACTTTGAAATGTTTAGAATTTTTTGATTATTTATCTGATTTTTGAGATAATATTATTTATGCTACTTTGCTGTAAAGTAGCTCTTAGTTTTGATAAAATAACGAATAATTGCGATCTTATAAAAGTTTTTTGTGTTGTAATTTAATTGTCAATCAAAACATCATGCAAGCTAGTCTAAACTTTATAAACTCAACATATAAACTTCTACAAATTCATAATAATCAAACGTACGAATTCATCCACTTTTGAAAAACTTCTAATTTAGAATTGAAGTTCAGATCTTTTAATCTAACTGTATTATTGAATACCTATTTATCTGTATCATTAATATCATCTATATCTTTGTTCCTTCCAGTTAACAGTAAGCAAGGACGGAAAGTCGTACTATGCCGCGTTGGAGATCAACAATGTGACCGTGGAGGACGCTGGCAAGTACAGGGTGACGGCCAAGAACGAACTGGGCGAGAGCAACGCCACTATCAGTTTGAACTTCGACAGTAAGTGCTGTTTCATTTTTATTGTTAAAATCATTAAGATTATTTTCAACATTTTATTTATTGCCACTTGCTACCAAAGTAATTGCTAAACCTTTGGTAGCTAACTCTTTGGTGGTTGATCATTGAGAACAGTCAATTCGATTAATATTTTTTATATCAGCCAAAATTGTTGACTCTATTGATTAAATATCCGAAACAGATCTACACTAGATACACCATTTTCTTAATTTATTTTTTAACCTCCTAGAATCTAAATTGTAGATTTGATTTTAATTTCGCTTTATTGTTAACAATTAGCAGCTATTTGTGTGAATCTAATCCTTTATCCGGTAAAAATATAATTTTCATTACATACGTAGACTTTGCAGTGATGCTTTCATCATGAACTAATTCCTTCAAAATATCTTTTACTCTACATATTACACTTTGTATATTGTGTCCGTCGATTATAAATGTTTAATTTAAGATGTTTTCTTACTGCCAATAGAAAATATATGTTTACCTACTGCAAATATTATATCACACACTCAACAGTTTGTCATAAATAATATTATTAACTTTACACACATCACTTATTCATTATGCACGTAACCTGTAGTATTTACTATTTCCTTTATATTGATCATTTTGTAATTACTTTCGCAATATGCTTTTATTAACATCAACTCACCCAGCCATAAATATTTTCAGTAGTTAGATTTCTTCTACAATTTTGTGCTTACGCAAATGCACAGTAACAATATTATTAACTTATGCAACTGTGATGCGTACTGTTTGATAGAATGAAATTAGTGGAATGAGGAATTCACATGATATAATCCAATTTTACAATATTTATGTATATATCGACTATATTATCTATTCTTATGCATATCTAAATTAACTCTATCTAAAATGTACCTAAATACAAATTGCGATCAATATCACATACAATCAAAGAAAACATCTTAAATTCATAATTGAGAGCAGCTGCAAAGCTTCGTTTTATTGTGTTTATTGGCACTAAATTTTGATGGCTGCTGTAGGCGACGAAGCGCCCGTACCTGAAGACTATATCAAACCGACATTTACGGAGAGACCCGTCATCAGGCAATCGGAGGATGGTACCAAAATCACATTCGAATGTAGATGTGTTGGCAAACCGAAACCAACCATTACATGGTAAGAATAAACTCCATCATTATCACATTTAATGTCAAAACTCTGAAACTCCGACTTAACCATTAAATCCACCACACAGGTACCATGGTAAAAAATTACTAAAAGAAAGCAGTCGATACAAAATAACACTAGATGAGGACCAATCGTTATACCACATGGCGCGACTAGAAATCATAGGCGTGGAAAATTCCGATAGAGGAGAATACAGGGCTTTAGCGAAAAACAAACATGGTGAAGGCGTAGCGAAAATAAATCTTAATTTTGAAGGTGGAGATAAACCGAAGTAAGCAAATGATCATTTTAAAAATCAATACTGTTTTTGTATAATATAGGGCTCACATTAAAGTTTTATTGTTTTAAACAGAATTCCCGACGGAAAGGCACCAAGGTTTCCTAAAAAGCCTACAATTAGACAAGAAGGGGATATTCTTATTATGGAATGTGTTTTAGAAGCATATCCCTTACCAGATATAACATGGTTCCACGGAGACAAAGAAATCAAAGATGGAGCTAAAATGAAAATGTCTAGAAAGGCTATTGGAAAAGATACTTTTAATTTAACCTTAGAAATTTTAAGTCCCACAAGGGAGGATGGTGGAAACTATAGGTGTAACGCTTTCAACTTGTTTGGCGAGAGCAATGCGAATATTGCTCTCAATTTCCAAGGTAATAAAAGAATTTTCTTGCACAATTATATAACAATCAATCTGCCACGTGATATTACAAGTACGCATACAGTAGCGGTAGCATGTCACGCTTTAGGCTTTTAAGCTGCATGGTAAAAAATGTATAATAATCTCACGCATGATTATAGGTAATAATTGTATTATTTTACTATAGGTGGGGATGACGAAAATGGTTTCGCACCATCATTCATAGAGAAACCCCGAATCATTCCCAACGAAGATGGCACTCTCATTACCATGCGATGTGTCTGCAAAGCTAAGCCGGCGGCTGAAGTCACGTGGTACAGGGGCACGACTGTCATCAAGGCTAGCAGTAAAATCGAAATCAAATCATCTGAAATGGGCGAAGACGTTTACGAATTGGTATTGCTTTTGACCAACCCGACGGCAGCGGATGGTGGCGCCTACCGCTGTCACGTCAAAAACGAATACGGTGAAAGTAATGCTAATTTGAACTTAAACATTGAGGCGGAGCCCGAGCCAGAAGGTGAAGGCCCAACGTTTGTTGAGAAGCCCACTATTCAATCTAAGGATAACGGTAAACTAGTAATTATGGGATGCAAGGTAAAGGCTAGCCCAAAACCAACGATAGTGTGGTACCACGAGGGTAAAGAAATCAGGGACTCGTCGAAGATCAAAACCAGGGTCGAGGTTAAAGAAGATATTTACACTATTGTATTGGAACTCATCGATCCTGGTATTGAAGACTCCGGATTGTATAAATGCAACATTAAAAATGAACTTGGAGAGCTCAATGCAAATCTTACGCTCAATATTGAAAGTAAGTATAGCTTTCTCTGCATTACCTTTTTGTTCAATATAAATCAACAAAGTCATACATAGTCATAGTCATAGTCGATCATATTAAATAGTATTCAGTAAAATATAGAAAATGTAGTAAGTAGTATGTGGTAAAAATGTTTTTTTCTAAAACAAAAATATTCGATGATTTTCATATATTTTGTCATAATTAAGGGCGTCGTGGCTTAATTATTATTTTTGTTTACAGTCATTCCAGTTATCAAAGAGAAACCAAAGATCATTAAGATAGTTAAAAAGAAGACTGTTATTATTGAATGTAAAGTTTTAAGTAAATTTGCGCCTGCGTGTACATGGTTCAAGGAAACTAATTCTGTTAAAGAGGACTCGAGACATACAGTGCTTATCGAGCCAGCCAGAGAAGTAAGTAAAAAAAGTTTTACAATAATTAATTTTTAATTAGGATTAGGACATGCTTTTTTTTAAGTTAAAATTAGATAATTTAGAAATAATCCTGGACGCATCATTAGGTCATGCTTGTCATAAGCATTGTCATCGGAACTGCCAATTTCAAAGGATATGAGAAAGTGGTCCTAATTCAGCTTACAAAATTTATCCAGAACATACATTTAGTTTTATTCCGTTTCAGGGTGAATTCACAGTCAAATTGGAAATTTCAAATGTTTCCCAACAAGACAAAGGGTCCTACAAGCTCGTCGCCAAGAACGAAAAGGGTGAGGCGACATCACAACAAGTCGAGATCACAGACATACCAGAAGAAAAGGGAGAAAAACCACAAATCATCAAACATTTCAGAAGTTTGGTGAGTATTTTTTTTGACTATTTATTTAGTTTACTTAAATCCGTATGTAAATTAAATTAAAATGGCAAAGCAATAATATAGTTTGATCATAAATAAAAGACAGGTGAATTAAGTTTACACAGCGGACAAATTAACAAATATTTAACCATCAAAGATCAATCAACAAAAATAATCAAGCCAACGAATAAAAAATCACAAGAAATTCACCAACATCATCTTAATTCTATCCCTCGCTGAGTGAGCAAGTCTGATTTTTTTCGCAAAACTATTGTAATATTTATGAATTTTTGAAATATCAAAATTCAACAGGCCAAGAAAGAAAACGAAGAAGCGGAATTCGTTGCTGTACTCAAGACATCAGACCAGTCGTGCAGATGTACATGGTACAAGAACTCGACGGTCATCAGAGATTCCTCGGAGGTGAACACGTCATTCGACGGCACCAATGCAAGGATCATCATCAGGAAGGTCTCATCCAAATACGTTGCAAACTACAGAGTAGTTATCAAGAACGAATTTGGTGAAGATGAATCCAGTGCAGACTTAACTTTGGTTGAGGAAAAGGTGAATTCTGTTATACTTTACTTAAGAACAATAATATCATTAAAATTAACGTATGATAAAGACAAACGGGGCACTTACGTTCTAAACTGGCAATCCCGACATAACAGCACGCTAGGTAGGTACCTAGTAGTGATAGGTATCACGAACTAAAATCCTACTATCAAACCTCCGACCACACTCGCTCAAATCTTAGAACTCTTATGTTATTACATTGATTATAGAAAAAGAAAAAAGAGGAAGAAGAAGAGGAAGAAAAGACCGTTATTGAAGAATCGGAGGAAGAAATGTCAATCGTGGAAGAGAAATCTGTGATTGAAGAAAACCACGTCGATGAAAAGAAAAAGGTAAGTTTTTCACTAAATAAAATATAACATAAATAGACACTTTGAACTGTGCTGAACATATAAAATATATATTTATTTAGGAGGAAGAAAAGAAGGTGGCTGCCAAAAAAGTATCGAAAAAGGAAGAGGTCAAAATCGAAGAAAAGAAAGACGAGGTTGAAATTGAGGCTAAAAAGACCGAATCAAAGGTTGAAGCCAAGAAAGTCATCAAGAAAGAAGAAACCAAAAAGGCTGAACAAGAAAAACAAGAAATTGAAGAAGCAAAGAAGGTACTTGAAAAGAAAACTGCTAAAACAGAAGAAGAAAAGAAGGCTCTTCTTGAAAAGATTGAAAAGAAAAAGGTTGAGACAGAAGAGGCTAAAATTGAAGGCATTCCAAAACTCAAGCCAGTCAAACCTAAAGAGGAGCCTGTCGAAGAAAAGAAAGACGCTAAAAAGACTGAAAAAACGGAAGAAAAGAAAAAGGTTGTCAAAAAGAAGGTCGTTGCAAAGAAAGAAGAGGTAATTAATAAGTATTTTCGTATAAAAACGCCTTGTACAAAAGCTTATAGTAGTTTATTACCTAGTAATTAAACGTCCATTTTATAGAAAAATAATATAGGAGGATACTATTTATCAAATCCAATATTCAGCTATCATAGATTTCCATTTAAAATTATTAGTACAAGTATCAAAACATTTCTACCATTTTAGTCGTTAATTTTAGTAGATAAATCTTAGTGATTGTCATATTGTGATAACTTATTAATTTTTGTTGTGAGTGTCGTGTTAACAATTAGATGTGCTAAACTTTATTTGAACTTAGGATGAATTCGAGTTCGTCGATGATTACGAGCGACCAGTGCTGGAGAAATACGAAAAGATTACACCCACGCCACTCGACAAAAAAACTAAGGACACACAGCAGGTAAAATCACACTACACTCAAACACAGTTCACAATGAACAACAAAACTCTAAAACTGAATCGTTTCGTAAAAGACAACGTAAAAAATATACAAATTATGTTACTTTTGAACAGCCAAAACGCGCGTCTGTATCAGAAAGTGTGCGAAGTGAACAAGATAGCGAGGAAGAACCTTCTGTCGCTACTCCAGTACCTGAGAAAAAAACAAAAGTGGAGCCTAAAGAAAAAGATAAGGTATAATTTAGTAAATTTATTTGCTTAAATTCGTGGATTAAATTAATAATATTTGCACTGTGCAATATAAAATGCATACATTTTGATTTATAAAATAGGTACTTAGTCTAAATAGTATTTTCACAATGTAGGTTGAAGAAAAAACTGAGCCGCGACGACTCAGTATTAAGAAAGGGCTTCCAAAACCAGAAGAACCGGTGGATGAGCTTTCTAAAGTCAAATTGTCAAAGACACCGGTCAAACCTACGGAAGAACCACTCGAAGAGCCACAAGTGGCAAAGACGAAAAAAGTTGCAAGGAAGGTAAAATACGTAACTAATGTGATAAATTCAGTACCTAATACAAATATGAACAAAGCTAACATTTTGACTAAAATAACACGTTATATTATTTAGCCGGAAGAGTCAGAATTCGTGGATGACTACGAACGACCTGATCTCGAAAAATATGATAAGATGACGCCTACTCCTACTGATAAAAACAAAAAGCAGAATGGAGTTGAGGTATTCATTCACTTTAATATATATTTTTTTCAAATAATGTGTAGTTGTTTTAGGGGAATACTCACATAAAATTAACTCCATATTTATAGGCTGAACCTGAATTTGTGGACGATTACGAACGTCCAGAACTTGAGAAATATGAAAAAGTTACGCCAACACCTAAAGACAAACGTCGTCCTAGTGAAACACAGGTACATAATATAATTGGATACATAAAGCATATCTCGGTTTTGTTAAAAACAAAATTTAGGATTTAATAATTGATTCTACTAAGCGTAATATTTATGTGTAGGATGAGACTGATATGATGAAGGGAAAAATTAAACCCAAAGAGAAGGAACCTGAACCGGAAATGCCAACTCTTAGAAAACGTCCTGTTACTAAGGATAAGGTATATTATTTTATCTTTTTCAAATATATACATTACAATACCTGTAACTTCCACTTGACATAATAAAATAACTATTTAATATTGCTAGGAGGAAGATAAAAAACCGGAAGACAAACCTAAAGCAAAAACAATAAAGAAAGATGAAACCGAACCTAAAAAACGGACCAAGAAAGAAAAAGAGGTACAAAAATCATACAACATTACTAAACATAACTTTTGGTGAAGATTTATTGCACAGTTTTTGTTTTCACTTTAATACACTTTTATCTCTATAACACTTACACTAAATTTCACATACTTCCAGTTTGACTTTTCATAATTTATTACAAGTTTTCATCTCAGAGCTCTGTCGCGGCGTATTTCTTTTAAATTTCAGCAATTTTAAAGATATCAACACGCGTAAGTATTTCTTGCTTTAACTGTAAGCATGGCAAATGCTGTATGATGCTTTGCTTTTCTATGTTAATTGATTTTCAGCAGCGTCAAACAACAGTATTGGCCCATTAATCGGAATTCTTCAAAATTGTTATAGATTTATATCTGCCCGAAGATATATCAAACACTAATTTCAGACCATCACATATTCATATCAAATATTTACACTATTATCATGTTAAAGGTCGTCGAGGAAGAGTTTATCGATGATTACGAGCGGCCCGTTCTCGAGAAATATGAGAAAATCACACCAACACCACTTGAGAAAAAGAAAAAGGTATACAGTTTCACTAGCTTTGAAGCTGCTTACACATTCACAAACTGCTTTGCCAAATTAAGTGCTTAAACATCACCCAAAGTTTAAAAATAACACATATCTATTTATTAGGATGACAAAAAGCCTGAAGAAGAAGTTCCATCAGCCACCGCCACTGCTAGACGCCGCTCTGTTAAAGATAAAGACAAACCTGAGGTACTTTCGAATATATTTTAACCAAAATTCTTTCATTCAAGTGTAATATTATTCAAATATTGGCCCAAAACTAAACGTATCGTGTTTCTGTAGCCAATGGACGTCGACGAAAGCGTCAACTTGTCCAAACCAAAGGCTCCCGGTAAACCAGGAGAAGAACCTGAAGATGTATCTCTTACACATAAAACACCAGCTGAAATTAAACCTACGGTTTGTACACTTTCACTTAAACTTATAATATAATATTTTAAAACAAAATGATATTAAAATCTATTTATCATAATCACTTTAGGAAGACCAAGCTGAGGCTAAACTCAGTGTTAAGAAACCAGAGGTCGTCGAGGAAAAGACTCTTAAGAGACCTTCAGCTAAAGACAAGGGCACCAAGGTACATTTATTCAATTGCTTAAATACCTAAATATTTTAGGAAAAAATATATAGTGGCAAATAAAAAATTTACAAAATTATTCACAGACAGATGTTTTGGCTGTCGACAATAATATTGCCTTTTCTGCATCACCAGTTTTGAAGAGACTTTTAGTTCTCGTTAAGGTATTAGGTAGCTGGGATCTGAATAGAAGTTCATAGAACGTAGAAAAAAGGCACGAAATTTGATAAAATACATAGTTTTAGTCACTGGATTAATACAAATGTAATCACCAATACAAATTCAAAGCACATATCTATCTACACAATTTATGAATGTATTATCTATTATATTTTTTATATTATTTCCTTTAGTAAAAGCATTACGAAAATGCGAATCTATCATCCTTTTTATAGTCACAATGTGCTGTGATATTTTCTTTATTCTTTACCTGACTTTCCTATCTCTATATACTTGACACGTTTTATGGTTGGGGCCAGGGAGAGGACACAGAGGAGGCCGTCAGTCTCACAAAGCCTCGCACTAAAACCTCTACCACTGCCCCTGAAGATGCATCCCTCACGCAAAAAACACCTGCCAAGAAAAAGCCTACGGTACTGACCTTCCCTTTTTATTTATCTCAGCTTTACTTTGTATGATAAAAGTTACAAAATTAAGATAGCAATTATAAAAACTAAAAAAAAAAAAACTAAAAGAATCGATCAAATGTCAACATGTAATAAAATAAAAATAATTTTACTAGGAGGGATCTGAGGCCGCACAGCTCAAAGTCAAAAAACCTGCCGTTGTCAAGAAAGCAAATGACGAAGAAGAGGTAGAAAGACCAAATTTGATATTTCGATCAAACATTCATAATTCCTATTGGCTATTTATTCCTGCTACCATTAAACTATAGACAATAAAAAGCTGAGATAACTAAGACATTTTCCACTAACTTTTGGTAGATTAATCTAATACGTGTAAATTAGACTGTGTGATTTTTATTACATTCACAGCTTTTTTTCACATCGCACTAGATACTGTACTAACCAGTAGCTATTGTACCTTACGATTAAGCTTTTGTAATAATCATAATGCTTTTATTGTTTAGACTCCTCTGACAGTACAAGATGGTAAATTCGAAAAGCCACAGCTTAAGAAAACTGTTGTTAAGAAGCCAACAGATAAAGCTAAAAAAGCTGAAACTGGAACTAACGATACCGATGACGGGGTAATCATGATTTCAAAATTTACTTCTATAGTGTTGTCTATTTTATTTTCTTTCTATTCTTTTTACACTTGAACATTTTTGTATGAACAGTGAGCACAATATTATCTACAACCTTTCCAACACTAACACCTTCAACTTCACACCTAAATGGCACTATCAGATTATGCCTCGAATTGGTCTTTGGATGATTGGATCTTGAAAATCAACGGTTTCTTCGTGGTTGTCAATTTACGCTCTTGGATCGCAAGTCGCATGCTTTTCTTTGTATGTTGCTCTATGTTTTTTTTTTTTATGTCACAGGGAATTCTTATTTGTAAGTATTGACTGATAGATTGTAAGTATTGTGTGATTAGGTTTAATAGTATTAATAATTTCATGGGTACTCGATAGGTTAACAAACAACATTAGACTGTTTTTGTCTCATTGAGTGTCCGCGAAAGGGTTAATCAAAAAAAAAATATATATATATATACATATATATATATTTTTATATATATACATATATATATATATATCAACTAAGTACATCAAATAAACTAATAAAGGTATAAGTACTTAATCTGAAATAAATGCTATATTTGATATACTAAATGCTAAATAGTTTTAAAATGCCATGCAAAACTACCAAATAATATCTGTTAGTAAATCTCATAGATTTTCCTACGTATTACAGATGGAACTTGATTTTGTCGATGACTATGAAAGACCAGTTCTTGAGAAATACGAAAAGATCACACCCACACCCACCGTTCGGGAGAAGAAAGAAAAGGAACAAAAGGTAAATATAACCTTGCACATAATAATGTTAAACGAAAAAGTATGAAAATTCAAAAAGACCTAAATCAGATACCTTAACAAACAAAACAATTTTTAATAAACTGTTACTACATAAAGGTTTATTTTAACGAGATGATAAAAACGATAAACTTTATAAGAGTTTTCACATTAATGAAATAAAACAGGTCACAATGATGGCTCAGCAAACCCAACGACTAGAAGTGAAGGTAGAAATTTTGGCCAAGTGTGAATCCTCATTTCGATTCGTCCCCTTATCCCTTGACCTGTCAAAGACCCCTTCCTTGTAAATGCCGAAAATCCGGGCATTCCACAAGAACTTAAATATAAGCACATGTTCACCTATTTTATTATATCATTTCTACGTTAATTATGACACAATGTAAATATTAATGTTGATCCTCTGTTGTCATTCCTTTGTGTTTCTTTGTTTATGTTGTCCACGTTGAATTTTTGATTGTATATACATGTCCCATGTAATTTGACCATGTATTTTTCTACCCTTATGCTAACTGAATATTTTCATGTCTTGTTCCTTTTAGACTGAAAGCAGAAGGACATCAATTCAGAGTGAGGTATGTAATTAATATAAATCTCTGTTTTGATTCTTCAATCAAAAGATCAAATTTTGGTTTTAATATAATCCGTTGGATTAGAAATTATCAGTGAACTAACGTCTAATGTTTAACAATTTTCCTGCCTACATTTAAATAATTTGAAAGTTAGAAAAAATAGAAATAGTTACTTCACTTTTTGTAAAAATATTTTAATTGTTTAGGTTAAAGAAGAAGTCACGTCACAGAGCCGAAAGAGCTCAATCATTGAAAATCAAGCTGTTAAGGTAAGTGATACCATTTTTGTAAGCTACTTAATAGAGAGGACATTATGTTTATCAAAATAAAAATTATAACTTTAACTTCTTTTTCATCAGCTCACAAAGGAATCTGCTGAAAGCAGAAAGTCGTCAATATCGTCGGTGGCAGAGCAACAACAAGTTTCAACACTGAAAAAATCAGTTCAAAGGGTAAGTGGGATTTGAAACAGCATTATGCCTGTAAAACTTAGAAGTCGATGAATTAAAAAAAAAATCTTGTGAAGTAAAAATCGTGAAAAGTGCACAATGAAAGTGATACATTTTAAAAGTCAGTTGAAAATTCTATCGACTTCGATGTTTTACAATTTATTATCTTCTTTATATACATACGAGCAGCGCACACACCAGCAATTGCTAGAATTGAAATAGATGATGCAACCCTGCACATTCTAAGAGTGTTTGATTTGAACCCTACACAACACACCTCACAAATGTTAGAATAGAAACATTTACTATGCACCACCATCTCAAAGTTTTTATTGTTATTAAAGGGTCTTTGTTTTTTATTTAGTTTAAACTAGTGATAAGCTTCATCTCCATAGGAATTAGATTCATCAACTTAGAAATTAGTTTTTTTATCTGTACCAAACACTACTACATTTTTTATTGTCTGATCCACAAAACACGCTGCCCTCAAATTACGCTTAATCACATTCCTAATAACTTGTTTTTAGCCCACCATTAAGGAACCAGAAAAAAGCGAACTTAATGAAATCAAACTAAAGGTAAGTCCCTGCAAATCCTCTTTGCATGAAATTTATATGTCTTATTACTTTCTCAATATAAAACTATACGTCTTGTTCTTTTCTTCAAAACAGACTATGAAAAGTAATTCATTCTGTCTCTAATATCTTTTTTTTGTAAATAAAACTGTCTTTGTTTCAATTTCAAAATCAAATAATTCTTATCTATATAGTGTGTCGAGTAAATAACATGTACAATAAAATGTTAATATACTATATGTATACGGAAATTTACAAGATGCTAAATCGAAAGCACCGAAACACGTTTGACTGTAGATATAATAATTATTTTTGTAAATAGGACGACACTAAGACGGTAGAAGAAAAGGTAACAACAGAAACTGTCGATAAGCCTTCAGAGAAATGGCGACCTACGAAAACTGACACACAGGTATATACACAAACACACATCCACATATCACATTCAATTTTTACGTAATATGTCAAATATCGGCGATATAATAATAAAAAATAAATATTTACATCAGGAACCCACAGAAGTTGTTCAAACCAAAACAACTGACGTGAAAACAGGTCCGAAGGATACTCCCACTGAAAGGCGTCGTCGACCAAGCAAAACTACAGAGGTAGTCATATTTCATTTAATATTTCACATATAAAGTGTTCTACATTTTATAAAAACAAATATTTCAAAAGGTTTTTTATGTAGGAAACGAAGAAAGTAACAGAAGTTACAGAAAAAACGGAAACTAAAACTAGAGTGAGAGCCGATAAACCAAAAGAACCTAGTCCTCCTGCGAGGCGGCCTAGTGAAACAGAGGTAAATTAAAAAATATGTTTAAGCAGTAAATGAAAATTTAAAATATTACTGTTTCACGAATAATCTATTATTAATTCTTGTTCAGGAAATTAAAATAGAAGAAAAAATGGAGATAGTGCCAGATAAACCGAAGGTACTTAGTTTACTGTCTTTTTTTTCGTTCATTCGGAATGATTTATTTAATATTATTCTTCAATAACTTTCAAATATTTTATTAGGAACCGGAGACACCGCTAACGCCTAAGCAATCTCCTTTCCATTTGAGAAAGAAATCATATGTGGAGGTTTGTAATATTCTGATACATTTACTTTTAAAATATTACTTGAAATCATAATTATCTTCATATTTAATTTTAATGTCAATAAATAATGTCCTAGGAACCCGAGTTCGACTTTAACTCTATCGGAGAGTCCGAACCTTTGGTCAAGGTAATTTATCATTAGTTATATTTTATTAAATAAATACAATGATATATTTATGTTTCACCATTCTATAATATTATTTAAAAAAAAAAACATTTTATCAGGAGCCAGAAATAGTTGTTGAGGAACCAAAACCAGAAAAACTGGACAAACCAATACAATCTCCATTTAATCCTTGGAAGAAAAAGCCTTTCCAAGATGAAGAGGTAATTACTTTATTTTTAAATAAAATAAAAAAACACATACACGCTGACTTCATAAAAACATTTACAAATATGTGGTCGTTCGATAGGTTCCAACACTCGGCACACCTGGTAAAGAAGAAGTACAAAATGAGGTTCCATTCTCATGGAATGTCATACCAGAAATACCACAGGTACACACATTATCAACACTTAAAATAATAAATATTGTAAAACATAATTTGATTAAAACTAACGTGAAAAATAGACATCATAATTTTAATACGGATACTCAAGCGTGTTGTGTTGAATATCCGTATTAAAATCATAATATTGTAAAGCATATCGTTTGAATATTAGGTACTTAATTAAATTTGAAATAATGCAAAATCATATATATTTCACATTACTTTCGGTATTATCTCTTTTGTATCGTTAACATAAACATTTTGAATATCAGGCGGAACAAACACCAGAATTGGAAGATAAATATAAACCAACACTATTAGAAACCCCTGACGCAATGACACGAAGACGACCTTGGTCTCCACAGGTAGACACACTCACAGACCACTTATTTAATTTGGCAAATCACTTTAAACTAAAAGCTCTTGACTGTCAAATACTCATCAAAAATTCACTAACACACAACATTGGCACAGACAAAATCATTGCACACACGTTTGGTTTTATAACGTTTGATGATGACAAAAAGTTTCGTATGGTCGCCATTAATGAATTTACTCTTTAGGCTGATTGGACAGTGGACGAGCCTATAGCAGCTACACTTGAAATACCACAACTCGCTTTTAGCAGCAGCCCAGAAACACCTGAGGAGGTATAGCCCGGGCAAGACTGTGACGGCACAATAATTTCAGCACTTGCACAAAAAGTTTTCACTGATTTGATACAGCACCGCACACTTAGCACAAGCACCATGTAGACACAATTATTAGCAAAAAGATCTATTGATGATTGATTTTCTATAGAGGTACCTATAACTGGTAGATCTTCTATGGATCATTAATCATTAATAAATATAGTGACTTTTGCACAGTACGTTGGTAGCTAGATAGTAGGTAGTTGATACACGTATTTCTGTGTGTAGTCTACACAATTGTATTTATGTAATTGTATTATTATTTAGGTAAATCAATGTTCATAACAAAAATGCTATGTTTGTATATAGTTGTAACTTCACTGTCTTTTATTAACATATTTCCTGCTTCGCTTTGCTTCTTAACAATTATTCCTTAAACCTGTATATTGCACCGTATCTAGTTTAATAAGTGTAGTATGTGACTTATTTAAAAACTCTATAATAATGACTTAAATGTTTTTTCCAATTATATTGATAGATTTCAACGGTAAGTAATAGCATATTGTACTTTCTTTTAAGTAAAGATTTTTACTTATTACTGGAAAATCAAAACCTTTTTATTTGTTGATTCTATTTCTCTCAACAGGTAGTAAGATATTAAAATATCAAAACACGAGGTTAACTTAGTGCTTAGATATTTTACTATCAAGATCAAAAACATTCAGGCTAGAAAGTAAT
Organism: Ephestia elutella; assembly: GCA_018467065.1. Classification (NCBI taxonomy): domain Eukaryota; kingdom Metazoa; phylum Arthropoda; class Insecta; order Lepidoptera; family Pyralidae; genus Ephestia; species Ephestia elutella. The sequence goes on from CM031590.1 coordinate 7,344,549, forward strand.
ACATAATGTGGATTACAGAAAGTGGCTGTTAAAGAAGAGACAGTACAAGAAGAAGCAAAGAAGGCCAAGGTCACATCAGTGAAGAAGAAGGCAGAAGATCTGCCAGAAATAGCTGATTATGACAGACCTGATCTTGAGAAATATGAGAAAATATCTCCGACACCAACTACCAGAGACAAACCAGAAAAAGACAAGGTAATTATTTTTATCAAAATTTATATGAGGTACCTAGAGAAAACTAATATTATTTATTAAATATGTCCAATTAATAATGCTATTTTTTAAAAGCAATTATACAATAGGTACATTGAAGAAGAATCCTAACACGTCTTTTTCTTACAGCCTACTCCTAAAGTGCCTGAAATTAAGGCACCAGATGAGAAGCTGGCTGCACCTAAGATAGAGGTGATCCGCGAGAAATCTCCTAAACCTGAGATGCCGCGGAAGCCTTCCTTGGCGCCTGGAGCTCCCGTCGGAAGGCGAGGTTCTCTCATTCCTCCACCAGAGGAAATGGGTAGACGACCTTCTCTTATCATCAGCGACGAGGTATGTATTATTCCTCATAACATTATAAAAATCTTTTCACTTTTAATTTTATTGTACAACAAAAATAGTTTTCAACGATTTATAATGATTTATCAGCATAAGATTAAGGTATGATAAAATTTAAAAGTTATTTTTTAGATTTTCCATTTCTTGTGCCGTCCAACTGTAGTATAGAAAAATGTTTATTACCAAAATCTTTTCACTTATACTTAAAATTTAATTTATTGATGCATTTTAAAAGATTTTGGTACTTATTTTATATTCCTACTTGACTACATTTTGCCATCCTACGTAGTTTAGATACCCTATTCTCTCAAGCCGAACCCTTAACATTAGTTTGACCTTATCCTTGAAAATTATGCCAGTACTGTAATCATCTATGTAAAGATGAAGCTTTACAATTCGAATGCTTAGTAGCAAAGAGATTTAGACATAGTTTATGGTTTTTATTTTAGAATCCTTTGCTCCCTGCTTCTAGAATTTTAGAACCACTCGGTAGCAACAAATACATTTTGAGGATATTTATTTGTAGTGATATTAAACACCGTACAAAACGTAATCCACAGGAAAATAGAAAACTAAGACCTGGTGAGGTGGTCGAAGAGAAAAAGGTAAAATCAAAAGAAAAGCTAAAAATATACGTGAATGCTGTCCGTTATATTGCCGTGATAAAGATTTAACGTTAAAACTTAATGCGTTTGCAACTGACGCGGTTCACAACTCAATTTTGCATCTGGATAATCACATAGACTCTGAACAACCTAGAAATAGTAGAACCGAATAGGGGTATGTAATTATCCAGAGAACTGTAAAACGTTTTGACGTCAATGGCACCAAATCTAAACAGCACATTATTGTGGAGTCGCGCACACGTATTGCACAGCTTGTCAGCACGTCAGCACATAATAATGGTCAAGAATTAGTCGTGTTTTAGGAAGTTTTAAATGACTCAGCACCTAAAAAAGGCTGTCACGACGACCACTAACAATGTAAAACTGACATAACAAAACGCAAAACGTAACGTAATAACTCTGCACATGCTGGTATTCCTTTGCACTAAATAATAAGCATTTAGGTAGGTGAGTAGGAACAGGTTCGGCGGCAGAGATAGGCACCTTATTATTGATATTTAAGGGGATATTATCAATATTTTTTAACAACAGGTCACCAAATTGCGTCCAGGAGAAGTTTTAGACGACAAAAAGGTGAGATCGAATGGATCTGGCCGGTTTAGGTGGACGCTGCTGCTCGCTTTGCCAAGCATTTTGTCTTTTATTTAGTGTTATTTTTTCTTCTTTTATTATTATTACACTGACATCACGGACGACTTTATCTGAATCAACAACAAATTCTTATTTATTAGTTACAAAGTGTAACACTTTTCATAAAAAAAAAACAATTGAACATAGAAAATACTTTTCCGAAACATAACGCGAGGACTTAAGTCAATTGAATCACTATGATTTCATGAAAATGATATTTCTCTCATTTCTTTACCCCTCCTATATAGTGACTTCCTCATTATCAAACTTTTTTATATCTTTAAGACCCCTTAGATGTTCTTTTATCCAATAGTAGCCGCCGCTTTGCCGTCCAGCAGAAATTGTGACATCATCTAGCTGGAAAATATGTTTTCTTTTTGTTAATTCGAGGCCCATCATCAATGTTTTGCGTTTGTATTTTAAACAAAGCAAAATATTAGATTAAAGTCGGTCCTCATATTAGCAGCTTCTTAGATTTCTTTTAGAATGGCTTTAGTTTTCCTAAAACCCAATAACTGGTTTTAGTTTTACTTTTCCACTAATTTATTAATGTTAGTTGGCACATGATATTAAAATGTCTATTATAGATATAAGTTTTATATTTTACATACAAACTTTACATACTACATAACTAATATAAATTTATACAAACATGTGTGACGAGATTGGCGAGACAAATACCAACACTACTCACAAACACATATCACCGACACATACTTAATGTAGCTACTCACACATAACATTAATTTAAATAATAACACAACATGGCACAATACATAATTTTGTAATTTTTAATTTATGCACAACATTAACAGAGAATGGTTTACTAAAACGAATATTTTTTTCCAAAAAAGAAACGCAGCAGGCCCGGTGAACTCGCGGAAGAGGTATACAATGTGTGAAAGATATATGTTTAGATTATATGTTATAGCAAAAAAACTCTTTAGTTACGTGGCTAACATAGATTTTCCCCAAGTGATTAATTAAAGTGAATAAAAACGTTCAAAGAAAGGCTATTGTAAGATGACACATTTTATGATTGGCAAAAAATTCGTCAAATCTCGTATATTCATTTTTGGACCAAAAAAGTTGTAAATACGTAAAATGAGCTACTAATACGTGACGCATAACACTTTGTAAGAAATAATAACCAACATGATAACCTTATTGAAAACGATATCGCATGTACCCGTTAAAATCTATTTTATAATCCTATATCCGTGCATGTTATAATAAAGCAAGTGATAAATAAAATTGATTATAGTACCAACGACAAATTTTATAATATCCATAAAATGCACTAAATTACTGATACTTCCAATGCATTAAATTATCAAGCTTTAGCACCGATAATTTATAGTAATTAAAGTCATAACATTCAACATCCATGATCTAATATAATTGAAATGGTTGCAACCGAAGTAAATGTCACGATATCATTGAATCTAGTCCTAAAAGTCCAGTTAAAGATCATGAATGTTACAATAAAGATGCCACAATCCAAGAAGCAAGGTTACTAAACAAATAACTAGAATGGCATAACGATGCCGATCTAAATATGTCACACGCAATTATTATAAATCAAACAGGTTGAATATAGAAGCGGAAGCTAAACAAAGATGCTATAATTAACAATAAATAAGTTGAGACCACGGCCAAATGTTGTAGCTATGACGCAAATAAACTAAATAAATAATGCACCAACCCTAATGAATGCTCTTCAATAAACAGGCCATTACAGGCCACAGTAAATTACATTACGTAATACATAAGTAATACATACATGAGAAGAACATACTCGTGTTGAATTTTTTTGTGGAAAATACATTTTTTTTAGCAACTTTATTAGCATCGCAGTAACTGCAATTTATCAAAAATTATCATAAAATAAGATCATTAAATGTCGTTATTTGAGCTTTTGCGCTAAAATGTTAATGGAAATAATAATGAGAATGTATACAAAGCTGTTGTAAATATCACTGTAAAAGGTACAGAATATAAAAAATAAAAACAATATGTCAAACAAAACAAAGTATTACGAACAAACGCAAAGCAAATGATGCACACCTGTTTAGTTCACGTCGTGGCCAATGACGTGATGACTCTAACGAAGCAGACGCAGCTAGCCAGTGCTGGTGATTATGATTGATCTTTATTCTTAAATATGAGTGCAGAAATTAGGCCAAGAGCACGATAGTGATCTTGAAATGTTCTCACCCTTAACTGCGATGATCTGCCAGGCCCGGTGAGTTATTGCCCCCGAACTATTGTTAAAAAGTCATCATTCTTCGTCGTGGCCAGCTGTCACAGCGCGATGGTCTGTTGGATAGATGCTATTTTAAATGATGAAAAAACATACTTATTTCATTATTTTTATTATATCGCATGTTTCCGTTAAAATCGATGCTAATACTATATCTTCTCTAGAAGAAGAAGAGTCACAGGCATTTCATGTTAAGAAACAAACTAATAAAGTCCTTTCAGTTGCAAAATTGCTAATTCGAATATGTACTACAATTTCGTTTTCAAGTTTCAATAAAATAATTTTACTTTGATAAAATAAGTATATTTAGAACAGGATGTACAAACAAACAAATCGAAATCGATCAAGAATGCTCTATTCAGGTAGTAACGATAGTCATTGAAATCAAAAGAAGTAAAGATAAAAACTCCGTAAGGCAAGACTAAATGTCAAGATTACCTGTGAATGCGCGTGGGCATCCATACGGACGAACTGCAAGTGTTGTGGTGTACATTCGGACATTAATGCAGTGTCGGGCACTTTTGGCAGGATTGCAGCAGCCTTGGCTATCGGCTCTCAAAATTGATTACTTCTTCGACAGGTGAATCACACAATATTTGTGTACTAATAGAGCCACCTGAAATTAAATTCAATAATGCTAAGGTAAATTGAATATTATGCTATTTTTATTTCTCTTAAAAATTACGATGTTAAAATCATAATGTAACTGTGTTACATTTGTTTTATAAGTTTACTAAACCCCTTATTTTTCGAGTTCTGTTGACGTTGTATTGTTTGTCGCAATAAGATAAAACGAATTAACTATATTCATTAAATGCTCTCCCATCTAAAACAAGAATCTAAATATGAACAATATAAAAATATCAACAAGTTACATTATAAATAGATTCAATTCTTCGGCGTCCGTCTTAAAATCTATCACCTTGCTAACTATGCAGTATGCAGATATTTCAGGCATCGCGCATCTTGCCAGCGATGACAATGCTTGAGTTATACACGTCCGCTACTGCAGTGCCAATCAATCTCATTTTCTTACGCAATAAATCTCATCTAATTTATGAAGTAACAACGATATGCGTCTCTTAAGAAATTTTTAGATAAGATCTAACTCGGGCTGCCAAAGACCATCACTCTAATGTCAATATGTCTTTAAAGTACACGATGCGACTAAAAACCAATTATAGGCAAGGTAACGTTGCCGAGAATGTCATTGGGATCTGAATTAACAATATAATTAACCATAATGGTAGATTTATTGAACTGGAGATATTAACAGAATATGAAATGGAAGATTTTGAGCGAATTCTCATACATACACCAATCGTCCAGAATACTCAACACGGTGGCTCACCTTAATCTGATAATTAATTGAATTGGTCTGCTGATTTGTGCCGCGCACAAATAGAAGTGCACCCTGCGCCCGCGCACTCCTCGCGCCCCGCCGAGGCTGGCGACCATGTCCGTGCGACCCCTTCTTCAGTCTTTTGACATTCGCGCCCATTTTTAGATGGAACGATACTTACGAACTAATCGAGAAATACAAAAATAATTAAAAAAATAAAAATACATACAATAAAAATAGAAAAATAATAAATCGTAATAAAAATAGAGCATTTAAAGGTTAAACTTAAAAAAAAATGAAGTTTATTGAAAATAGTCAGAATGCTTTTACATTGACTTCAAAATATTTAATTAGTGATCTCAGTGATAGAGTGTGACATGATGATGGAGCTGTGATGTAAGACTTTTTTTTAAATAATAAAGACGATCATATTGGTTGTATTGTGGCATCTTAGTTTAATGTAATTAACACCATGGCGGCAGTGGCTAAGAAACCACTAGCTCCCCCTAAACCAAAGGCGGCAGGTGCCGACCCGGTAAGTACAAGGCTTTAAATGTTGTACGCTACATGTTTTGAAATCAGAAATTGATTTTTAGATAAAAAAGGACATCAAAACTGAAAAATAAATTATATTATTAGATGTTTTAATGTAAAACAATATAATAGTTCGAAATACTAGTATGAGCTTGATGATTATGATATTAACTATTTTGAAAATTTACATGAACGAGTGTCTCTGAAAAACTAATTTTAATCTTGATTTAATGCTGTAAAAAGATAACAAATCTTTGTTAGATCCACTTTCACCTGATAGAAGCATGTGATATAGGTATTTTTGATAAAATATAAAATATTGCATAAGTGAAATAGCGGAGGGAAGCTAGTCTAGCAGTATCTCATAAATTTCACTGTGATTAATCAGCTCATGGCACCTGAATATTATAATAATCACGTATGCTAATAAATTGGGTGATAACTTCCAACCAACATAAGTGTCATAAATTAGCCTGACGTAAATAGGCTACACTGAGTTATTGCAATAATTAGTTTACGCCGTAACTGATTCGAATGATCAAACTTTGTCATTTTGAAGTTTATCCAAATTATTATTGAAATTCCAGCTTCATCAAATTTCACATTAATTCATATTTCCATCTGCTATCTTGGCGTTAATATATTCTAAATCTATGGCTATCTTGCACTCGTAAAAAGTAATTATCGCAAATCTATCCCCGAAAATTATTGGACATAAACAAAATTAGAAACTATTTGGTGTTTAAATAATAATACACTGAAAAATTAAGTAAATATACAGACCTCTCTATCGAAATTAAAACACAGTGACGAGTAGAAAGCATCAGAACCATTCCGATAGTGATTTCGTCTACTGGAGTTGTTCCTAAAACCCTACACAGTCTAAATATCCACCCTCTTACTTACCTTCTTCTCCTAAAAGCTGCGATCCTCAATACTACAGGTATTGAGGATTGTCAGAAAATTCCTCTCTCTGGAATAATACTTTAAAGACACAACACAAGATCCTGTTGATATCCAATTTAGCGCAGCAAAGATTAATGTTAAAGATGCTTACAACGCTTAAATAACTGAGGCAATTATCAATGTATTTTGTCTAAGTACATTAGAGTGAGCAAAGTTTATTAGTAGGCATCATAACAGCAATGTATTTTACAATGCCGAATGCTCGCTTTTTGGTTTGTCATATTAACTTTCAACTAATGAGCCAAAGCGACGTATCAGATTAGAAAATATTGCAATCATTGTCATAATTTCATAAATATCAACACTTGTGCAGCATTTGTCAGGAAGTCCAGATCGTCATTGTCAGGCCATTTGGCTAACGTTGTGAATGTAGCACATCTGTCATAACACATTCGTACCGTGTATTCGGTTACTGGTGCAGGAGTTTCGATCTAATTTTAATTGTATGTAACAGGAGAGTTTTGATGTCCTTTATTAATCTTATATGTATCAGGGTCACAATTATTTATAGGTTTAAAATTCAAAATATAGCCTAAATTATACTTAATTGATTTGAAGAAATTTTTCGTTGATGTATTAGAATATTGTTTATTAATATGACTATTGAATATGATGATAAAAGGATTTGATTTGCTGTTTCCATGTTTCTAACTGTTACGTGAATAACTGTTGAATTCAATTATTTTTCCGTGATTAACATCTGCACTATCGCAAGGAATGCCCATTTAACGATGTTTTGATGATGTAGCGACGAAAATCTGGCGACGCCAGGAGACCATCAGTGCAAGACCTGGAAGATCTCATTAACAAACCTTCCGTGCCATTAAAACCACTTGGCAATGAAGGACCTCCAGTTATCGTGGATGTTCAAGAAAGCTATTCAGCAGTTGAGGGTCAGTATAGCTTTTATGATTATAAATTCTTACTTTACAAAGTAGAAACACTAAATTATGATTATGATTAAGGTGAATGTTTGTTTATGTTGTTAATATGCATAAATATTTATATTATTTTTATTGTTTCTCTTTTTTATTTTTTATTTTATGGCATCCACGGAAGACCAGCGTCGTGGTTCACGCCACGACATAAATATGCTGAGTGGAGACCATTTTGGTACAATTGTAGTAATTGGCCTGTGGTGTGGCCCTAGAATAGCACCAACCCATCTCTTCCCGTGGGTGTCGTAAGAGGCGACTAAGGGATTTAAAACACCGGAGGATGGGCAGCAGCATCTTTCCGCGTACTATGCCATCACACTGCGATCGCCAACCCGCCTGCCAAGCGTGGCGATTACGGCAAAACCCCCCACGGATAAAATCCTTGGGGGAGGCCTTTGTCCAGCAGTGGACGTCTTTAGGCTGAGATAGTAGTAATTACTTGTTCTGTGTTCATGGAATATGTATTTTTTGTATCAAATAAACATTTTTTCTTTCTTTCTTTCTTTCAAATAAATAAATAAAATATTAAAATAATTCCTACATTTAGGTACTTCTTTTTGATAAATTATAGGTAGGATGTAAGTAATTTATCTACTAACGTTGAATTAATTTATAATTTTCTCGATTGCAAAACATACACTCGCGTCTTATGTAATAATAAGCAAACTGTTATGATAACAAAGCATTCTTAGGTAAATAAAACACGTTTTTCTACCAATCAGATCAAACTGGATACCTCACGGTACAAGTGGAAGGAAACCCACCACCCACATTCAAATTCTACAAGGGTGTTACGGAAATCATTGAGGGTGGACGTTTCAAGTTCATCACCGATGGTGAAACCGGCCTCATCACGCTGTGCATGAGAAAGGTCAAGCCCAACGATGAGGGCAAATACAAGGTCGTTGTTAGTAACATCCATGGAGAAGATTCAGCTGAAATGCAGCTTTACGTATCTGGTAAGTTTAATAAATAAAATATAGAAATATAGCCAGTCACCGTAGCCGAAAACGGCCAGGGACGCTAGTGAACATCTAGATATCTCTGAATGAAAAAGCTGTCTATTCAATACCAAATTAGTCCCTATTTAGAAAAAAGTGAGACATAATAATAGAGAATCGAAATCTAGAAAGACAACGTCCTTTTAATCAATTTTTACTTTTAAATGTTTGTAGTTTGTATGACAATCCAACTTATTCTTACGATCAGTATGTCGATTAAAGTCTCAAATAACTACGGTGATGTATTAATATTCCATGTTAACAATAAAACGATACTTATAGACTCCAGTGGTATGGACTTCCGTGCTATGCTCAAGAAGAGAAAATATGCCAAATGGGGTGAAAAGAAGGAAGACCCAGACTGGGGAGATCTCAAAGAAACGGAAAAGCCTATCCCACCACTCAAGAAAGTAGAAAAGGTAAGAATACAATTTATTTTCTGTCTCTATTTGAAATTGATTTTTATAACGGAGTGGTAGATCGTGATATACGAGATGAAGATGGTGATATAAATACTGGCATTAAAAAGTGATATTAACAAATGAATCTTTTAGATTAGATCCATTGGGATCAATCATAATTTGGCTTTGAAATCAAACAAACCTTTGTATGCTTATATCGAAATTTAACGGAGCATTAAAGAGTCTATTTTGATTGTAGTCACTAATAAAATATGTCAAACTTGTCTGTTAAAAGTTGGCAAAAATGCTTCCTAACTGTTTAAAACACATTATCGAACTTGTGTATTTTCACATTAATTTTATTACGGTGTTTATTAAGAAATACTTGCCAAATTTTAATAGACTCAATGTACTTAGTTCGCCTTGTAGACCTACCATCTTTTTTTCAGTTATGTAAATGCTATTATTTTGACTTTAACATTTTGTATAACATCGTATGCATCTCTAGGGCTTAGAAACTGGATATTACGAAGAAGACGGCTGCATTGTGGTTGTTTCGGAGGGTGTAGAGCTGTATAGATTCCCAGCTGATAAGCTCAGCTCTGGACACTGGTCTTGGATTAAGGTCCTCAGTATTCTAAACTGCAGCATCACCGTTCATTCCATCTTACATTTCAACTTATTTTTCTTTACTATCTTCTCTATATTTCTTCTGGAAAGATTTCCACCTTGATTATTGAATTCTTTTCTTTAATTCTAACAAAACTTAAAAAAATATTTAATTTAAAACATTTTAAAAAGTATCATATGCATGATTGTTAAAAATTGACAAATAAATGAATAAATTAATATATTTAAACTTACATCTAAACTTTAACAAAAAGTTTCACTACAAACTTACTTTTTTAATTAAAAATGAAATTACGTCTCGCAGAAATGACATTGACTGTATGACATGTTTACATTTTATTATTAGCAGCCTCATTCCTTTACGATTTTGTGGAAACAATTATTGAAAACATGGCTCAGTGGCTTATGAAAACAGTATTTACCATTTTTAGCGTAAGTAAAGCTTTGATCTATATACATACCGATTCTGCAGCCATACTTAATTGCCTTGTACTTAATAGTGGTCAGCATCATAGAGTTTTGCAAAAAAGCAGATCTAGAAACCGAAGTGTTCACGAAGTGAATAGGTATTCAAACCTGATCAAGTAATTTTACTTTTTAGTCACTTTTATGAAACTTAATCTAACAATGAGTTTCCATATTTTTCTAATAATCAAAAATCATTCGTTGTTACCATATCATGCAGTCATCCACGGCTTTTATCTTACTCAGCTCTTAAATCATAAAGGCTTCTCTTACCTGCGTAAACAATGACCTTGATTTTGTAACATCTATTGTCGGTTCTAGGGTATCTTTGAAATACGGAGACGAATGTCTCTCAGAGAAATGATACCTGATTGGCCCGCTTTGATGGAGACTGTCAAAGTTAAGGTTCGATAAAAAGAAAATATAAAAGTATAAAAATAAAACTAGAGAGCGCTGGGTCTTTTTGAAATTACTAGGCATACAAAATAGTTAATTTATTGTATATACTTACCTAAAAAGTTCAACAATTTATACACACATAATTTTGAAAGGATATAAGCGCTCTTTTAAATTAATGGAATTATAAAATGAATGATAAAATAACTAAACTAAATTTGTCGTCTGAAATTATCCTCCTCCTCTACAAGAGTATTAATTAAGAGTAGGTACTTACCTAGTTACATGTTGACAAATACTTGTAATTTTTATGCGAGTCCCGAGGTAAAGAATTATGAGAAGAGGATGGTAATAATCAGATCGATTTAAATAAATGCATTAAAATTGAATTTTAAAATAACTTGCACAAGTTTTTGTATCACCACTTCACTTTTCTTAACTTGAACATGATTTCCAGGGAATGTAAGTGGAATGAATTTGATGATCACATGATTTGTCTTTTGGGATTTGTCCGTTCTTTGAATTTCCAGGTTTCTTGACGTCGGATAATGGAGCTTCTGTCACGTCATTAATATCAAAAATTATATCTCTATCTTCATTGACATCATTATTAATTTCAGCTGATGCATCCGGTGTTTTGCAGATGTTGAATTTTCAATAATCTCGTGTTACATGTGTTATGATTGGTAATTGGCACACGGTATTGTCGATAATGTTTGACCATTGTGAGATTTTTATGCTTATTTAATGGTAACTTTATAATTAGTAATAAAGGGTAAGATTTTACTATGCTTAAGTTGAATTATCACAAAGGGGTGGATAGTTAAATTACCACAAAGGGGTGGATAGACCAAAGCTTTGGAAGGTAAAGGTTTGGAGTTTATTAAGGATAATGGCTGTTTTATAGAGACACCATAACCGAAGGAGGTCCCTCGCGGAACTGATCCCCGATTGGCCGGTGCTGCACTCGTTCAAAAGAGACGAGGTTTGAGGCCGAAAGATATACTCACAGATGACACGAGCATCCTGTGTTGTTTACACCATAGTACTGTCGCACAAAGACTATTTTCACTTTAATCGGTGTTGTTACACCAATCTTATCGCACTTAAGACTATTTTTCACTTTAGTTAAATGGTTTTGTAAAACTGTTGGTTGCTTTGTAGGACCTTGACAATTATCTTTCCGAACTATGATTGTTTAATATTTGCTGGAATCTTATTTCTTGCTGAACTGAAATCTGTATTAAACCATGACCCATCTCTAAATGTCTCTCTCTCTCTCTCTTCCTCCTTCTCTATGTCTTGCTACTGTTCTGTTGCTTAGTATTTTATTTATAGATACTATACTGTCAACAATATAATATTGGTCTAGGACAAGATTTTACCTTTTATTTATTTATTTGTCACTTAGTTAGTATACCTACATATATTTATTTATATAGGTAGGTATGTATCATATCTATGCAATTAACAAAAGCATCTTTTGATAATGCCTCGTATTGTAGTTCTAGCTCATTAAATATTCATGCAAAATGGAAAGCGACACACAGTTTTACTAGATCATTTATCTTTAGCGACAACATCACTATAGTCAATGTATAGTTAGCACAACAATGAATTAATGTTCCTTTCTACTTTCAATGCAAATCTACTCGGCACTTCTTCGACAGAATCTATATATTTATTAGCACACAAAGCACAAAATGTCAATTTTCTACAAATAAATAGATCATGCACCGTAAAATCGATGTTTTGAACCTAGAATGAAAAGTTTCTAACCGTTTTCGTGACCACGTCCAATTTCATTCAGTAAAACTTTTCATTTCTGGATCTACTGATATTTTTACATAGAAAAATAGATCAAAGGTAAATGAAACTGCAAAAGTATTGAAAATCTACAATCAATAATCTCTGTACAAAAGCATGCATTTTAGTTGAGAGTGATGATGAAAGAATGGCTGATGAATCTAACGCCTCGACAGACAACGCAGCAGTTTAATTTTCTGCATTTGAGTCACGTTGACCGCGAGCGGAGTCTATCAACGAACCTTCGTCAGCACTACTAGCTTTGTGAACAGCACCCTTTTGTAACTGCACCTTGACAATTTAGCACACATCAGGTACATTAATAGACACCAATTTTTCCAGAAACAAGAATCGTTCTTGAAACCCCTCGTAGATCAATTTGCGAAGGAAGGCAAGGATAAGAAGGTGGTCTTCGAAGCCATCTTCACCAAGCCTAATTCCAAGCCGAAGTGGTACTTCCGTAAGGATGTAAGTTTAAATTTTTGTTCATATTATGTAACTTAATACTTATTTCATATCTGGTTTGAAGAAATCGTCTTGTTATGTATGACATATAACATGACCATCAATTGATTTTATAGGAACTATTCCCGGGATCCAAATATAAGATGACAAATGAACAGGATTCCTACAAACTGATCATCATGAATCCGAAGGTAGAAGACACCGGCAAAATAACCATTGAAATAGGCGGAATCACGTGCACTGCGTTCTTGCAAGTAGACGAACCTGACCCTACTTATACTTTCACGAAACCACTAAAGAAGACCACCAGTGGTTACACCAAACACGAGGTGGTCTTGGAGTGCGTTGTCTCCAACAGTCTCGCCATTGTCTCCTGGTGGAAGGGAGAACAGAAGCTAGAAGAAGGCGATGACTTCCAGATTTCGAAAGATCTGTCAGGAGTATGCAGGCTCCTTATCAAGAGCGCCAAGATGGAAGATGCTGGCAAATACTCTTGCAGAATTGAGAAGCAACCTGACAAGACTGAGACTGATGTTAAGATTGTAGGTGAGTGTGGCAGTAGTATCTAGAATAATATTATTACACACATCTGGTGTACCTACTCATTAGACGATTAGACACTAAGAAATTTTCGTATGAGAGTAGATGTACGAAATATAAATGGTAAATGGTATTTTTCTTTTTCAGAATACCCATACAAGTTTACTAAGGTGCTGAAATCGCAGCAGGCGATTGAGAAAGACACCATTACGTTACTCTGTGAGCTGGACGACGCTGGTGGTGATGTTCAATGGTATGAATTCATTATCTATCTAAGTAGGACCACAGTTTGCGGGAATTTTGGGAAACAACTACCAATAAGTTATTTCTAGGAATTAATAGTATATGCACTTAAGAGCCCGCACTAGGCCAATGACAACTAAGATTTTCCCCCGCTACCCGCTACCCAGTTCGCCCGCACGCATCCAATCCGCGTTCTAAATAAAATGCTGGCGGGGCGCGGGCGGCGCGGCGGCTCAGAGGCGGATGGTTAAAGCATGCGGGCAATTATACGTATTATTTTTTTAAAAGCTTTATAAAAAGATATTTAAAAAAGTAAGTAACATAAGCCCTGCCTTATCTATAGAGTACTTTATACAAAAATTTTCAATCTTTATTTTAATGTATTGCTTGAATAATAGCAGTTTAAAGTGTTAATTATAGGTGATTTGGAGGCAACTTCGCGATTTTTTTCTATCGAGAAAATTTTATGCAATCGTGTTTTTGAGTAACATAATCCCTCGTGCTAGTCCTGAAGTTTGCTATATCTTAATTTTACATTCAGTTTTACATTATTGTAGATATTACAGACGATCATGTGAAGCAATCTAGCCTAGTACGGGCCCTTAATAGGTTTTAGCAACTGCATTGAATGTCTTTATTTTTTTATGAAAAGTTTTACGCTCAGACTCGAGAGTGATCTTATGTCTTCCATCAAATAAAATTACAAGACTAATGAGTTTTTATGCAGAAGCTATCCAGTCAGTTACAGTGCTAAGCACAGTTACAATCCTAAGCAAGTAGAAATCCATCGTCTCTGCCTAACTCCACAGGAAACAGGTGTTATAAGATTTGTATGAATAAAAGCTGGATTTTTGATCACCAGGTTCAAGAACAACGAACCGTTGAAGACAGACAAACGCGTGACAATAGTGAAGGAGGGTCGCAAGCGCAAGGTCGTCATCAAGGACGCCAAGGTGACGGACGCTGGCAACTTCAAGTGTACCAGCAACGCCGACGAGACTGCGTGCGAGTTGATCGTCAATTGTAAGTACAGCTGCGTTTTATTCATAACTATTATTTACATAGGTAGATCTCGAGCTAAGATCGATCTCTGTACTTCTAACTATGTAGGAATATGCTAAATTTCAGGAAGATTGGTTCAGTAGATAAAGCGTGAAGAGGTAACAAACAAACAAAGTCACTTTCGCATTTATAATATTAGTTAGGATGATTATCTACATAGGTCTTTAGCTAAGATCGATCGTATTTTTAAAAGATGTTTATTTGCTGCTAAATTGTATTTTTTTTTATTTTTTTGAAGTCTCACATTTCTCTTCACAATTATTCTCACTATACCTTAGCTTAGCCAAAAACGTTTGCTGTATGCGGTCGCTATTACAACAAGTTGCATCTAATTGAGTACTTACTTAGTCTTTGAAACTACCTATATCAGATAAATATAGGTATATTAATTTACCTGATATGGATTGGAAACTATTGATGCGGTGAGAACAAGGCAAGGTTACGATCTATTGTCTAAAATTACTAGACCTAAAAACGCATCTTAAATCTTCAACAGTCACAAAATATATTTGGTACACTACAGAAGCTTTTAAAACGAAATCATTGTCATAGTCAGTACCTATAAATTTGAAAGTGATGTAGAAATACCTACTTAGTGAATATTATTTAACATGTAGTTATCGCAGAAGCTATTGAAAACTTTACGAACCAAACAGTGCAAACCTAGCTATAGGTAACCTTAGACTAGTGAATAAATTTGTTAATGCTAATGATTATTTTAATGTTTTTTTTTTCAGACTCAAATCGCTTCAACAAGAAGTTGAAGGACACAGAAGCAATTGAGAGGGATAAGGTTGTTCTGGAGGTGGAACTCCAGGACCAGACTGCCGAGGCCGTCTGGTCGTTCAATGGACAGCCTATTGTGCCTAATGACAGGTAAGTTGCATCTCCTAAACTTTTACCTGCATTTTAAGATTTTTATTATTACGTCCCACTGCTGGGAAAAAGCCTCCCTTTAAAATATAAGCTGATTATTAATTTGCAATATATCACGAAACTGTAAATTATTGAAAATATTGAGGACCCAGAGGCTTCTATATTAGTTTCTAATATTAAACATAGTGTCGTTGAGTAACTAGGCCTAAAAATTCCAAAGTCATAAATTACAAAGTCCTGTACTCAATTATTTATTTTCGAAATATTGTTAACTTGATCAGCATGTGGCAACGTCAACCGCCCTATCGTTGGCGTCACTATTGTACAAGTAAAGGGCAGATGGGACATGACAGGAGATAGGTCATGGATTGAAAGCTCACACTTAATGGTTTCTTGTAACAGAATCGAAATCAAGAACCTGGGCGGCGGCAAGCACCAGCTTATCTTCAACAAGCTGGAGATGGAGGACGACGGCGAGATCTTGTGCGAGTCCGGCAAGCTGAGCTCGTCCTGCAAGCTGACCGTCAAGAAGGGAGAGTCCAAGCCGACCATCGAGTGCCCTGAGGAGTTCTTCGGGCCCGCTGGACAGCCGTTTGTCATTGAGGTGCCTTATAAAGGTGAGGTTTTCAAACACCACTAATATTTTTGTATTCTTTATAAGTGTGTGACTATTAATAGATGGCCATTAACTCGTTTTTAGGTAGCAGTTTGAAATCTAATATTACTTCGTTAACTTTTTCTTTGTCATCGTGTGAAGTGGTAGGTAATCATTTTGTTGTGGCAAATTTGTGATGAAATAAAATGTTTCAATTCGAGCATTAAAGGCAAAACTATCCGAGCATGTTTTCTGTTAGTCCTAGAAAAAGAGTAACATTACTATTGTTAAACGTGTTCTAGTTATTCTTGCTATTTAAAATATACGTAGGAGTTCTTCAATCTGATTCAGGTTGATGATGCAATATAATTTTTATTTTTAGTTACTGGCACCCGACAGACGCCTATCGAAGCGAAATTATGGAAGGACGGCAAAGTCTTGCCAGTCAAGGAAGTGGAGGCCGTGGTCGAGCAGGAGAAGGTCCTGTTTAAGATCAAGAAGCCCACGAGGGAAGGTTCTGGACCATATCAAATCAAACTGTCCAACGCCCAGGGCGAGGATGCTAAGGATGTTACGATCACGATGCAGAGCGTACCGACGCCTCCTCAGGAAGTTAATGTGGCTGAGGTCTTCCAGACGTCTTGTGTGGTCACGTGGAAGGCGCCGCAAGACGATGGTGGAGCCCCGTTGGTCAAATACGTCATTGAGAGACAGGTTAGTTGAATCAATTCAATAATCAATGTCAGTAGATACTATAATATATGTATGAACAAAGATATTACAGTAACAAAAAACAAAACTAATCTGGTTCAGTAACTATACTAATCTTTACACATTATTCACAGGATCTGTCACTCAAGGCTGGTTGGGACAATGTGGGTGAGGTGCCACATGGTCAACCTCTTAAGTACAAAGTTGAGGACCTCATCGCCAAGAAAACTTACAAGTTCAGGATCCGGGCGGTCAACAAGATTGGTTCTAGTGAGCCTGGACTATTTGGCAAACCTGTGCTTGCCAAGGATCCTTGGGGTAAGTCCAGAAACTTATTATTATAAATATTTTTTCTCATGTTTGAGGTTTGACTTGACTTCTTATTTGGATGTTGCATTCCGTTAATGTTCGAACTTACTAGAAATTGACCGTGGTGCTAATTTGTTTTGTTCTCCTGCAGATGAACCATCTAAGCCCAAGAATGTTGAGCTGGCTGACTGGGACAAGGACCACGCTGATCTCAAGTGGCAGAAGCCGGACAACGACGGTGGAGCACCCATCACCGGCTACGTTATTGAGTACAAGGTATGCTTTCTTTCCTAGTTTAAAGCATTTTCTGAAGAACTCAAATACTGTTACGCCATTAGATGGTTATATGATATTAAAGAACGGGACACATGCTTATCGGTGGTTCTTTTATTTGTCTTTCTTCCTTTATCTAACAATGTCTTTTAAACTTGCATATATTTGTGTCTCATCCAACATGGTAATAATAAACTGTCTTGCTTTATTAGGAGAAGTTCGGCAAAGACTGGGTGAAAGGCAAGGAAGTGCCCGGCGACTGCCTGGCAGCTACCCAGGACGGGCTGAAGGAAGGAGGCACCTACGAGTTCAGAGTACGCGCCATCAACAAGGCCGGTCCTGGCGAGCCCAGCGACAGCACTAAGCCTATTGTTGCCAAGTGCAGATTCGGTGAGTCTATCCTCTTTTCCTTTTTTTGCTTTTTTTATGGCACAGAAGTTAAACTAACTGTTTATCTCGCAAAAAGAAAGTTACAAAATCAATCAGCTGGCTGACCCTCTATATCTTTGCGTATTTGGACTATTTGGCAAATCTCTATAAGAGATCTTACTTTAAAATGTTGCCGCCATTATACCTATGTATATTGCGGTGTCAAGATAAATCATCAGCATTGCATAGTATATTCTCAACAAGTCTGACTTCAACTGTATTTTTTTCTCTGTTTCACATCTGATATCGTAGACAACAATATTCGACGCCATTCAATGAAGAACTCTAATTGTATTGTTCTAAAGATGATAACAATCTGTGTTGAATAATTATTCTGTTGTGTTATTCCAGTCAAACCCTACATCATTGGCGAAGGTCTCCAAAACATGATCATCAAGAAGGGCCAGGTCATCGCCTTTGACATCAAGTACGGAGGCGAGCCGGAGCCTGAAGTCAAGTGGATGAAGGGAGAAGAGGTATGTTTCATCATCGTCATTTTGTTCTTAATCCTAAGGCGATTTTCAATCGATTGTAACTTCAATCGATCAAAAAATTTACCCATCCAAAATATTTGTTTATGGTTGTAGTTTTTTAACTTCTTTAATTTCTATTGTCCGATTATTAGGCAAAAGTGAAAATAATATTTGAGATTTATTAAGCCGAAAAGTGTGTTTCCGAAATTCTGATATTTCGGACCTTATTGAATGAAAATCAATGGATTTTTGGGCTTTTATGATTTGATCAATAATTTCCCAACTAAGATAGCATTTCTGTTTTACTATCGAAACTTTATCTTTTCTGTACAATTTTTGGATTTTTCTTTTACGCAATCATGGAGCACAGCAAGGTACTAAACAAGTTTTACTTTTTTCCAAAAAGAAACGTGGCAAGCCGTACACGGAGAAGGTCAGGATGAAACTGAATGTTGTCTCATCTTTTATATGTTCTAAAATATACTCAAATTTACTCTTCGTCTCTATACATATGTGCTAACACCACTACACAAGTACAACTACCAACTACACTTGTACTTAATTTTATATATTATTTTATTAAAATTGAAGCGTATGTTACTTAATTACACATAATTTAATTACATAAAATATTAAATAACTCCTGATCATAATAAATACAACAAAATAATAAATAACTTGATTAATTATGTGACATACGCTTTGATTTAAAAAATCGCTATTCTGAGATTCAGAAGATGCGGTTGTTTCGTAGAGCTTTAAATGTTTTAACAATTTATTTTTAAAGTTAGACCCCAATTCATAAAAATTTTAACGAATTTAAAAACCTATTTAATTTAAAATATGTTATGTCTAATTCTTTCAGAGTCAAATATTGGAGAGATAGGTACATAAAATATTTTAATTAATAGGTTTAAAAAATGTTCGTTAACTTTTTTATGAATAAGGCCGTTACTCTTTTGTAGCCGTTCAGTTTGACATTACTTTTTTATTTATTTTTCGTAGAAATTGCACTTTGCACAAAACTTTTGAACAGTTCTACTTAAATGTAGATCTACAGAAGTTATGGACAACTTTCTGTTAATCTGCATCATTTATCAAAAACAATAAAAATACATAAGATTATATTTTATTTATTTTATTAGATGTTATTGTGTTAACACCAGACTCAATACATTTTTCAGTATCCTTATTTATGTTTTGACGATATGAGCTGAAATAAGAATAATTTTTTCTCCTATTTTATACCTGATATATCCTAGATTTATACCTGAACTACCTATTTCAAGAAATAAAAAACATTTTCTTTTCTCGTATCGTCAAACCATGAATGAAGATATTTACTACTTACATTATAATTCTAATACATATTCACTGTTAACTCGTTAGGTACCTATTCAGGTAGGTACCTAACCTACTACTTACCAATATATTTTACAAGGGTTGTGTCTGATCAATCACCATCACTTACAATAACAATTCGAAACAACAACGCACTTCTATCCACCCATCTACAAAAAATATTCTAGGAGAAAACATCCTCTTGACTGTTTCAGTAGGAACGTTGAAATGTAACGCTTTTCTTGATGTTGGTTTATTTTTGCTTTATAGTGCCATCTATTGTGGATAGAACGAAACATTAAATATCCTTGTCTACCACAGATGTCTGTGGTTTGAGAGTTTTATTCGCTAGATGGCTCTTTATAACATTTTGTTACGTAAGTCGGTAAAAAACTTTTAACTTCTAATATCTTTTTTTTTAATTTAAATTTTGAAAATTTTTGCTTAAATTTCGTAGGTCAAAATTCAAATATTAAACCTGTCTGAAAAAATTATATTGATATTATTTTTTAACACCTATTCTAAAAAAGTGCATTGTTTGACTAAAACTAGGTATATAAAAGTATCTGATTTGACTAGCATAAAACATCTGATTTGACTAGCAGAAAACTTTTAAAATGGCGCTTAAGTTGTCTTATCGCACAAAATCATGAAAAATAACCTGTTCAACGTTCATGTCTTTTCAAAATCATCATCTAAGTACATAATTCTTCTCCACATTCTAATCACTGTCAAAATACATACTCTTCATCACCACCGATCAGGCACTCCCATAGCCGACCGAATCCTAACATTATTTTCTAACTACAGGAAATCCATGACGACGGAGACCGCATAACCATCGACAAATACGAGAGGAACACAGTGCTGACGGTCAGGAAGACCACCAGGCCTGACAGTGGAAAGTACAAGCTTGTGCTTACCAACTCGTCGGGCACCTGCGAGAGCATTGCTGACGTCGTTGTGCTTGGTAAGAACCGGTTATTTTACTATTTATCCTAAGTTTTTTAGTAGACACTCAAAATATAATACACTATTCCAGACGATATCCTCTGAGAGAAACGATTGCTTAGCGCCTTTGTATGAACTGTTGAAAAATCAATTGTAAAAAATCTTGGTTGGTCAGCCAACTTGAATGAAACCATTCTTCTTTATTGATGATTTTGTTGTTCTTCTGTAGACAAACCCAACAGACCAAATGGCCCAATCGAGGTCGTGGATATCCGCGCAGAAAAGGCCACAGTCAAATGGAAGAAACCAGACGAATGGCAGGGATCAGATATTACTGGATACACCCTGGAAAAAATGGACATGGTAACTTTTCTCTAATATAGACACAAAATACATTGTAGGAAGTTGTGATCTGATTTTTAAAGACAAACTTGTCCTTTGTTCCAGGATACTGGGAACTGGGTACCATGTGGTGAAACTGGCCCAGAACCAACAGAGTTCCAAGTCAAGGGCCTGACACCGAACCACAAGTACAAGTTCAGGGTACGCGCCGTCAACAAGGAGGGCGAATCTGAGCCTTTGGAGACCGATGGCTTTATCGTTGCTAAGAACCCATACGGTAAGATCACACGGTTTCTTTTTTGTATAACTATATGTAAGATTACCTATTTTACACCTATTTTGGAATTTAAATCAAAATCTCACCTTGCCCTTAGAGGATTTTGCCCTAAAAATTTAAATTTGCGAATGAATCCAAACGCTTTGTTTAGCTGTCAAAGTTGACATGACATTGACATTTGTAGTTTTGAAACTTATTGTCGATGTTTTTTGTTTACAAACAAAATTCGCCGGTTGCGGGCTAACCTCAGATTAAAATTTAAATACATAGGGCTAACTTACAAATAAATAGTGCGTAAAGTTTCTTTCCTTTATTATAATACATTCCCAAAATGCATTACAGATCCGCCAAAGGCGCCCAGCAAGCCAGTTATAATAGATTACGACAACATGTCCGCGACGTTGCAATGGGAGCCCCCATCGGACAACGGAGGCCGACCCATCCTCGGATACGTCGTCGAAATGAAAGACAAGTTCAGCGCTGATTGGATCGAGGTACCTACTTGGTATTTACTTAATTGAGAAAGCCCCTAAAGACTCATTCAAAATTACACTCCAAGTATACAGTATGGTGGTTTTGTCTGATTTTTATGAACCACCTAATCCTAGACTACCTAAACTAAACTTTAAAACTACATGCCAAGAGAGCTTATATTACATGATGTACATTGTTTTTACATGTGTACATGGCACATTATTGCATCATCACACACAGAATAACTTACAACATTAAAAGTTCACTTTTTTACAATGTGTAAACTCCAGCCCATAAACTATCCCATCTCTAACAGCAATAACTTTTAAGGCATTTTGAGCACCTTTATTATAGTGGTAAAAATGACATTTTTTCTAGGTGGTGAAAACCGAGGACACAAAAACAGAGTACAAGGTTGAAGGCCTGAAGGAGAAGATGATCTACCAATTCCGAGTGAAGGCACACAACAAGGCCGGAGTCGGTGATGCTTCACAGCCCACTGACAACCATCTGTGCAAGCATAAGAACTGTAAGTTATGTTTCAGTATTCATTTACTAAAGATAAATTTGTGACAGACCATGAGAAAGGTACCTTGTAGTTGTTGCCACTTACAACATTGTGCTTATTATAAGATATGTAAACTTGTACAATTTGTATTTCTGAACGAAGCCCCAATGACCATAAGGTGCCTTTTCCTGTGGATTGACAATTTGACACATTTATTTGCAAAAACTTGTGTAATTAAGAATATATTTTGTATATAATGATAACAAAACAATTTTCGATTGGGCCATGTGAACAGGAGAGCTGATAGGGAAAGTTTCTCAAATTGGACAAGATGCCATTACTATTCTACTTGATAAATAAGCATAGACAAAAATCCTATTCTTGTATTAATGATTTGAAAAAGTTTTAGGAAGCAGACACAAGGTATTGATTGTAATGTTTGTGATTACAGTGAAGCCTCGTATCGAGCGCAGCACGTTCAAGTCTGTCATCATCAAGGCTGGCCGCACACACAAGTGGTCTGTGGATGTCACCGGTGAACCAGCACCCGAGTGCTCATGGTGAGTCAATGTACAACAACTAATTTTTTTATTTGTGATTTATCATACAGCTTTTTATCGACCTTGGAGAACGCACTTCGATTGCAGACCTCCTTAAAAAGGGAGATATTAGGAGCACTCATAACCGGCGAGCATGTATGAAGAGACTGATGAGTGTAGAGGAAGCGAGAGAGATCTGTAAGGATCGTAGCGAGTGGAAATCGCTAGCTTCTGTCTACCCCCACGCAAATTCGGCGTTGCGTGCGAAATTTGTTTTATATGTGCGTCCCGCTCACTCCTTAGAGCAGCTCATAAGTCTCTCTAGTTCTAAAACATGGTGCGAATGATTCGCGCGCGGGTACGCCTCGGTTTGACCAGAGCCTCCTAATGTAAGAAGCTTTAGATTTAAACATTCATGTATATAAACAAACTTGAGATTCTGCATAGAGATTTTTTATATAGCGAAAGCACTAAGACAGGAATTTTGGAAATCCCACCCCTAAAATAAATTTGTAAAAGACTAAATTCACGGCAGCAAAGCAGAGGGAAAAAACTAGTCTAAAAAAAATAAGTAAATAACCTATTTATCACAGGTCATGGCGCGAAAACATCAAACTGGTGAACACAGAGCGTATCAAGATCGAAAACGTAGACTACCACACAGACTTCACAATAGTGAACGCTGTGAGACGCGACACTGGGAAGTACAAGCTGCGTGCGGAGAACTGCAACGGCTTTGACGAGGAGACTGTCGAGCTCACTGTACTTAGCAAGCCGTCCGCACCCAAAGGTAAGCGTTATCAAGATAGATAATATCATCTAGATATCAGACTACCACCAGACTTCACGTTAGTAAACTCTGTGAGAAGTGAGACGCGACACTGGGAAGTACAAGCTTTTTTACACGACTGACCAAAAAGGTCATATTTTCAGGGTTCATGTATAATTATATATGTAATAGAAGTTTCTTTATTCTACCATAAGTCCTAAACGGCTCAATAGATTTTGCTGTTTGAGGTGTTTTAAAATTCCTTGCATTCTTCCGAGTGACATAGGCTATGTGACTTGTCAGTCGTGTTTTATTTTGATTTTATAAAGGAATAACAAACAGTTACATTATGTATGATTATTTTATAACAAGTTACATTGGTGTTTTTTATTTTAAAAGCTTTTATATAACTTGCAATTGCAATGTATGTAAGTATGTTCGTTAGAGTGGAATACGGTGGAATCTTAGAACTCAATTTTTAAGTAGATATCTTTAACCAATTGAGCTGAAATTTTGTACACACGTTTAGGTTGGATGACAATGCAAGATATGGTATGTGACGTCATTCTAAATCCAATATGGCGGACCATTTAAGATGGCGGAATTGTAATGCATTTCTATAACATGGGTATCAAATGATAAGGCCTTTTTAGAGCGTTTATTTATTTTAATAATAACTTCACGTCGGTGTCGCGTCAGTTTTGTAAACCAAATAAAAAAAAATCTAGCTTGTTCTGCACTGTGATTTGTACTAAATTACCTATTCACGACCCGTAGGTCCCCTGGAGGTATCAGACGTGCACGCAGAAGGTTGCAAGGTGCGGTGGGAGAAGCCAGAAGACGACGGCGGCTCCCCGGTCAAGGAGTACGAGCTGGAGAAGATGGACATGCAGACTGGGAAATGGGTGCGCGTGGGCAGGTCAGTGAACCCTTGTTTATTTACGGTACTATAACAAATGTAAATGTCGACCTTAAAAGGCTGTATCTACTAGTGTACCAAAAGGTGATGCCGAAGAAAATTATACTTTTTTGTTGTTTTTTGTAAACTTCTTTTTAGATCAAATGATATGATAATGCTATGGATACCTAATAAACATTTTTACACGACTGACCTAAAAGGAGTGTTATGTTTTCAGGGTTCATGTATGTTTGTATGTATGTAAGTTTCTTTATTCCACCATAAGTCCAGAAGGGCTTAACAGATTTTGATGTGAGAGGTATTTTTTGAATCCTTGCTTTCTGCCGAGTGACAGGCTATGTGAGTTGTCAGTCGTGTTTTTGATTTTTTAATAATTAGCTTGTTAAAAAATGATAATTTTTTTTATAATATATGATATAATAGTTTATTCTGATATTAGACTTACATAGATATTAATTGCTTTTCAATTTTTAAAATTAATTGTAAATTTAAATATTCACTCGATACTTTTCTTATTACTTTACTAATTCAAGCAATTTTATTTACGTTCCAGGGTGGCTGGAGACAAGAAGCCTCTAGAAATGGAAGTAACTGGCCTGGAGCCAGGTCATCAATACAAGTTCCGAGTAACAGCTTGCAACGACGAGGGCGATTCTGAACCGTTGGAGACTGAGCGGGCGACGCTCGCTAAGAATCCTTTCGGTAAGGAAATGTCGACCTTATGTTGCTTTTCTTTAGGTTCAAATCTTAAAGTCGCTAGAAATGGAAGTAACTGGCCTGGAGCCAGGTCATCAATACAAGTTCCGAGTAACAGCTTGCAACGACGAAGGCGATTCTGCACCGTTGGAGACTGAGCGGGCCACGCTCGCTGAGAATCCTTTCGGTAAGGGAAAGTGGACTTTATGATACTTTACTTAAGTTACTTTACTATTTTAGTATGGCTTTCAGACCTTGGGTCAAATTTTTGGCGAGTACAATTGTCTTTCATTGCAAGGGGTGAATAATCTTTAGAATTATTGACCAACTTCCTACAAAAATTTGGTACTAATGTGCGTTCCAAAACCGGTAAAAACATTGGTACCTACTTACTATACAAAAAAAAAACAAACTTATTTCTAACTTTATTTTCCTTCTAGATATATCGGATAAGCCCGGCAACGTGCAAGTGGCGGATCACGACAACCAAAGTGCGGAGATCAAGTGGGACCCGCCCAAATCCGACGGTGGCGCCCCCGTGCAGAAGTATATCATTCAGAAGAAACCCAAGGGCGGCGACTGGGAGAACGCTGGCGAGGTAACACAGGCCTGATATTGTCTTCTAGCTTTTCGACTGAAGATACTGAGAAGTTAACTTAGATGACAACAATTCGCTTTTTTCTAAATGCGGACTTGTATGACAGTACTCAGACGTCACTGAGAAGTTAATATACTAATTAAAAAAAATAGTAAACCATGTTATAAATGATCAATTAAAGTGACATTCAATTATAATGTTTCATTATTTAAATAGCATCATATATTTTATTTTTTTACCCAGTCATCATCCCTATTAAAATTAAACAGTCGCAGTCGCGCGCCACCTCTCGTGGCCGCCTCACCATGATATTTTCAACCTTATGATATTTTCAATCAATTTAATTTAAATTGTTAACTTCTTAGTGTGTTCAACGCGCCTATCCCGGTATTCGCTAGGCTAAAGAGTAGCGGGACGGCAGCGTCGCACACGCGTTTACAGTGATGACGTTGTCTATGGCGCTTCCTTTTGCCACAAACATAGGGTGGTGCTGCGATTTTGAATTTCGAGTTCAAAATTAGTACACTGAAAAATTAAATCTTTAAAATAATTCAAGTTAGGGCGAAAACAACATTGTTTGTATGTATGTAAGTATGAATGTATGTTTGTTTCGCGATAACTCTCGAACCGTTGAATTAATTTCGATGATATTAAGAATACGTGTAGCAACTATCCATAGAATTTTTAAGTTCGTTGCGCAACTAAATCGGTTCAGCCGTTTTTGAGATATTTTAAATTAATAATCGCGAGGTCTAAGTTCGCGGCGAACCACTAGTTATTTTTAATTAAAAAATATGGAACACACCAAGTCATCGCTGTGGGCCGTATCGCTATATTTTTTTTATTTCACACTGGCAGTTTCTTCACTCGCCAGACCGCTGCATTTTCTATTTTTTAGAGAAATTAAAAATAATTGGCATTATATTCACGTGACAGGTACCAGGGTCGCAGACGTCAGCGAAGGTGGACGGCTTGCCAGAAGGCAGCGAGTACCAGTTCAGAGTGATAGCCGTCAACAAGGCGGGCCAGTCAGAGCCTTCCGACCCCACCAAGATGACCATGATCAGGCACAAGGCTTGTAAGTGTATCCATGTATCAGAACGTGTCAGGTACCAGGGTCTCAGACGTCAGCGAAGGTGGACGGCTTGCCGGAAGGCAGCGAGTACCAGTTCCGGGTGATAGCCGTCAACAAGGCGGGCCAGTCAGAGCCTTCCGACCCCACCAAGATGACCATGATCAGGCACAAGGCTTGTAAGTGTATCCATGTATCAGAACGTGACAGGTACCAGGGTCGCAGACATCAGCGAAGGTGGACGGTTTGCCAGAAGGCATGAGTACCAGTTCAGAGTGATAGCCGTCAACAAGGCGGGCCAGTCAGAGCCTTCCGACCCCACCAAGATGACCATGATCAGGCACAAGGCTTGTAAGTGTATCCATGTATCAGAACGTGACAGCATAGAATAAGTAAAAGTACTGACATACAGAACGGCCACTCACCGCCCCGCACTCATTTCAAATACCGCACCTCACCCCGCATTTCGTTGTAGACATTACTGGCACTGGAACGAGGGCTGGCACGTAATCGGTGCAATTTTTCACCATTTTTATTGATAACTACGATACGCAAGCAGCCCTACTAAATTTCATGCACACATTTTCGCGTGTACAAACATCATCGTCCGGGGTGTGGCCAAGTTTTAATATAGTATTTTCGATTTTGATAAACTGACAAAAAAATATTTCATAATTCATTTATTTGCAAAACATGAGCATAAATATGACAAAAAAATGTGCAGTTAAACATGTACCAAAATGTGTGGGTGTAGCAAAATTAAAATTAAATTTAAAATTAAATATTATAAAACGATATCTTTAACACGATATAAGAAGAAGATTAAAGAACAAGATTTTAACAAGATTTGACACTTTATATGAGTATAGTTATGTTTTTTCAAGTGTGTGTTACGGTGTCACGTCAGTTTTATCAGTCAGTTTTGACCAAAATAAAAAAAATCTTTAAAATTAAAACTATTTCATTAAAATTTCCCAGTGAAACCCCGCATCGACCGCACGAACCTCAAGGCGCTGGCGGTGCGCGCGGGCAAGCCGATCTTCTTCGACGTCAACGTCAAGGGTGAACCCGCGCCCAAGGTGCAGTGGTTCCAGAAGTGGAAGGGAGAGGAGAAGGAGGTATGAATAATCATCTTTATTTACCAAATAAAAGACAAAAGACAAGAAAGACAAAGAAAAAGAGACACTTCTTTCTTTTCTTGCCGTGAAAAACAAAAAACTTCCTACGTGGTGTTTCACGAACCGATACGACATTGGAACCTTCAAAAAACGAGTCTACATCTTCTTGAAAGGCTGGCAACACTCTTGTGATACCCCTGGTGTTGCAGTAGTCCATGAGCAGCAGTGATCGCTTACCATCAGGTGACCCGCTTGCTCGTGTTATGATATAGAAAAAAATTACAACGGCGCTGATTAACTGTGTGAAACTAAATTTAATGTTTAGAACAGCAAAAGTACTGGCAAATTAACCTGCGATCCGCACTAGGGCGAACCTGTCTCGTAAGAGTCCCAGTAGGGCAGAGCTTAATATGAACACATGTTTTACATCTTTGACTTTTCTTTTATCTGGTCGTTTGATTAGCAAACAAGTGCGTCAACCTCAGACGAAGGACAAAAGACTAGACATGACATACCTACAAAAAATCGTGCATAACTAAAGCCGGCGCCGACAAAGGATTTGACACAAAGATAGCGGCCTGCGAGTACTAATAATAGTGACAAAATATGGCGGCCGGCCGCATAACTACTGTTTGTATGTAGATTGTTATGACGGGTCTATTCTTTTTTACTAATTCTATGTCGTCAACGAATTTTTTTTCCATTATATTTTGGGCAATCCAAATCAATTGTCAACCATTCTTACCAGGGTGTAAATTGAGTATTTTTATTCTATAAAAAATACGAAAAAATCTACAAAAATAACTATTATGATTTTAATACGGTTACCCACGCGTATTGTTAGCCGGGACCGTCGACTAGTTTCGACTTCATAAGGAAGTCATTTTCAAGGCGAGTTTGGACCGTCTTTCCGTCGTGAAAGAATACCATTTCAAACGTTACCATTATTACCATTTATTACCATTTCAATCCAACTCTAACCTAGCCGGCGGTCCCGACTAAAATCGTAATGTCTATTTCTCAAATTAGTTTTAATCAAATTAAAAACACCAAAAATCTCCCACCACCAGGTCAAAGAAAACGTCATCAACGTAGACTACAACACTAAATTAGACATCAAGGAGGCTGTCCGAGCCATGACCGGCACCTACAGGATCTTAGCCACCAACCAACACGGCACTGACGAGGCTGACGTGGAGATCACTGTACTATCCGCCCCGGGCAAACCCGGAGGACCACTCAAGGTCACCGATGTCACTAAGTCTGGCTGCAAGTTGGCTTGGAAGAAGCCTGAAGATGATGGAGGTAGGTTTTTGTAGCTTTGATAACTTCTCTTCCTGTGCAGATTGTAAAAGTCAATCGAGGGAAAGGGCTTTAAACTGGGGATTCGTTCACTCATAGGCGATGGCTAGCAACCTGTCACTATACCTGAATCTCAATTCCATCAGAGAGCCCACTATTCAGCTAAGCACCCTAGACCTCATCTATGCTTCCCATCAGGCAAGATTGGGGTCAAACGCACTCAAATCTCTAATAAAAAAAAGCGTGGCCTTCGAGTCTCACGACTCTTTCCATCTTCCATTCACTTTCATTCCGTAAGGGATAAAGACGTGATTCTATGTATGATAACTGATAGAAGAGAAATTTTACACCAAGGGGTGCAGGGTCATTTGACCGTAGAGTTGCCATTCTTTACGAGCATTCCTGGCAGTTAAATTCTCATGTTAAAATCGCAAAGGCGATCTTTTGCACCGGAAACGGGCAAAAGCGAGAGTCGTATTGACTCTATTCGTACTTCTCTTTTTCTTTCCTAAGCAGTTCTAAAGGTTGGGAGATATGGCTTACAGTGATAAGGCCGCCTTTTGCGTATCTAATTTTAATTTCTTATAATGTTATGTTTTTTTTTTCAAGAAATATATCTTGTGTGATTTTCATACAAACTTTGAGCCCCCATTTCAGCCCCTTGGGGTTGATTTTTGAAAAAAAAGTAACCTATGTTTGACCCCGGGTCTTCAACTTTCATCCATACCAAATTTCATCAAAATCGGTACAGCGGTATAGCCGTGAAAGCGTAAACGACAGACAAACTTCCGCATTTATATTAGTATGTGCAATAAAGGGTTTTTTATTTAAATAAAATCAAATATTCATTTCTTCTAGGCAAACCGGTAACCGGCTACGTAGTCGAGAAACTCAACAAGGCAACTGGCAGATGGGTGCCGGTTGGCAAGACTGACGACACGGAAATGGAGATCAAGGGATTGCAGGAAGGAGAGGAGTACGAGTTCAGGGTCAGGGCTGTCAATGAGGAGGGAGAATCTGAACCTCTGAAGACTGACCACTCCATTATAGCTAAGAATCCTTATGGTGAGTAAAGATTTATTGTTTTCTTTTATACTTCACTTTGGGTCGGGAGTGATAGGGAGATAGTGATCAAGGGATTGCAGGAAGGAAAGGAGTACGAGTTCAGGGTCAGGGCTGTCAATGAGGAGGGAGAATCTGAACCTTTGAAGACTGATCACTCCATTATAGCTAAGAATCCTTATGGTGAGTAAAGATTTAGTTTTTTGTATATTTTACTTTGGATCGGAAGTGATAGAGCTAGTGACCCAGGAGTTGCAGGAAGGAGAGTACGAGTTCAAGTCAGGGCTGTCAATGAAGAGAGAATCAGAACCTCTGAAGAGCCACTCCATTATAGCTAAGAATCCTTATGGTAAGTAAAGATTTAGTTTTTTGTATATTTTACTTTGGATCGGAAGTGATAGGGAGATAGTGATCAAGGGATTGCAGGAAGGAGAAGGGTATGAGTTTAGAGTCAGGGCTGTCAATGAGGAGGGAGAATCCGAACCTCTGAAGACTGACCACTCCATTATAGCTAAGAATCCTTATGGTGAGTAAAGATTTATTGTTTTCTTTTATACCTAACTTTGGGTCGGGAGTGATAAGGAGATTGTGACCAGGGGATTGTAAGGAGGGTAAGAGTTTACGGTCAGGACTGTCAATTCTTCCTTTTGAAATTCCTTATGAATCGCCTTAAAAAAGTGCCTTCTTTGAAGGCGAAGTTTCAATAAAATATTTTGACTTTGACTCTTGTCGAGTCAAATATGGCTATTAAATTGTTCTTAACGCCAAAGAATCCTCATTAGTTTTGTTTCGTGATGCACGTACAAACATACAGACAGACCAGGAAAATTAAAAAAAATGGTTTATTATAACAGTAGCTATCCTATTGATCTTTAATGACCTGTCAGTTATATGTAGCAAATAAAGGAAAATGTTAACCTCGTGTCGTATTATATGTAATGATGTACAGACAGACCAGTTACAGTTTTATAATATGTAATGATGTTGTATTTATACAGACATCCCCGGCAAGCCTTCAGTGCCCACCATTGAGGATTGGGACGTGGACCGCGTGGACCTCAAATGGGAAGCCCCCAAGAACACGGGCGGAGCGCCCATCACGGGCTACGTCATCGAGAAAAAGGAGAAGTTCGGTTCCTGGCAGGAGGCGCTTGTCACTGACGTGAGTATTTAAAACAAGCTAATTATTAAAAATAAAAAACACGACTGACAAGTTTTTACTCAAAAAGTACATACAAACATATAAGTTATATACATACATACATAGAATCACGTCTTTATCCCTTACGGGGTAGACAGAGCCAAGAGTCGTGGGACTCGAAGGCCACGCTTAGCTGAACGCTGGGCTCTGATGGAATGGAGATTCAGGTATAGTGACAGGTTGCTAGCCCGTCGCCTATGAGTGGAGGAATCCCCAGTTTAAAGCCCTTTCCCTCGATTGACTTTTACAATCTGCTCGGGAAGAGAAGTAACTGGCACATTCTATGTTTTTACTTCGCTCCCAGACCAGAATGGAAGCTAATTATTAAAAAAAATAAAAAAACACGATTGACAACTCACATAGCCTATGTCACTCGGAGGTATGCAAGGAATCTAAAACTACCTCTCACATCAAAATCTGTTAAGCCGTTCAGGACTTATGGTGGAATAAAGAAACTTACATACATACATACATTCATACATACATGAACCCTGAAAACATAACACTCCTTTTTTTGGTCAGACGTTTAATAACACTACAAACTGGATAGGCGATTACATTTTCGCATATTGAATATTGATATATTTTTAAAATATTTCAGACACCAAAATGCGAAGCCCGCGTACCAGACCTGAAGGAAGGCAACACATACCAATTCAGAGTGCGAGCTGTGAACAAGGCTGGTCCTGGTGAGCCGGGCGAGCCCACACAGCCACATGTGGCTAAGGCTAGATTCTGTAAGTATTAGTAGTAATTGTATACTTATTAGCGTTGCAAGACTATCGATAGTTTGACTATCGAAAATCAAAAAATCAAATCAAATCGATCGACCTTCAATTCTAATCAATTCTATCATTTAATCTGATTATGATTGATCGATTGATCGATCGATAGTTTGACCTTGAAAAATAGTCATACTATCGATAGGCCTATCGATAGTATTGACACGTGGCAATACTATCAATAGCAAATAGTTTGCAATACTATTGATAATACCTAAACTATCGATACTGTTGATTGTATTGCTTTTCAATACTATCGATACGATCGATAGCATCGATACTATTGATGTTTTCTAGTCAATACCGATAGTATGACTATTTTTCAAGGTCACAATACTATTGACAATACTTTCGATAGTCAACACTATTGCTGCAACGCTAATACTTATATATAAATATAAATAAATTACAACGAAGCCGCTTGTTACCAGATATCTGTCAGGTGGTACAAGACTGTCAAAGTTAATGTCAATATGTCAAACTCAAATTGCAGTATTGTACCACTGACAGGACCACACTGGCCAGTAACGCCAACTAGTAAGCGTAAAATTGATAAACATCTTGTGTTTATATTAGTTTTAGATTTAATTATGTATGTCCCTACTTATAGGCATGTGTGTGCTAGCTATTCAAATAAACATTATCATTAACTAGCTTTCGCCCGCGGCTTCGCCCGCGTGAATTTCCCACGGGAATAGTGCTTTTTTCCGAGATGAAAGGTACCCTATGTCCTTCTCCGTACTTCCAGCTATTTGTATGCGAAATTCCAGGAAGATTGGTTTAGTAGATAAAGCGTTAAGAGGTAACAAACAAACAAACTCACTTTCGCTTTTATAATATTAGTTAGGATTAATTAATTCAAACCTATTTATTCTCCACAGTGAAACCTTTGATCAACCGGGACAAGATGCACGCGATCCGCATCCGCGCGGGTCAGACCATCAAACTGGACGTGGACATAAAGGGTGAACCTCCACCAACCAAGACCTGGACCTTCGCCAAGAAGGTCATCGAAAACGGACCCGGGGTCAAACTGGACAACGAGGATTATAACACCAAGCTGCAGATATATGAGGCCACTTGGCAGAACACTGGGGTTTATACCCTGAAGGCCGAGAATGACTCGGGAGTTGATGAGGCTACAGTTGAAGTAACTGTTTTGGGTAAGCCTTTAGTTCTAAGACTCTTATAATTTCCAATTAAGACCTGGATATTTGCTAAGTCCAGGCCCTAGCAGTAAGTAATTTTTTTCAACAAAAATTTTACTATCCTACCTGATGGTAAGCGATCACCGCTGCCCTCGGACAACTGTAACACCAGGGTATCACAAAAGTGTTGCCGGCTTTTCAAGAAGAAGTAGACTCTTTTTTTGAAGGTGGAACCTTCAAAAAAAGGTGTCGTATCGGTTCGGAAACACCGCTGGAATTGTACAAAATCTCTAAAATAGGTCTTTACTACGATGTTGGCAGCACTGGCTTAAAGAGTTAACAAAGTATTTTGACAATGTCAAGACCTTCAAAGCATGACATATATCGACTTGTGCACACAGCGTTTACTACGTGTGCTAGTGTCGCCACCTACTTCGAGCTTAGCATAACATTCCCATCTTTCCCCAGACAAACCCGGCAAGCCAGAAGGCCCGCTAGAAGTATCAGATGTTCACGCAGACCACGCTAAGATCAAGTGGAACAAGCCCAAACACACAGGAGGTCTTCCACTCAGCGCGTACGTCGTGGAGAAGATGGATACGTTGACCGGGAAGTGGGTGCCGGCGGGTACTGTTGACCCGGATAAAACTGAGGCTACTGTCTCTGGTAAGAACCTTTAAGCTTTCTCTAAGAATCAGTGATATATAAAAGGCAAGCCCAAACACACCGGGGGACTTTCACTCTGCGCTTATGTCTTCGAGAATATGGATAGTCCAGTTCTTTTTAGTGGGGGCTATCGCGGTCAAATATTCCACCAGGTGTCAGCACCTACGAGTGAGGGTAGACATCTGTCAGATGGTACAACGCTGTCAATATCGATGTGTCAGTAAAAACAAAATAATTCTTCGGAGTAGCGGATTTAGGTAGGGGGGGAGCGGGCTCTGGCACAGCGGCATGTGATTAATTATTGTGGAAATATTTGTCCTGTTTGTTTGTTAATTCTTTATTGCACATACACATAAGAAAAATACAAAAGATAGTGAAACAAAACTCACAAAAAAGAAGAAGAAAAAAAGAAGTCGCAAACATAATTTAATCAACTATTTCCCCCCCCCCAGGTTTGGAACAAGGCCACACCTACCAGTTCCGCGTGAAAGCCCTGAACGAGGAAGGCGAATCAGAACCTCTAGAAACCGACCACGGAACCCTGGCCAAGAACCCGTATGACGTGCCCTGCCCACCGGGTCTACCTGATATCGTGGACTGGGACGAGAAGAGTGCCAAGCTTAAGTGGGAGCCCCCCATTAGGGACAACGGTGATCCCATCACGGGTTACGTGATTGAGGTCATGGACAGGGATAGAGGAGAGTTTATCGAGGTAAGTTTGTTAGTTCATTATTGAGGAGTATGAGTAACCAGTTCGGCTTTGAGTCATCAATGAAGAAGGGTCCTACCACGGAACCTTGGCCAAGAACCCGACATCGTGGACTGGGACGAGAAGAGCGCCAAGCTTAAGTGGGAGCCCCCCATTAGGGACAACGGTGATCCCATCACGGGTTACGTGATTGAGGTCATGGACAGAGATAGAGGAGAGTTTGTCAAAATAAAGACAAATCGTTGAAAAAATAAGCAGATTTTTTTCTAGCTAGCTAGGGTGTTGTGACCCATTGCTGGGCTTTTTCTTCCACTATCAAGATTAATTAATCAACTTGAAATCAGGAAGATTATTATATTCATGTCTTCTACTGTGACTACTATGAAATTGATAAAGCATGTTAGAACTAGTTTATTAAGAACTCTGCAAAAAATATATTATCTTTAACATAACCTTCAATTTCCAGGCCGCAGAGATCCAAGGCAATGTGTGCCAAGGCACAGTGCCAAAGCTGGAGGAAGGCAACCAGTACCAATTCCGAGTGAGAGCCCTCAACAAGGCGGGGCAGTCAGAGCCCTCGGAGAATACCAACTGGCACACGGCCAAGCCTAGATTCTGTAAGTATTTCACAATTCCAGGCAGGTATCCAAGGCAAGCTGAACCAAGCCACGATGCAGGAGGCAACCAAAAATTAAGTTTTTTTTTACATGATTGAAGTCCACTGGGCGTTGGGTTGGAGCTGATTCTGAGTTATGCTGAGTTAGAAGTTGGAAAAGATAAATTAGTGTCAAACCTTTAATTTACTTGGATGATGTAATTTTCGAAACGGTGGTGGCCGAGTGGTAGGGCGGCCCGCCTGTGGATACAAAATCCCAGGTTCGAATCCTGCCCGGGCTACATGAGTTTGTATACCAATCTGACTCATGTTAGTTTTCATCGACCACCACTTGCTTCCGGTGAAGGAAAACATCGTGAGGAAACCTGTACTCTGGTTGATGATTATCAGCTAGTATGTGAAATGGAGAAGGCAATGGCAAACCACTCCATTAAAATTGCCATGAGAGTCTTTGTGTGTGTTTCATTCCATATAATGATCACGACCCTCAGTCATGAGGAAATACGACTAAAGAGAGAGATGTCATTTTTCAAAACTCTAAAATATTTTTAATGCCTGGAATCCATATGAGTAACGAATTACTAAATTCACAAAAGATTCCTTGAGAGAAACATAATGCCACAGCTGAGTATAACACTTTAATTTTCTTTCCGCAGTGAAACCAAGAATTGACCGCACGAACTTGAAACCAGTCACGGTGAAGGCTGGTCTGCCGGTCTCCCTGGACGTCAAGGTGTTCGGAGAGCCTCCGGCGACTGTCACTTGGCACTTCAAGGGTGAGTAATAATAATCCTACTGATATTATAAATGCGAAAGTTTAGATGTGAGTTTGTGAAGATGTTTGTTACTCAATCACGCAAAATTTACATGGAATTTGATGAAATTTGGCTTAAAGATAGAAAAATACCTGGAATAACACATATGGTACTTTTCATCCCGATATTCCCACGGAAGCGAAGCCCCGGGGCGCGGCTTGTATGAAAATAAAGTCTTTGTTATAAAACTTATTGTATCAGAAATTGTGGAGTCTATAAGCAAAAACTTTAACTGGTTTGTACATAGGAGATAAACAAAAAAAAATATGATGTCATATCATAAGGCCAATAGAAGCAAAAATGTTGAATGATATTAAAATTTAGATGCGGTTTTCCCAGTTCTATTGCTAAAGGTCTAACAGGCGCATATTTCATCGTAATACGCCACTTAGAATCCGAGATATTAGCAATAAATTCACGCGGACGAAGTAGCGGTCTTCGGTATGAACAACGTGACAACACACTTTTGCTTCTGACAAATAATTAAACTTTGGCCGAGTAATATTTTCATAAGTAGTAATAATAATACATAATACAAGTAATTTAATACATGTACATACATCTCAAATTCCGTCCTATTATTACAGGAGAAGAGCTAAAGAACAGCGAAAACCTAGAAATCATCAATGTAGACTACAACACCAAGTTCCTGATGACGAAGAGCAAACGAGCCAACACCGGCGTCTACGTCATCAAGGCCAAGAACGAGGTCGGCGAGGACGAGGCCGAGGTCGAGATCACTATACTTGGTGAGTTTCTCACGCTATTTCAATAGTTTCTCATGAGAGAAAACCAGGAGATCATCAATGTAGACTACAACACTAAGTTCCTGATGACGAACGAGGTCGACGAGGACGAGGCCGAGGTCGAGATCACTATACTTGGTAAGTTTTTCACGCTATTTCAATAGTTTCTCATGAGAGAAAACCAGGAGATCATCAATGTAGACTACAACACTAAGTTCCTGATGACGAAGAGCAAGCGAGCCAACACCGGCGTCTGCGTCATCAAGGCCAAGAACGAAGTCGGCGAGGACGAGGCCGAGGTCGAGTTCACTATACTTGGTGAGTTTCTGATTCTATCTCAGTAGTTTCTCAATGTCTAAGAAACTGTTGTATGATGTGTACAACAGTTTCTTACCCAAAACGAAACAAAACTTCCCCTCGAAACTCAGTTTCGAGGGATAGCGAAGGTCTTAGTGCGGCAAATAAGTAAACCCTATAAGGTCGACTCTGTGACGAGCTGTCGACACCCTTAAAGTGCAAGTCGTAAAGTCTACAATCGTAGGACACAGGGTTATACTTGTTGGTACATTTCTCGTACTCTGTCAATGGTTTCTCGTATGTGAGAAACTATCGTGTAAGTCATGAAGAGCAGTAACGCAGTCAATCTATTTAGGTATCTTTATTCATTGGTACATTTATCACGATATTCACTAGATTCTACCCAATCCCGCAAAATCCTAAACGGATTTCGATGAAATTTGGTACTCGGGTAAAAAAAATACCATGAATATCGTCTAGGATATTTTATCCCGGAAATCCCCCGTTTATCAGCTAGTGTATCAATATTAATTTAAATTACCATATCCCCAGGCAGGCCATCCAAGCCCAAAGGCCCGTTGGACGTGTCAGACGTTACCAAGAATGGCTGTACGTTGACCTGGAAGAAACCAGAAGACGACGGCGGTTCCCCCATCGACTATTACGAAATTGAGAAGCTGGACCCGTTGACTGGTGAGTTATCCTTAATATATTCCTTTATATTCCTCACCAAGTCCCATCATCTAGGGTCGTTGCAACATATCTTTTCATAAGTCTGTATTTCCTTGTACTTTTAACACTTTCTTTGTTCTCCCTCCCCCTGTTTCTTCAGACTAATCTATAAACTCTGAGATTTGAGTCTGCGTTTTTTTGGACTCGAGCGCCTAGCCGACAGTGTGCAACCACCTTTATCGACGCTTAAGTCTTTAAGCCGAACTCTTATTTCAACGGAATAAGGACGCTAATCGATACAGTGACGTCATACGCACCGACTCGGCGTCGATGGCGTCATTGCATCTACCATTCCGCGTCGACAGTTTGGTTGCATCCTATGCCACTATCGCTTTAGAATAAGAACAGCACAATATGCTATCCAACTTATATTATAAATGCGAAAGTTTGAATGTGAGTTTGTGAGGATGCTTGTTACTCAATCACGCAAAATCTACTGGACGGATTTCAAAAAAATCAAAAATTATTTATTAAAACTTGGCCTTCAAAGAAGGCTCTTTTTCACGTCGGAATTTTTTTGTCAATTTCGATTACATTTGGTATACGGGTAGAAAAATACCGGGGATAGCACATATGGTACTTTTTATCCCGAAATTTCCACGGGAGCGAAGCCCCGGGGCGCGGCTAATACAATATATGCTATACCATATATGTCTATGTCTCTACAGGTCTATGGGTTCCGTGTGGTACCGCTAAGGACTGCAAAGCCAACGTCACTGGGCTGTCGGAAGGCAAGCCCTACAAGTTCAGAGTGAAGGCTGTTAACAAGGAGGGCGAGTCTGAGGAGCTGGAGACTGAGAAGCCGATCATCGCTAAGAATCCGTTCGGTTAGTGTTGACTTTGATATTGAACCTTATGTCGTGGTGATAAGTGCCAACATCACGGGGCTGTCGGAAGGCAAGCCCTACAAGTTCAGAGTAAAGGCCGTCAACAAAGAGGGAGAGTCTGAGGAGCTGGAGACTGAGAAGTCGATCATCGCTAAGAATCCTTTCGGTTAGTGTTGACTTTGATATTGAACCTTATGTCGTGGTGCCATAAGGTTAAATATCAAAGGAAAGATCTTATCATCATTCATTGCCGAATGATGACACTTATTATCATTCGGCAATGATATGGCATCTTTCCATCCCTTATCAATTATTTTTAAACGTCCCTATTGCCTAGGAATACTGCTTAATCTCGTATTTTGCAAAAAATGTATATATTATCAGAATTTGGCAAATTAGATCTGATTTTGACAATGCAACAGTAAAAACAGGTCATGTTGTTTATTACAAAATTTTTATTTAACTAATATTGTCTCATTTACAGACGAGCCCGGAAAGCCAGGACGTCCCGAGCCCAGAAACTGGGACAAGGACTTCGTGGAACTGGAGTGGTCTCCGCCCAAGGAAGATGGCGGCGCTCCCATCACCGGATACATCATTCAGAAGAGGGAGAAGGGAGGACGGTGAGTTTTACATCACTTATAGTTAAATTTACAAAAATAAGAAACGTTTTATTGATTTGTGAAATATTACATTATAAGAAGAGTATAAATAGTATACAGCCAAAATTTTTAAATTTGAGTGCGTTTGGCCTCTATATTGTCTGATGGGAACCAAAGATGAGATCTAGGGTTGGTACACGCAAACTCAAAAAATCCGGCCAAGTGCGAGTCAAACTCGCGCAACGAGGGTTCCGTACACGCAAAGCATCTCACATTATAGCTCTTACTAAAAGAACTACTAGTTTAAAAAAAAAACTTAACTTTGCAGTTTGATCCCTAAGATTCATACTGAATCCAGCGCGAAAATAAGTTTGTAACACTTTTTTTTAAGACTTCCAACAACATATTTGCAATTTTTCGACGGGGTGCCAATCTCCACCAGATGTTTGTATTATAATGTCTTTTCTCAGGGCTACCATGATGCAGTCTGTCAATCATGACCGGTGGGCGCTATTATCAATTACTATAGATTTTAAGCCAAAATTTAGCTATTGTTTATCACTCATCAACCCTAGCGTTGAAAATCCAGCTCAAGGAGTTTTTTTTTCTCTATGGTCACCGGCCCTCGAACTCTCACGTACAGGAACGTCACGGGTGTGCCACAACACAACATTCTCACGTCATCAATCCGTACTAAACTCGCCATTTCCCCAGGTCATGGCAAGACTGCCTGCGCACCACCGGGGACCGGCCCACGGGTCGCGTGACCGATGTGGAAGAGGGTCACGAGTACGAGTTCCGGGTTCTCGCCGTCAACAAGGCCGGCCCGGGCGAACCCTCCGACCCTAGCAAGTCTGTCATCGCTAAGCCGAGATTCCGTGAGTTGTTTTACATCATAGACGTTAATCAACATTGGTAGTAATAATATGTAATGACAATTCATTGCAACGCCCTTGCAGGGCTCATTTGTGCGCCTATGTTAAATGTATAAGACCTAATGTACCAAATGAACTTATTGCGTTCATTTGATTCAGATCAGAAATTGAGATTGAGACGTAAAAAGAATAGACACG
Organism: Ephestia elutella; assembly: GCA_018467065.1. Taxonomy (NCBI): domain Eukaryota; kingdom Metazoa; phylum Arthropoda; class Insecta; order Lepidoptera; family Pyralidae; genus Ephestia; species Ephestia elutella. The sequence continues at coordinate 7,385,257 of CM031590.1, forward strand.
GCATAACAATCTATACAGGGTTACTGGTACAATGGGCCACATAGAAAAGTATACCACCTGAAATAAGATCCACTATAAAAAGTGGTATACTTTTCTATGTAGCACTGTACATCGACCTTCATCCAGTGAGAGGTGTTTGTATTGGTCAAAACGACCCCAGCAAGTCGGTCGTCGCTAAGCCGAGATTCCGTGACTTTATTGTAAAAGATAGTTTAGTTGGAAATCCTACCTGTGTCACATGAGTTTGTAGACCAATCTGACTTGTGTATGGTAGTTTTCTCATAGACCATCACCTGCTTCCTATGAAGGGAAACATCGTGAGGAAACCTGCACATTGGCTGACTATTTTGTTTACTTTGTAATCGTAAAAGTTATGTCAGATGTCTTTAGGCGACTTGAATAAAATCTGACACCAGTATTAATAACACACTCGATAAGAAAGAAAGATTATAAAAGTTTGCGAATAAAAAAAAAATGTCAGTATTTCAGAACAAAATGTATCAAAATTCAAGAAGAGTCGATGTCAAACAAAAACGAGACACGGGTCAGATCATATTTTACCAAAATTGAAATATATTGTAAATCAACGAGGTTTTTTCATCAGTTGTCAAATTCAAATGACAGCATTGTACCATCTGACAGACCTTACTCACCAGTAACGCCAACTAATGAGCTTATTCCATCAAGATTCAATAAAAGTTATCGCGGAATATACTGACATCTATATAAATCATGTGTAATGATTACTTTCTTTGAACAGTGGCGCCACAAATCGACCGCAAGAACCTGCAGAAACGCAAGGTCAAGATCGGCCAGCCGCTCAAGATGGAGGCCGACGTCAAGGGTGAACCCGAACCTACCATCACTTGGACCTTCAATGGGGAACCTCTCAAGGTCAGTTTACCTTTGTAGAAAACGTTGAGCCATCTACATACATCGACCGTAAGAACTTGTAGAAACTCAAGGTCAAGGTCGGCCAGCCGCTCAAGATGGAGGCCGACGTCAAGGGTGAACCCGAACCTACCATCACTTGGACCTTTAAAGGGGCAACCTCTCAAGGTCAGTTACTTTTGTAGAAAACGTTGAGCCATCTACATACATCGACCGTAAGAACTTGTAGAAACTCAAGGTCAAGGTCGGCCAGCCGCTCAAGATGGAGGCCGACGTCAAGGGTGAACCCGAACCTACCATCACTTGGACCTTTAAAGGGGCAACCTCTCAAGGTCAGTCACTTTTGTAGAAAACGTTGAGCCATCTACATACATCGACCGTAAGAACTTGTAGAAACTCAAGGTCAAGGTCGGCCAGCCGCTCAAGATGGAGGCCGACGTCAAGGGTGAACCCGAACCTACCATCACTTGGACCTTCAACGGAGAACCTCTCAAGGTCAGTCACTTTTGTAGAAAACGTTGAGCCATCTACATACATCGACCGTAAGAACTTGTAGAAACTCAAGGTCAAGGTCGGCCAGCCGCTCAAGATGGAGGCCGACGTCAAGGGTGAACCCGAACCTACCATCACTTGGACCTTCAATGGGGAACCTCTCAAGGTCAGTTTACCTTTGTAGAAAACGTTGAGCCATCTACATACATCGACCGTAGGAACTTGTAGAAACTCAAGGTCAAGATCGGCCAGCCGCTCAAGATGGAGGCCGACGTCAAGGGTGAACCCGAACCTACCATCACTTGGACCTTCAACGGGGAACCTCTCAAGGTCAGTTACATTGGTTTTTGTTTCATATTGTGCCTTCATAATGTTGTCCCAATTATATGAGGACAACACGACATCATGAAATTTCTTTACCGTTGTCCCAGACAGTGACAGATCGTCATAAGATTTTCTTACATACATAGAATCACTTCTTTATCCCTTACGGGGTAGACAGAGCCAAGAGTCGTGAGACTCGAAGGCCACGCTTAGCTCAATAGTTGGCTCTATGATGGAATAGAGATTCAGGTATAGTGACAGGTTGCTAGCCCATCGCCTATGAGTGGAGGAATCCCCAGTTTAAGCCATTTCACTCGATTGGCTTTACAATCTGCGCGAGAAGAGAAGCAGCTGGCACATTCTATGTTTTTTCTTTGCTCCCAGACCAGCATGGAAGCATTTCATGCAAGATTTTCTTACTTATTGATTTTCCTTTGTCCTCACGTGAGGACAACGGGCACATCCCACACACACGGCACATCGGGCGGGTCTTTGTCCTATGGGGGCAACGGCAATACACGCCTTTTTACGCTTATTAATGTCGCGTCCCACTGCTGGACTAAGGCCTTAACATCATTCACTCGTTCAGGGCAGTCTCTCATCATTATTTTAGTGTTCATATGTAATTTATATACACGCATATTAATGTCATGTCCCACTGTTGGACAGAGCCCTTATATCTCTGAGTGAATTCACACATCTTTAATGATAATATGTTATAGATTGTAAAGTAATGATAGCAGATATTGTGTAATGATAGCTGTAAGATGTAAATTAAATAAATAAATAAATCTCTACTCGTCCTGTCCAGTACAATCTCTTTACATTTATTTATTATATTTTGAACACACTAGCAGCTTAATAAGCTGATGCGTGTGTATCTTGAAGTTTGGAGACTTTGTCCAATCTGTTCTTAAAACTGTTGACAGAAGGTGCTGTGACAACATTCTCATTTAATTTGTTCCAGTCTCTGACCACACGGTTTGATATGAAATTTCTCTTTGGTTTTCTCTTCGCTGGTGTGCAATACAATTTCAAGGAATGACCTCTTAAGTAGTTGCTTTCAGAGTTTAAACAATTTCTTCAGGTCAGTTACATCATAATACCCTGTTAACATCTTATAGGTCTCGATCAGTCGACCTCTTTGTCTGCGACGCTCCAGTGAAGTGAGATTCAGCTCATTTAGCCTCTGTTCATAAGTTTTATTTCGCAGTACATTCGTACATGTTCTCTTCTCTTACAATCGTACATTGTTAACTTTTGTACCTTTAAGCTTTGTTCTGGGTATGTGACATTGTGGAGAATGAATCGTTATTTTGTGCTCATATTTAATTTTTTTTTTTTTACTTTAGGCACAAGAACGCCTCAAGATCGAGAACAAGGACTACCACACGTCCTTCGCCCTCCAGAAGTTGACCAGAGCCGACGGCGGCAAGTACACGGTGACCGCTAAGAACGACTCGGGAACCGACACTGTGGACATCGAGGTGCAGGTCGTCAGCAAGCCTGCTAAGCCTAAGGGGCCTTTGAAGGTTGGTTATTGAAAGATTTAAATTTAATTGCATCGTATGTCTTACCATGGGAGACGAAAGTTATGATAAACTAGTCGCGCCCCGGGGTTTCGCTCCCGTGGGAATTTCGGGATACAAAGTACCCTATATGCTATTCCCGGTATTTTTCTATCCGTATACCAAATTTCATGGAAATCCGTCCAGTAAATTTTCCGTGATTGAGTAACAAACATCCTCACAAACTTACGTCCAAACTTTATAAAAACAAAGCAAAAAAAACTAGCTCAAAGCTAATACCTGACATATTCGTAATGATCTTTATTTCAAGCTGGAATATCAATGCTCAAAAGATGCTCAAGCAGTAATCCTGTCACTAAATGTTGTGTTGGAAGCTCCAGAAATATTGCTGCGACTTTATGCATGGGACCTTCATTTGACAGTAGCAGCGGTTGTCAAAACTGATTTTTGCATTTTGTTATCGACTCTATTATTTTAACGAAGCGGGTGACAGGAAAACCCAAATTTAATAAAAGTATGGGGATTTAAAAAAAATACAACAAGGTATTTTTTTTTAACTCCCCATTCATTTGACTTCTGCATTTTTAAAATCTTTCGATTCTCAAGTTCGATTAGTTTAACTAATCTAATGGCAGAAACTAAACCCTTCCGTGACCCACTGCTGGGTATAGGCCTCCTTCCGTCTACGCCAACCTTCTATAACCAGTCTTGACGTATTTTTTTTTAATTCCCAGGTGTCTGACGTAAAAGCCGACGGCTGCAAGCTCAAATGGGAACCACCAGAAGACGACGGTGGAGAGCCTATCGAGAACTACGTCGTGGAACGAATGGACACCGAATCTGGCCGATGGGTGCCGGTTTGCACCACGAAGACTCCCGAGGCTGACGTCACGGGCTTGAATGAGGGGAAAGACTATATGTTTAGGGTTAAAGCGGTTAATCCTGAGGGAGAGAGCGAGCCGTTGGTCACTGAGAGTGCTACCACGGCGAAGAATCCTTATGGTGAGTCTCTTTTTCACATGTGGCTAATTTTTATTTGTATTTATATGCTAGCCGCGCCCCGGACGTTTTACCAAAAGAATGGATACGAACAGCTCGAAATAGAGACGAGTGGAAGTCAATGGGGGAGGCCTTTGTCAAGGGACAACCTGGCCAGAATCTGGAAGCCGAGGAATTTGCGAATAAAATTTATGTAAAAACTTTATATACTTTGTTAATTAAGTAATATTTCTAACTATTATGTTCATTATAAAGGCGAATAAAGGCTATCTTATACTAGCAGCGCCCCGGGGCTTCGCTCCCGTGGGAATTTCGGGATAAAAAGTACCCTATGTGCTATTCCCGGTATTGTTCTACCCGCGTACCAAATTTCATCGAAATCCGTCCAGTAGATTTTGCGTGATTGAGTAACAAGCATCCTTACAAATTTTCAGGCGAACCCGATTCCCCCGGCAAGCCAGAGCTCAAGGACTGGAGCAAGGACCACGTGGACCTCAAATGGGAGAAGCCAGCCAACGACGGTGGCGCCCCCATCACTGGGTACATCGTGGAGAAGAAGGACCGCGACACCGGCAAATGGGTTAAAGCCGCTGAGGTGAGTGTTTGTACTTTACTAGTTGTATCTTGGGACTCTGCTCCCGTGGGAAGGACTGGTGTAAGGACCATGTGGACTTCAAGTGGGAGAAGCCAGCCAACGACGGTGGCGCCCCCATCACTGGGTACATCGTGGAGAAGAAGGACCGCGACACCGGCAAATGGGTTAAAGCCGCTGAGGTGAGTGTTTGCACTTTACTAGTTGTACCTCGGGACTCCTCTCCCGTAGGAAGGACTGGAGCATGGTCCATGTGGACCTCAAATGGAAGAAGCCAGCAAACGATGGTGGCGCCCCCATTACTGGGTACATGGTGGAGAAGAAGGACCGGTGGGTAGCTGCGCGCCGGGGCTCTGATCTCGTAAGAATTTTGGGTCCAAAGTATCCTGGATACTGTGACAGTGTGCGTGTACTTCCCGTGTCTCGTGTACCAAATTTCATCGAAATCCGTTTAGTAGATTTTGCGTAATAAACGTGCTCATATACTCACGCAAGTTTAATCTTTTGCATTAATAATACTGATGGAGTTTAAGTTTATACTATGAAATATGTTTATGTTTACTAGTTTCTAATCAATAGGTTATTGAACATTTACTTTAAAACAAATTAGGTTTTTTTATAATTAAAAATTGTATCCAACCATAACCTAAATCCCCAGGTTCCCGGCAACAAAACAGAAGCTAAAGTACCAGACCTCATTGAAGGCAAGACCTACCAGTTCAGGGTGAAGGCTGTCAACAAGGCCGGCCCTGGCAAACCTTCAGCTCCTAGCGAAAATCTACTTGCCAAGGACAGATTCGGTAAGCTTTTTTTTTATAACGTAGCTTTATGTAGCTTTTTTTTTTATTTTTTTTTCATTGTCGTGTATAAAAAATAAAAAGAGTATGTTGGTGCGGTGTGCGCAGGGGTCTTCAGCTATTTGAAGCGAAGACTGGCAATATCCCTGCGCAGTGCGATTATACACGAACAATTACTTTAGAGAGAGCCGGATGTAATGCTCAGGATAGAGCCTCGTACTTTTGAAGTACAAGGACCTCTTGTCTAGTAAGCCTTAGGTCCTGGGAGTCATGGGCAGGGTGATATCATTAATACAATATGGTTGGGATAGAATATAGCATTTTATTCCATAAACACACTAGCCGCTGAGGGCGGGCACATGTTATACTAATACCAAAATCTGATAAGTCTTTGCCGCAATTAAAAGTTAAAATTAACATAAACCAAATATAGGGTACCTGGCCAGGTCCGTACACAAAACGTCTGTGCGCACTTAGAACGTTGTCCCGTTCACCATTATGATCCGTTGGGTTCGAGCACTGGTGCTGGTCGCGTCCTCAAAGCGGCACGGCGCTCTTGCAACGCTCCGTTGTATGCGAGATAGTAGACGCTGGCTGGACCTTCCGAGGTTTGCGCTGAGCCACTACAGGGACATCGGATCGGAGGCGGCGATGCGGCCTTTGGAAATAAGGTTAGGATCCGTGTGTTGCGCCTTGGGGTCGCCGACGACGGGGCCTGCGCCGTGGCATGCGGTCCACGGTCCGGGGAAACCGCACCCTCTGGTGATGGGAGGACACTCCAGGAAGCGTCAATTCATATGGCCGGGCGGGCACGTGGATATCAACAGCTCATGTTCCCGACAACTTCGTGGCGGCGAATATCCCCTTGTGTCCTTGCGCGTATCGCGGATTTAAAAACTAAAGGTTAAACTATAGTCCCATGACGGGAAGCCGAGGGCGGCGAAAGTGAAAAAACCCCAAAAATTTAATGATTTTGCTCAAGCCATGTTAGTCGTGGCGCCTATCCAGGAAGAGAGAGAATCGACTCGACTCGATTTGACTTTCCATTTTGTCGCGCTCCGTTTCGCTTAATTCGAATTCGAATAATTAAAATTCTACAACAATCCTACCATGATTTCTTATTTTTTTATGATAAGAAAGGTTTGTTAGGACCCAAGACGGAACGTGTGTCACGTGCTGTCAATGTCAGACGTCCAACTCTGCAGACCTTGTTGACAGTCTAATTTAATCATGGAATGTTTTGTTATGAATGTTTAGTTTTTGATATAATTCCGTAAGTACACAAAATCGCGTCGAGTTATTGCTACCAATGGTTTCGGCGTGACTCAAAGAACGTTTTGATGTGCGGGTCTCCCTGTTTTCTTAATAAGTATTGTAAAAACAACATATGAAATTTGTGTACCGGTGTGTCACTTTCCCATTCAATTTGTCTGGAAACTAATGGATTTGAATGCCTGCTATTGTGGTGAGTCGAGAGCCTATCATACAGGTAATACGCCATAGGAATAGTATCCCAATATATCAACTAATTCACCTAAAATATGACATGCAAGGTTGACCAGTTAGGAGTTCAAAATAATTCTGTAGTTATCACTACAATACCCCCCTTTTCGGCAAAGAGGTTAAGTCGTACTTAGCCGAAACAGCCGGGGTAACCGGAGAAAACATTCACCTATCCTACGGCAATATATTTCTAAATATAAAACTATCAGCTATATATGAAACTAACTCATGCTATTTCATATATTAAACTAAAATATATGTTCTAGAGTTCTAAAACTAACTCAATTTATGTTGAGTGTCAGGAATACAGCGTCTGGCCAGACCGCTGCAATTCCCCTGCATTAAAAAATCATACTTGGATTTCTAATGAGATAATCGCAAGTAGCATACTAATAATAAAGAATTATCTAAAGTAATATAGTTCTTACTTATGTATAATAAGAAAAACTATTTGAGATTTAATTAAAATATATGTAATCTAGCATTCCTACATAATTTACTAGTTAGTAATTAAATTGTAAACCTAATAAAGTCTTTAAACTAATGGAGAGATCTCACATAAATAGACATTTAAAATGTATAGCCGTTGGGCTGACATTGTATAAGGGAAAAAACTTATTTTCCTTTTTTTCTCAAAAATTAAGGAGTATTAATCCATATCCTTATGTTTACTCTGGCGCCTAGAGTGTGTAGTTACAGAAGAAATTGATTTTCATGAAAACGCTTGACAAAAAAAAAAATTCACATGTGAGTCATGTCATATGTGAAAAATGAGGCCTCTGATTGGTTATACCAATCCAAAATAACCAAGTTCAAGATAAGAAAGTTGCTAGCTAGGGGACACACCTTGTGAGACTTTTATTATGTCCTTGACATGATATTTTCCAACTTTACCAGTTTCTATCTCCTGAAGGTCGTAAACAACATCCGAATGCTTCCTGACAACATTACATCACAAAGCGCGGTGCTAGTTTAGCGGAGAAGAAATGAGCTGAACGACTGGTCATTTGAAGGTATTAACGAATTTGGAATGCCGCCTCTTTTTCGGCAACATGCCATCCGTCATTGTCTCCTGACCTTTAGCTAGCACAAATGGTGTGTGCCCGGTGGCAACATTAATAATGCTATTCAAAGATAGCTACCACTAAATAAATCAAAAAAACATTTCAGTACTTTATGTTCTGAAGTATTCCGACTACGCCTAAAATCATCAATTCTAAAAAAAAAAAAAACTGACGTCTGAGTCACCAGAAAATTTCAAATTCCACGACCTCAAACTGTCCTCCTTTAATATGTGAATAACGCGTTCGTCATCTTCCCTAGTCTCCGTAACATAGGTATTCCTACCCATTGAGTTGGCTTGACGTACTAAACCGGGATTTCCTAGTTGAGACAATGTGGGTTGTAACGCTTTAAGTGTGGAAGGGCCGGGTGGGTGGGTGTCAATTGCACCTCCCCGCGGTCGTGTATTAACAAATGAGGAAGTAGTAGTGGTAGGTGGTTTGTTTGCCTCCCCACTTACTTCGTGATATTGCTCTTCCCTTTCGCCGTCCGACATGTTGACAAGAATGTGAGGTTATATGTGTCAGGGTATGTAATAGGTTATAATAATTGATAAATTTCTAAATATATACAGGTTACTCCCTGTCAATAAATATAAATTAGCTCTCAAATTGAGATTAAATAGGAATTATGGCTGAGCGCTATGCTTTTTATTCATAGCGAAGCCCAAATAAAATATTAATTATTATATTATTAATTATAATATTATTTAGTAATATTATAATAATTACTATGAATTGTATTAAATATATGCTTACAACCCTGTCGCATATAAACCTAACACACAATAAGTATAATAACTTTACAGTCAATGATATCACCAAAATTTCAAAACAACAAATGAGCGAGTTTAAAAAATTTAAAAACTATTTTTTTAGAAAAAACTGCCACTCTCACAGGACTCAAAGGCTCAAAAATATAGTAGTTCGGGCGCCATTGTCGTGTATAAAAAATAAAAAGAGTATGTTGGTGCGGTGTGCGCAGGGGTCTTCAGCTATTTGAAGCGAAGACTGGCAATATCCCTGCGCAGTGCGATTATACACGAACAATTACTTTAGAGAGAGCCGGATGTAATGCTCAGGATAGAGCCTCGTACTTTTGAAGTACAAGGACCTCTTGTCTAGTAAGCCTTAGGTCCTGGGAGTCATGGGCAGGGTGATATCATTAATACAATATGGTTGGGATAGAATATAGCATTTTATTCCATAAACACACTAGCCGCTGAGGGCGGGCACATGTTATACTAATACCAAAATCTGATAAGTCTTTGCCGCAATTAAAAGTTAAAATTAACATAAACCAAATATAGGGTACCTGGCCAGGTCCGTACACAAAACGTCTGTGCGCACTTAGAACGTTGTCCCGTTCACCATTATGATCCGTTGGGTTCGAGCACTGGTGCTGGTCGCGTCCTCAAAGCGGCACGGCGCTCTTGCAACGCTCCGTTGTATGCGAGATAGTAGACGCTGGCTGGACCTTCCGAGGTTTGCGCTGAGCCACTACAGGGACATCGGATCGGAGGCGGCGATGCGGCCTTTGGAAATAAGGTTAGGATCCGTGTGTTGCGCCTTGGGGTCGCCGACGACGGGGCCTGCGCCGTGGCATGCGGTCCACGGTCCGGGGAAACCGCACCCTCTGGTGATGGGAGGACACTCCAGGAAGCGTCAATTCATATGGCCGGGCGGGCACGTGGATATCAACAGCTCATGTTCCCGACAACTTCGTGGCGGCGAATATCCCCTTGTGTCCTTGCGCGTATCGCGGATTTAAAAACTAAAGGTTAAACTATAGTCCCATGACGGGAAGCCGAGGGCGGCGAAAGTGAAAAAACCCCAAAAATTTAATGATTTTGCTCAAGCCATGTTAGTCGTGGCGCCTATCCAGGAAGAGAGAGAATCGACTCGACTCGATTTGACTTTCCATTTTGTCGCGCTCCGTTTCGCTTAATTCGAACGCACATCAAACCAACTTTTAATATTCTTTAAAAGAACTAATGTTTAAATAAGGTATTTATTCGTTGAATATTATAATAATCTAAGTCGACGATATTAAAGGAGAATAATTAAAATTCTACAACAATCCTACCATGATTTCTTATTTTTTTATGATAAGAAAGGTTTGTTAGGACCCAAGACGGAACGTGTGTCACTAGCTGTCAATGTCAGACGTCCAACTCTGCAGACCTTGTTGACAGTCTAATTTAATCATGGAATGTTTTGTTATGAATGTTTAGTTTTTGATATAATTCCGTAAGTACACAAAATCGCGTCGAGTTATTGCTACCAATGGTTTCGGCGTGACTCAAAGAACGTTTTAATGTGCGGGTCTCCCTGTTTTCTTAATAAGTATTGTAAAAACAACATATGAAATTTGTGTACCGGTGTGTCACTTTCCCATTCAATTTGTCTGGAGACTAATGGATTTGAATGCCTGCTATTGTGGTGAGTCGAGAGCCTATCATGCAGGTAATACGCCATAGGAATAGTATCCCAATATATCAACTAATTCACCTAAAATATGACATGCAAGGTTGACCAGTTAGGAGTTCAAAATAATTCTGTAGTTATCACTACAGGCGGCAAACGAGCAAGCTGGACAACTGCAACACCAGGGGTATGGCCTGTCTTTTGAAAGAAAAAGGAAAATAAATTTATTGACTAAACACAAACTGCGACAAGCAGACTTTCTCTGTTAAAAGTTATTCTTTTTTTTTTAAATCTTCTGACCAGGTAATCCGTAAATTATTCATCTTCCTAGTAGATGATAGCTATTTTTTTTTCTGAATAGGGTATAACAAGTCAAATGAAATACTTTATCTAAATGTTGAAAACAATAATTTGAATGGGACTGGTATGACAGTGAGAAGAGGTGAAGTCATTTTTAAGAGTCAAAAGAAAGAGACAAAATTAGAACATTTAATTTAGGGGAAAAAAGGAATAAGTCTATAACACTACATTTTTTATTTTTTTACCAACACTTTTTTACAGTTTACTAGGGCTTGTTACCGGTTGGTACCGGTTCCAAATTTTCGTATAAAGTATCGGTACTTTCCGGGAGTTTATATGGGAAATTTGGTACCGGTAACATATATGCCCAGCTTTTTACTATGGGTTATAAAATAAGTTTGCCTTATTTTTCCGTACAGCGGCACCGAAGATCGACCGCACCAACATGCGAGACATCACGATCAAGGCCGGCCAGCACATCCGGCTGGACATCAAGGTGTCCGGCGAACCTCCGCCGACCAAGACTTGGTGAGAATACCTGACTAGAAGCATTTATCTAATCCTCAAGACGAATGAGTTTCAAGACTTTAGTGATTTAAATTCATTGAACTATATTTTGACATAGTAGAAGCGAACTATGTCAGCTATTTTTAATTTCTTATTTAAAACGTAGGTGGCGGCCACACTTACGCGCCAATAGATCGTGGTCGCACTATATTACGCAGATGTCATTTGACATGCTTTCAGAGACTTAATTGTCACTGTCAATGTCAAAATACTAATAATTTTTAATTCCTAGTGCTGCCCACTGGCGAAATAACATCGCTGTTATTTATATATTTTTTCCATGACATAATAATTTTGCATTATTTTTTTTTTGTTCATATGCTTGATTGTTCTTAAAAATCCGATTCATATTGCGAATTAGTAATAGTCCAATCGCCTTTTAATTAATTTACAAAGTTACGCAACTTGTTATTCTAGAAGCGACCATTACTTCATTTATTCAAAAAAAAAACAACACAACAAGCTTCGTCAAAACTTGTCATTCTATTTCTTACATCAAGTTACATAGAAGCCTTCCACCACCAGGTTCCACAACAAGGAAAGATTGTCTACTCGCGACGACCTCACAGTAGACGCAGAAGACTACAAGACCAAGTTGTCTGTGGTCATCGCAGCTCGCAAGCACAGCGGCACTTATGTGCTGAAGGCTGAGAATAGCAGTGGAAGGGATGAAGCCAGCATCAATGTTATTGTGCTGGATGTTCCCGCCAAACCTGAGGGGCCACTCAAGGTAAACTCTTCTAGAATGTTCTAGAAGATTGTGTTGTTTGTGCTTGTAAAGTTAGAAATTATGTGCTGAAGGCTGAGAATAGCAGTGGAAGGGATGAAGCCAGCATCAATGTTATTGTGCTGGATGTTCCCGCCAAACCTGAGGGGCCACTCAAGGTAAACTCTTCTAGAATGTTCTAGAAGATTGTGTTGTTTGTGCTTGTAAAGTTAGAAATTATGTGCTGAAGGCTGAGAATAGCAGTGGAAGAGATGAAGCCAGCATCAATGTTATTGTGCTGGATGTTCCCGCCAGAAGAGTTTGCCTGGAGGGGCCACTCAAGGCAAACTCTTCTAGAATGTTCTTGTAGATTCTGTAGCTGTTCATAAGGTACAGATTCAATTCATAACATGTGTAGATTGATATTAAAGTAGATGGTTCTATAAGTTTCTGACCTAAACGTAAACAACACACCACTTGTAAATAAAAGCTAAGGGTTATGGCTGTGGGTCTTTAGACAAGCAATCGCTAAAATTTCAGTCATTTTGGACGCGCAATTGTTGTTTGAAAATCGTTTTTATATTTAGGACGGAAAGTTATCTATGTATTATTGTGTATGAGTTTTTAATTAATTTGTAATTAAACTTGTTTTGAATTGTCAGATCTCGGACGTCCACAAAGAGGGCTGCACGCTCAAATGGAACCCACCGGTGGACGACGGTGGCGCCCCCATCGACCACTACCTCGTGGAGAAACTCGACACCGAGACCGGAAGGTGAGTATTACAAATTAGGGTATACGTGCACTGCTTTACGTGCTGGTTTCATTGGATTTTAAATCTAAACCTAATTAAATGACTATAAAATAAGTGTCATAATATATTATGGCTGGTATACACTTTGATTAGTCAAGTGTTTAGTGTTAAGTGTGTAGAGTGATTTGTGTTAAATGATTAGTGATGTCCTATACTGTTTAGTAGGCGGTGTTTAGTACTTACATTAAAAAACTTTGACTTTGTTGATATAAACTAAACACTTAACAGTCATGTTCAGACGAGTTTAGTTCGTGTTTAGAGCAAGTGAGGGGTGAAGTCGGGACGCGCGGGAGGAGTTACTCGCAGAAAAAATAGAACGCGTGTTTAGCCGTGTTCTTCGCTAATCACTATACACTTAACACTAAACAAGCCACTCGCACTAATCACTAACCAAAGTGTATACCGGCCATTATGTACAGTCAAGAGTCAAAAGTACAGTCAGAATCTACAAGGCATGATGATCATTAAGGGGGGTTAGGCGGTCAGCGTAAATTTATATGAAGCGGCTGAGGCGGGGGGGGACGTCCCGGTTGCGCGCCATTCACATTTTTATCAAAAAGTTAATAGAAATGTTTAGTTTTTCAAAAATTTAAATCAGTCACGAAATCGAAAAGGTAAAATACCTTTGTGTTGGTGATTTTAAAACATTTTTTATTATAAAACACGGATGTTATCTGTATTCATATGAAATTTTAGAGGTAACTTCAGGATTTTTTTCTATCGAGCAAAATTTTTCCCATCGTGTTTTGGAAACAGTCCTCCCTTTAAACATACGTTCTACAATACATATCAGAAATTTCAGGGCGAAAACTCTTCAATTCTTTAAACAGCAGCTTATAGAAAACAGCCAATATTGCCGTTTTCACTTACTGAGAGCCCTTAAGGCTAGGCAATAAGGTCTTCGAGGTATGACTGCACTATGACGCTTGACTGTACTTGTCATTTTCCTCCTTTAGTATTCCTCATGACTGAGGGTCGTGGTCATTATATGGAATGAAACACACAACGACTATTTTGGCAATGTTAATAGAGTGGTTTGCTATTGCCTTCTCCATTTTACACACTAGCTGATAATCATCAACCAAAGTACAGGTTTCCTCACGATGTTTTGCTTCACCGGAAGCAAGTGGTGGTCGATGAAAACATAGTAAGTAAGTATACCAATCTGACTCAAGTATGGTAATACTTTAGTCAGATTGGTATACAAACTCATGTAGCACGGGCAGGATTTGAACCTGGGACCTTTGCAGCTTCAGGCGGGCGCTCTAACCACTCGCGTTCTTGGTATAGCTTGTTGTTTAATTTTATATTGTTCTATCGGCAAGATAAAAACTAAAATTTAATTCTTTTTTATATTGCTTTTCCAATTACATTTAAATTTTTTTGTCAGTTATATTTTGCTACTACGCTTTTGTAAGAAAAATGTTTTGTGATAATAACTTTGTACTTAGTTTTACTATATTTTAAGTTACCTTTCTGTATTGTTGTGTAAAAAATGAATAAATAAATAAAAAATAAATTTAAATTCCAAGATGGATGCCGGCGCTGAAGACCAAAGACCCGAAGGCGGAGATCGAGAACTTAGTGCCAGGCCACGAGTACAAGTTCCGAGTGTCTGCGGTCAACAATGAGGGTCAATCCGAACCTTTGGAAGCTGACCACTCCATCATTGCTAAGAATCCATTCGGTGAGTAACATTTTATTATAGATACTGTTGATGCCGTCGAGCTATGCGTATTATTTCCTTCTTATTTTTTTTATTAAAAATTTGTGTGCGTTTGACCTCAGTCTTGCCTGATGGTAAGCAAAGATGAGGTCTAGGTACACGTAAATTCAAAATATGCCTATTCACTCTTGCCTTGAAAACCCCTAAATTATATTTGTCGGGAAAAAGCGACGCGGAGAGAGAATTTCATACCTATGAGCCTACCATACCTATACAGGGTGACATTGAACCCCTGAGCTATATTCAAGGAAAGTACTCTATGCGCGAAATAAAAAATACATGTTCTCTTACAATTATCTTGTTTCATAATAAAAATCGGAAATAGAAGCGTTTTAAGTTATACCGAAAATTCCCAAACGCAGTGGCACCGAGCGCCATGTGATCGCACACCCCGCGCGCCCCGCAGACAGCGCTGTAGGGTACCTGCCGCCCGCGCCGCAAGGTTATTGACCTGTCTAGTCATTTACTACTCATAGCACAAATAACAAAAATTCGATCAGACATTACATTGCCAATCATAAGTTGCAATTTCCCTTCATACTTTTTCGGGCTTAGGACCGTCAAAATACAGAAATTGTTTAACTCGAGCTTGACAAAAAACAGTAGACATTTTAATTTCCTAGGTACTTAATCGGTAATACTGGGTAATACCTAAATTAGTTAGGATTTTAAAACTTCTGCATTCTCTCTCTCAGCCTAAAGACGTCCACTGCTGGACAAAGGCCTCCCCCAAGGATTTTATCCGTGGGGGGTTTTGCCATAATCACCACGCTTGGCAGGCGGGTTGGCGATCGCAGTGTGATGGCATAGTACGCGAAAAGATGCTGCTGCCCATCCTCCGGTGTTTTTAATCCCTTAGTCGCCTCTTACGACACCCACGGGAAGAGATGGGTTGGTGCTATTCTAGGGCCACACCACAGGCCACCAGGCCAGGCGTATTTAAAAATTGTAATCAACTTATGTACAAATAATTAAAATCAATGTAAAAACAAAATCCAATCAAAAACCTACTGATACTTTAATAATTGTTCAAAATGCATACCGTTTCTCTCTAAGCAGAGTCTGGCACGTTTCACTGCATTCTGTTTTAGTTTTAAAATCGTGGCACGGTCACTTTTCACAGCGTCAAATGCACTTATGATACAATTTTTTAGTTCTTCACGGCTCTGAGGCTCGTGGGTATAAACAAGCCGCTTTATTTCTCCCATTTGTTATTCCCTGAGCACGAAGGCGAGGAATACTCTGCCTCATACAACCTCCTGGCCTCGTACAAGTTTTCTCCACTCAAAATGTACACTCGTACCATTTCGTAGTATTCTCGCGAAGAATACGACATGGTGTCCGCGCGCAGTCGCTACGTACCTAAGGCAGGCACGAAAAAATGAGTAGATACGCGGACCGTGCTCCCGTGAGAAACGTGCGTGGGCGACTGGCAAGGCGGGATGTGGCCGCGGCGGCTGGCGGGAAGGGTTGCCGGGGGATGGGGAATGCGGGCGCGGGCGGGCGGGGCGGCGGATCGCTTCGCTACTAGCTACTACAAAGGCGCCGCACCGCGCGGCTAGGTCATTGTCAAATAAAATAATAGGTTACCAACTTTTTGCGAATCTGGGAATTTTTTCATACGAAAAAAGTGCATAAAAAAAAAAAAATTTTCTCACGGTTTCGTGTTCTGTTATTGATTCTGATTCCAAGATTTCAATATAGCTCAGGGTATCAAAGTCACCCTGTATATTTAAGAGCTATGCTCTTGCCGGTGGAGTATTCGCCATGCTTCTTAGTTTAGTATTATTTACATTATTATTTTTATTTTGTTTAATAATTAATTTGTTTGAATTATTTTTTATTAAAAGTCTTTAGCAATGAATGTATGTGAGAAAGAGTAGGATTTTCTGATACAGGCATACTTTGCTTACTAGAAAGTCCTAACAATGTATCTTTGAACACTTTGTAGTGAAAGAAAAAAACGCATTTTCATTTATCATTTTCATTTACTTTTGATTGATATTGTTTTCAGACGAGCCCGGCAAGCCCGGCACTCCGGAAGTGGTGGACTGGGACCGGGACCACGTGGACCTGAAGTGGGAAAAGCCGATCAAGGACGGCGGCGCTCCCATCTCCGGTTATATCATCGAGAAGAGGGAGGTCGGCTCGCCCAAGTGGGTGAAGGCTTGCGAAGTGAGTATATCCTTCCTTTTACAGCATTTGTATGTGAATGATGGAGGGAGAATGGGGGGGGAGCAGATCAAAGATGGCGGCGCTCCAATAAATGAGATCTTTTGTTACCCTAAATGATTGAAAGCTCACGAGGTAAGCATGCAGCTGACCGTACCTTCCTCCATAAGATAAAAGAGAAATGGAATGGGGGGGGGGCGAGTTGATCAAAGGTGATGGCGCCTTCACAACTATTTATAAGAATGGAGCCCTCATTTCTAATTGTATTTTCACCGAGTAAAAAGGTATAATATTAAAGCAAAGGTATACGTATATGGAGGTACTTGGGGCGCGTGGGTGAAAGTCTGAGAGAATTCAATTTTGTATCCAACTGACGACTATATAAAGTACGCCTGTAGAAGGCGAAAACATTCAACTTGAAATTGAATTATATTGCCTTTTTCTTTGCAATTCTTCTACGTTGACTGGGATTTTATATGGCAATACACCCTGATAAAACAGACAAAGAAACTATACAAACTTTATCTTATAGGTCGGACCAAACGACAACGAGAAAGCAACCGTGCCGAACTTAGACGAGGGCACAGAGTACGAGTTCCGAGTGAAGGCAGTGAACGAGGCTGGTCCAGGAGAGCCCTCAGACGCCAGCAAGTCTGTGGTCTGCAAGCCCAGGAGACGTGAGTGATTATATCCATACTATAGCTGAATAGTTTGTATATTTGTTCGTTTTAACTATCTGTCCGATTAGAAAATTTCTATGTACAGTCAAGCGTCATAAATGCAGTCATACCTCGAAGACCTTATTGCCTAGCTTTAATGATCATAATGCCTTGTAGATTCTGAATGCACTTTTGACTCTTGACAGTACAATGGCCACATTCATTAGAAATACTATACGCTATCCGGAATCCGGAAATTCTCACAGAAGTGAAGTCGTATGGCATAGTTAGTTTAGTATATTTTTGCAATGATTCACAAAACTTTTCTTATATTAGGTCACATACAGAAAGATGTACCGTGATGTTATTTTCTTTATTTTTACTTACAAGATACTCATCATCTTTGAAATACTTAAATTTAATTTATTTAATTATTATCATGTAAACATCAATAAAAGTACATATGATTATCAGCAACACGCTTCATCAAAAATCTTCACAAATATTTATCAGCAACATGCTTCGTCAAAAACTCCATAGAAATATATCCGCAACAAAAGGTTTACAGAAATACATCATGAAATTATTGTATTATACATGAAATTATTGTATGTTTTTTATTAATCTCAAAAAAAATAACTTTATGGTCAATCCATTTTTATGAGAAATCGAGTTTCCTTAATTGCTTAGTGAAGTAGTTAAGGATGTATAACAATATAGCGCCATGCTCTTTTAATATCATCATCCACAGCCTTCCGTGACCCACTACTGGGTATAGGCCTCCTTCTGTCTACGCCAACCTTCTCTGCCCTGGGCCATCCAACTCCAGTTGTTGCCAGCAATATTCTTAACATCGTCGCTCTTTTAATGAACTTTTACTAAAAATATTTGTAATTCGACAGTGGCGCCAAAGATCGACCGTCGCAACCTTCGCACGATCAAGGTTCGCGAAGGCGAGCCCATCTCATTGGACGTGAAGGTGTCCGGAGAACCTGCCCCTGAGGTCACCTGGACCCTCAACGGCAAGAGCGTCTCCAGCGGCAACGGCCTCAAACGTAAGTGCTTTCTATCTTTTAGAGTGTTTTGTATTACTAAAACTGGTGTCAGATTTTATTCAAGTCGCCTAAAGGCATCTGAAAGGAAGCGCCTGAAGGTTTGTAGTGTAGTAGTAGAATAAGATATATATAAGAGGTATAATAATGAAATAAAGGAGTCTATAACCAACACTCGCTATGTGAAAGATGGGACAGGTTAATGGGATCCTATTGGTGGTTGAAACACATCAAGCTCTTCTCTCCGCTCTCCGACTTATGGTTCAGCAGATTTCTATACAATATGAAATATATTTTCTTGTTAACCCTCAACGGCAAGAGCGTCTCCAGCGGCAACGGCCTCAAACGTGAGTTAGACCCGGTCTCTGCCAATGAAGAGATGAGTTTTAACAACCAATAGCCAGTCTCCACTGATAGAAAGATGAATTTTAACAACTAATAGCCGGTCTCCACTGATAGAGAGATGAATCACGAACGGGCCATACCGCGAACGGAACAATACGCAAATGGGGCATAACGCTAACGGGACTTGGTGCGAAACACCGATTTTTTTATTAGCGGGCCTAAAAACTAAAAGGCCTAAACCGTCCATACTCATTTTAACAACTAATAGCCGGTCTCCACCAATGGAGAGATGAGTTTTAACAACCAATAGCCCGTCTCCACCAATGGAGAGATCAGTTTTAACAACCAATAGAATTTCGGTATTCAAAATTCGAATTTCGTTAATGAGATCCTATGGTTGAAGCACATCTTTGCTCTCTGCTCTTTTTGTAATTATCTCTTCTCTCCGTTCTCCGACTTATGAGGTCGGCACATTTTTATTTAGCTATTAGGCTCCACCAAAAAATGTATTTATATCTTAAATCTGTCTCCTTCAAAATCCCCACAATTTATGTTGTCGTTACTATTGTCAATATTACCACTCATGTAAGGACATGACGTCCTAAATTGGTTTAATTTTTGTTTTATTACATTTAATTTTTATTACTTCAATCAGTATTTCAAATTCTTTGAAATTATTCCGACAAAGTTTAACATATGATAGAAATTCACTCGCATTATCATCTCTACGATAAAGCTAATAAAATATTTTAATTTTACACAGTGGTGGAGATTCCTTACTTGAGCAAGTACCAACATTCGAGCCCGCGCAGGAAGGACTCTGGTACATACAAGATCCAGGCTGTCAACAAGTATGGACAAGACACTGCCGAATTGGAGATCATTGTTACTTGTAAGTTATATATAAAATTCTTCTGTTACTGACTGAGTGACTGACAGACAACGCACAGCCAAATCTACTGGGCGTAGGAAGCTGGGGCATGTAGGTTCCTTAGGGAGTGTAGGGGAGCACTAAGAGATTCCCGAAATTCCCATGGGAACAAAGTCCAGGGTCCATATGCTAGTGTTATATAAAACCTCTCTGCAAAATTTTAAGTTTCTACGTTAATTGTACAGTTTTCATTGATATAGCAATTAGTCAGCGACCAATGAGAGATATCATTTTTTCGCACACTAGTTGAAGCTACTGGCGAGTATGGTCTGTCAGATGGTACAATACTGTCATTTGAATTTGACAGCTGATGACAGTGCTGTACTATCTGACAGACCGTCGCCAGTAGCGCCAACTAGTAAGCGGAAAAACGATAAACCTTATTATAAATAGATTAACCTACGTGTTTCTCTTGGGAAGAGCAGAAACTATATGTGTCATTCCACGGGAAAAGGTACCTTATGGACGTTGGCGCTTAAGTCGTTTAGGAAAAGAAATCATACAAGTTTACTTAGCTCATAATAAGCACAATGTCGTAATTGCCAACGACCATAAGGTACCTTTTCCTGTGGATTGACACATAAACATATATTTATCATTCCAACAGCAAAACCAGAGAAGCCAGAAGGCCCACTAGAAGTGTCAGACGTCCACAAAGATGGCTGCACGCTCAAATGGAAGCGGCCCAAAGACGACGGCGGAGAACCCATCGAGGGTTACCTCGTGGAGAAGTACGATACCGAGACTGGGAACTGGGTACCCGTGGGCAAGACTCTGGGCAACGTGCCTGAGATGGAGGTAAGTTATCATACTCATTATCATGTATACTGCTGGATGTAAGACTTACATCGAGGGTTACCTCGTGGAGAAGTATGATACCGAGACTGGGAACTGGGTGCCCGTGGGCAAGATTCTGGGCAACGTGCCTGAGATGGAGGTAAGTTATCATACTCATTATCATGTATACTGCTGGATGTAAGACTTACATCGAGGGTTACCTCGTGGAGAAGTATGATACCGAGACTGGGAACTGGGTACCTGTGGGCAAGACTCTGGGCAACGTGCCTGAGATGGAGGTAAGTTATCATACTCATTATCATGTATACTGCTGGATGTAAGACTAACATCGAGGGTTACCTCGTGGAGAAGTATGATACCGAGACTGGGAACTGGGTACCTGTGGGCAAGACTCTGGGCAACGTGCCTGAGATGGATGCAAGTCATCATTTCAGCCATTTTTATTTTATTATTTACTAGTGCCCCGCCCTGCCTTTGCTCGGAAGGAAAATACATAAATTTCAGCCTATGTCACTCAGGTATAATGTAGCTTTCCATTGGTGACAAAATTTTTGAAATCGGGTTAGTACTTCCGAAGATAACCCCTACAAACAAACTCACAAACACTTCCTCTTTATAATTATAAGTGTGATTATTACTAGTTAGGGACGGCTAGCGCAAGCACCAGACGGGTGATCAGTCCTCTCATACTGGGACCATTTCACCCAATTCCCCGAGACCCATTTAGGGTTTTGAGTCTCAGTCAAGATAAGCCAGAAGAAAAATATGCAAGAAAACATTATTTATTATCTACAGGCTATTTTCAACCGACTTCCCAAAAAAGGAGGAGGTTATATGTTTCGATGTATGTATGTTTTTTTTTTATGTATGTTCGCCGATTTCTCCGCCTACTGTGGACTGATTTCCAAAATTGTTTTTTTATTCGTAATGGTGTATTCCCAAGTTGGTCCCATTTTAACCACGTCAGAATCTGTTCAGTAATTTTAAAGATACCTAACAAAATATAAAAATACCAACATTGCATTATAGAGCAAAAGCCCGCGACAGCATGCCCTTCCTTATTTTATTAAAACTCAAAATTTTCTGTGTATGTCCCCAACATAGAAATAGCGATTAGCAACTATAAAAAGTTGGTTCATGATTACTTAGGCAGATTATTTGTAGCAATAACATTTAAATTGGTAACTCAATTTCCTCAAAGTAAAGTTTTTTAAAGATTTTATTCCTAATAATATTAGAAATCACGCCATCTATTACCAGGCAATTGGTGCAGATATAAACCCCTGCTAGACATTGTAACTTTACTAAATTATAGTTATATTTGTTTTATTATAAAATCTTAATTTAATATTACTTTGGGAGGCCCCAGGGTGCTTTTAATACCTATAAAAATCATCCTTGCTATCTATGTTACCTGCATACTCAACTAAGATCTAAACTTCATACCTAGTCGCTACTATTTTTTACCCGTATATACCACGCAGAGAAACATTCAGCATTTCTAAAATAAGGAAGGTTTGGTCGTCATGGGCTCTCGGTCTATTTATGTGCCAAAAATAATAGACAATTTGACATGATCTGACATTTCAAATCAAACTAACATAAAAAGTTTCGAATTCTTAATTCTTTATTTTCAGCCAGTGAAAGAAAAGTTTTTATTAAAGAAAATAGGTGTAGAAGCACTGAAAATTATAAAATAAAACTTTTTTCCAAAAAAAATGAACCGACTTCCATCATAAAACTTAAAATCATTAAATAACATTAAAGAAAAATATATTAGCATGCTACCTGAATGAATGAGGTGAAGTCGGTGCCAAATTGAATATTAAATAATCTAAATTTATATTAGGATCATGCATATAAAATGCCTAGCTAAACTTACGTAACACCCTTACTCCTGCACTTGGCACCGACTTCACCTCATTCAGTAGGTAGCATGCTAATACATTTTTCTTTAATGTTATTTAATGATTTTAAGTTTTATGATGGAAGTCGGTTCATTTTTTTTGGAAAAAAGTTTTATTACAACTTTTTTTAAAACTGTTTTCGGTATGATAAGAAGACCCAATGTTATTTTTTAGGTGGACGGTCTGATCCCTGGCCACGAGTACAAGTTCCGCGTGAAGGCGCTCAACAAGGAGGGCGAATCGGAACCGCTAGAGACCTTCGGCGCCATCGTCGCCAAGGATCCGTTTAGTAAGTATCCGTTTCACACGTTAAAAAAAATTAAGTGTCTCCCTATTATGGTTCCAGAGATACAACCCTCTGAACAACAGACAGGCTGCAGTGCATATTGATAGGGTTTCCTCCTTGGGTACGGAACCCTAAAAAATAAAATCCTACTAATATTATAAATGCGAAAAAGTTTGGATGTGAGTTTGTGAAGATGTTTGTTACTCAATCACGCAAAATACACTGGATGGATTTCGATGAAATTTGGTTTGGCATAGGATACTTTTTATCCAGAAATTTCTACGGGAGCGAAGCCCCGGGACGCGGCTAGTCATATCTAGTTGTGATGAAGTTCCGTCATTTTCGCAAGTCGTCACTTTCGACTTTTGAAAGACTTTACTCAGAGCTTTTAGTACACTCGTCAACAAACTCTCATAATAAACAATTAAAAAGTTGAATTATGAATAATCTTTTTTTTTCATTTTATCTTTATCATATTGTGTTCCAACAGCTGTACCCGATGCGCCATCAACACCAGTCCCAGACGACTGGTCGGCCACACACGTGGACCTCAAGTGGGAACCGCCGCTATCTGACGGCGGCTCGCCCGTCATCGGCTACATCATCGAGAAGAAGGACAAGTACAGCCCGCTGTGGGAGAAGGCTGTGGAGACACATACACCGTCACCCACTGCTACTGTCAATGGGTAAGTTATTGTGAGTGTTTGTATAGCTGCCGCCGCTATCTGACGGCGGCTCGCCCGTCATCGGCTACATCATCGAGAAGAAGAACAAGTACAGCCCGCTGTGGGAGAAGGCTGTGGAGACACATACACCGTCACCCACTGCTACTGTCAATGGGTAAGTTATTGTGAGTGTTTGTATAGCTGCCGCCGCTATCTGACGGCGGCTCGCCCGTCATCGGCTACATCATCGAGAAGAAGGACAAGTACAGCCCGCTGTGGGAGAAGGCTGTGGAGACACATACACCGTCACCCACTGCTACTGTCAATGGGTAAGTTATTGTGAGTGTTTGTATAGCTGCCGCCGCTATCTGACGGCGGCTCGCCCGTCATCGGCTACATCATCGAGAAGAAGAACAAGTACAGCCCGCTGTGGGAGAAGGCTGTGGAGACACATACACCGTCACCCACTGCTACTGTCAATGGGTAAGTTATTGTGAGTGTTTGTATAGC
Source organism: Ephestia elutella (assembly GCA_018467065.1). Lineage (NCBI taxonomy): Eukaryota > Metazoa > Arthropoda > Insecta > Lepidoptera > Pyralidae > Ephestia > Ephestia elutella. The sequence goes on from CM031590.1 coordinate 7,409,310, forward strand.
TGCCGCCGCTATCTGACGGCGGCTCGCCCGTCATCGGCTACATCATCGAGAAGAAGGACAAGTACAGCCCGCTGTGGGAGAAGGCTGTGGAGACACATACACCGTCACCCACTGCTACTGTCAATGGGTAAGTTATTGTGAGTGTTTGTATAGCTGCCGCCGCTATCTGACGGCGGCTCGCCCGTCATCGGCTACATCATCGAGAAGAAGGACAAGTACAGCCCGCTGTGGGAGAAGGCTGTGGAGACACATACACCGTCACCCACTGCTACTGTCAATGGGTAAGTTATTGTGAGTGTTAGTAATGAGCCGCCGCTATCTGACGGTGACTCGCCCGTCATCGGCTACATCATCGAGAAGAAGGACAAGTACAGCCCGCTGTGAGAGAAGGCTGTGGAGACACATACACCGTCACACACTGCTACTGTCAATGGGTAAGTTGTTATGACAGTTAGTATGAGCGCCGCCGCTATCTGACGGCGGCTCGCCCGTCATCGGCTACTTTGTTGTAAAGATAAATTATACAGCACGCTGTGTAAGAAATTGCCATTCCATTCTTCATAAGAACCGTCCTCAGACTTCAGTGAATATTGAATTAAAAATAGATAAATCGAAATTCATTGCTGCATCACTTCCTGTAATATATATGAATTTTTATGTAACACATGTCATGTTTTATCAAATAAATATATCATTATAAAAATAATTAATTTAAAGGGTCGCAAAAAATAGATATGCAATAGTAATAATTCTTACAATTTTTAATGAATATTTTTCCTAATAATTTCCTCAGGCTGATCGAGGGCAACGAGTACCAATTCCGTGTAATAGCCCTCAACAAGGCTGGCCAGAGCAAACCCTCAGAAGCTAGCAAGAACTTCATCGCCAAGCCCAGATACTTGGCTCCCAAGATCGACAGGAGACACTTGCGTGACGTCACGATCTCAGCTGGGTCTACTCTCAAGTTGGAGGCTGCTATCACTGGAGAACCTGCACCAGCAGTTGATTGGAGGTGCGGACCTAAATCCTATTAAAATCAAAGTCATTTTATCATGTAGCTAAGCCAGATTCTTGGCTTTCAAGATCGACAGAAGACACCTGCGTGACGTCACGATCTCAGCTGGGTCTACTCTCAAGTTGGAGGCTGCTATCACTGGAGAACCTGCACCAGCAGTTGATTGGAGGTGCGGACCTAAATCCTATTAAAATCAAAGTCATTTTATCATGTAGCTAAGCCAGATTCTTGGCTTTCAAGATCGACAGGAGACACCTGCGTGACGTCACGATCTCAGCTGGGTCTACTCTCAAGTTGGAGGCTGCTATCACTGGAGAACCTGCACCAGCAGTTGATTGGAGGTACGGACCTAAATCCTATTAAAATCAAAGTCATTTTATCATGTAGCTAAGCCAGATTCTTGGCTTTCAAGATCGACAGGAGACACTTGCGTGACGTCACGATCTCAGCTGGGTCTACTCTCAAGTTGGAGGCTGCTATCACTGGAGAACCTGCACCAGCAGTTGATTGGAGGTACGGACCTAAATCCTATTAAAATCAAAGTCATTTTATCATGTAGCTAAGCCAGATTCTTGGCTTTCAAGATCGACAGGAGACACTTGCGTGACGTCACGATCTCAGCTGGGTCTACTCTCAAGTTGGAGGCTGCTATCACTGGAGAACCTGCACCAGCAGTTGATTGGAGGTACGGACCTAAATCCTATTAAAATCAAAGTCATTTTATCATGTAGCTAAGCCAGATTCTTGGCTTTCAAGATCGACAGGAGACACCTGTGTGACGTCACGATCTCAGCTGGATCTACTCTCAAGTTGGAGGCTGCTATCACTGGAGAACCGGCACCAGCGGTAGACTGGAGGTAAGGACCTAAAGCCATCAAAATCTAACTCATTTTATCAAGTAACTAAGCCAAAATTCTTGGCTTCCAAGATCGACAGGATACACCTGCGTAACGTCACGATCTCAGCTGGGTCTACTCTCGAGTCTATTTCAACTTATATCAGTTTTTCAAACGCTAATTGATTTTATGAAATTACGCGGATAAATCTATAATATTTCAAATTCTTCTAGATTCCAGAACATACCACTCCGACCATCGAAGGCTGTTACCATCGACAGTCCCGACTACTTCACCAAGGTGGTGGTCCGACCTGTCAAGCGTGATGACTCCGGAGAATACACTGTCATCGCTGTCAACTCCAGTGGCAAGGACACTGTCACAATTAATGTGCTTGTCACTGACAAGCCGCTGAAGCCTGAGGGACCGTTACAAGTGAGTATAATCGTCTCATTCACTATTTATAGGTGTGAGAGAGATAGTAGACTACTTTACCAAGGTGGTGGTCCGACCTGTCAAACGTGACGACTCCGGAGAGTACACTGTCATCGCTGTCAACTCCAGTGGCAAGGACACTGTCACCATCAATGTGCTTGTCACTGACAAGCCGCTGAAGCCCGAAGGACCGTTACAAGTGAGTATAACCGTCTCATTTACTAGTCTTAGGTGTGAGAGAGAAAGGATATTGGTAGTACAGATTACTAAGCCAAAATGGGCTGACTTTTTAAGCGTAAATAAATAATAAATATAAATATGTATTACTGCCGCGCCCTGGGGCTTCGCTCACGTGGATATTTCGGGATAAAAAGTACCCTATATGCTATTCCCGGTATTTTTCTACCCGTATACCAAATTTCATCGTAATCCGTCCAGTAGATTTTGCGTGATTGAGTAACAAACATCCTCACAAATTCAGAAACTCACATCCAAACTTTCGCATTTATAAATTACTAGCTTTTGCCCGCGGCTTCGCCCGCGTAAATTTCCCACGGGAACAGTGCTTTTTCCCGGGATAAAAAGTAGCCTATGTGCTATTCCAGGTCATTATCTACCTCTGTACCAAATTTCATCGAAATCCGTCCAGTAGATTTTGCGTGATTGAGTAACAAACATCCTCACAAACTCACAAATTCACAAACTCACATCCAAACTTTCGCATTTATAATATTAGTATGGATTCTTTCGTTACTACACTTATGATTTGTTCATTCTTAAATGTGTCATGCTACGGGAAAAGGAAGCTTATGGTCGTTGGCGCATAAGTCGTTTAGAAAAAGAAATCATACGAGTTTACTTAGCTTATAAGCACAATGTCGTAACTGCCAACGAGCATAAGCACGAGCATTTCCCGTGGATTGACACAAATACACCTAACAATTTGGTTATATTTCCCCAGATTTCGGACGTGCACAAAGAAGGCGCCACCCTGAAATGGAAGCGGCCGAAGGACGACGGTGGCGCCCCCATCGAGTACTATCAAGTGGACAAACTGGACACTGAAACTGGCTGCTGGGTGCCCTGCGCACGATCTGACGAGCCCAGTAAGTTTACATGTGGAAAAAGTTCAGAAACTAATTTTGTAGAAGCGTGCTTGACTCAGAAACACATAAGTGACGAACAATAACTGTTTTTATTTGAATCCCCTCCTTTAGTCGTATTCTTCATGACTGAGGGTCATTATATGGAATGAAACACATACAACGACTATCTTGGTAATGGTAATAGAACAAGAAGTAAAAGGCAATGGCAAACCACTCCAGTTTGCAATTGCCTTCTCTACTTCATCTTTTTATTTGAATAAAGTACCACATATCTAATCATAGATGGCACTACTAGTTGCTAAAGTAGTATTATTGATATGTTGACAGAAAAACACTGACATTTGCGTTAAGATTCAAAAAAATAAAATATCTTAGGATTGGCATGGTTTCCTGTGGTAAGTATATTCATTAGATTCAAACGAAAAGTTACTAGTACAGATAGTTTTCTTTTTCTTTCTATGTTCATTAACTCAACTTATTTTTATCTTGTGTTTGAAAACTATTGATTCTTACAATCATTGGCATATAATGACGTCATAAATTTCCAGAGTGTGACGTCACTGGGCTGACGCCCGGCAAGGAGTACCGCTTCCGAGTTTCGGCCGTCAACTCTGAGGGAGAATCTGAACCGCTCACTTCTGAACAGAGCATCGTCGCTAAGAATCCCTTCGACGAGCCTGGTGAGTTCATTATGGTTTTATCTTCATTACTAGCATGGGAACGGGACTTTATTCCCGTGAAAATTTTGGGAAATCCTCTCTTAGTGCTCCCCTACACTCCCTAAGGAACCTACATGCAGAATTTCAGCTTCCTACGCCCAGTAGTTTTGGCTGTGCGTTGTCTATCAGTCAGTAACGGAAGAATTGTATACAATACTAGCTTTTGCCCGCGGCTTCGCCCGCGTCAATTCTTACGGGAACAATGCTTTTTCCCGAGATGAAAGGTACCCTATGTCCTTCTCAGAACTTCTATCTTTGTGTATGCGAAATTTCAGGAAGATTGGTTCAGTAGATAAAGCGTGAAGAGGTAACAAACAAACTCACTTTCGCATTTATAATATTAGTTAGGACTGTCATCAGTTGTCAAATTCAACTGACAGTATTGTACCATCTGACAGACCTCCCTCGCCAGTGGCGCCAACTAGTGAGTGGAAATACGATGAAATAACATACATAGGTAGATGATTTATTATAGATCATGATTTATAGTAGTTTCAATTTCTAGTTTTTTCTAGTAAAACCCTTTAGTTACTCGGACCGGAATAACCAATAATTTTATTGATTTTTAGGTGCGCCAGGCACACCAAGCGTCACAGACTGGGACAAGGACCACGTGGACCTCAAGTGGACCCCACCGACTAGCGACGGTGGCGCCCCCGTCGAAGGCTACATTGTGGAGAAGAAGGACAAGTTCGGGAACTGGGAGAAAGCTCTGGAAGTGCCCGCTGATAAGACCGCGTGCACTGTGCCTGATTTAATTGAGGGGCAGACATATGAGTTCAGGTAGGTTATTTTTTATTGAGTTGTGGCTATGTCAATCGAGTTGTGCACCCTGGTGTTAAATGGGACGATCTTATCTTATTCTACAGCCCTTTTGTACTTTAAACAAAACCCTACGCCAACTACGGCAAAATATGTTGCACTTCCATTTGTAAACAGCTACTTATATTACCATATTCTATGGAATAAATTATTTCTATTCTATTCTAAATGTGACGGTCTAGAAAAGTGACAACTTTGGTGGTGGGATAGAATTATGACTATGTAAAAAAATATCGAAGCCCATGGAAATATGGGCTTCGTCGTCCACGATGGTGATACCCTCATCTAGGGTTTTTTTTTTATTTATTTAGGTCCAATAGGTCCCACCTGCTGGACAAAAGCCTCCCCCTCATCTCTCCAACTACCTCTATCGCTCGCTAGCTGCTGCCACCGTCTTTCAAAGGCCCTCGTAAAAAAGAAGGCTAAGCCTGATTTGGGGATGGTTTAAATTGGAATTATTACACGACTGACCAAAAAAGGAGTGTTATTATACAAAGTATTCGAATCGGAAACATGATAAAATAAAAAAATCGCTAGTTTGCATCCTTTTTACACGACTGACCAAAAAAGGAGTGTTATGTTTTCAGGGTTCATGTATGTAAATATATATGTAAGTTTCTTTATTTCACCATAAGTCCTGAAAGGCTGAACAGATATTGATGAGAGAGGTATTTTTAGATTCCTTGCATTCCTCCGAGTGACATAGGCTATGTGAAGTGTCAGTCGTGTTTTTTGTTTTTAATAATTTACTTGTTCAGTGTCTCTTTTTATCCTTATGACGTCATTTTTGTATGTTTCCAGAGTGCGCGCTGTAAACAAAGCTGGTCCAGGAGAACCAAGTGACAGCACGCATCCAATCGTGGCCAAGCCCAGGAATTTGGCGCCAAAGATCGACCGCACGAACCTTATTGATATCAAGATCAAAGTGGGCCAGAAGTTCGGATTCGATGTCAAGGTATGAATTGCTGAATTTGATGCGGTTTCTATCGTTAAATTACTGAAGGTGTTACTTAACCCTTTGACCGCCAGGATTATAAAAACAATGGGAAAAGTTTATCAAAAATTATACATGAGGCGTTGAATCTACTATGTAATCGCAAGTTTCATCAGCTTAGAGCCTGAAAGGGGAAATGGCTGTACAATTTTGCGCGGACGAAGTGGGCGCCGTGGGCAAAAGCTAGTATTTTTATAATTTCGTGCATTTTTTTTATGAAGCCTATGTTAGTTTCCCACTGCTGACTTTGCAATAAAGTCAAGAAGGATATGATGACTATCACCCGTATTTTAATTTATAAATGTCTAGCGCCCGGCCCGGATGTAAAAACATCTTAGCATCGATGGCACGACGATCACACCATTTTTGGTCACGGAATCCGTGTCGATTTTACTGCCAAGCCGCGTCAATAGATGTATTTACATCAACACTTACCATTTTGATTCATTCATCAATAAAAAATTGCAGGTGACAGGCGAGCCGATGCCCGAAACGAAATGGTTCCTCGCGAAGAAAGAAGTCAAATCCGGAGGCGAGATGAAAGTCCAACATTCGGACTACAATACCAAACTTAACTGCAAAGCAGCAACCAGAGCTGATAGTGGAAGATATACCATCACTGCTGAGAATGTCAATGGCAAAGATGTGGCTGAAGTCGAGGTGATCGTGCTTAGCGTGCCCAGTCCTCCTGGAGGCCCGCTCAAGGTAAATATTCTATTTAAAATATTACTAATTACAATAGTTTTTCAAGGAGTTGAGATGAAGGTCCAGCATTCAGACGGCAACTAGGGAGTGGCAGATATACCATCACTGCTGAGAATGTGAATGGCAAAGATGTGGCTGAAGTCGAGGTTATCGTGCTTAGTGTGCCCAGTCCTCCTGGAGGCCCGCTCAAGGTAAATATTCTATTTAAAATATTACTATTTATAATGGAACTCTCCAAAGAGTTGAGATGAAGGTCCAGCATTCAGACGGCAACAAAGGAGTGGCAGATATACCATCACTGCTGATAATGTGAATGGCAAAGATGTGGCTAAAGTTGAGGTGATAGTGCTTAGCGTGGCCAGTCCTCCTGGAGGCCCGCTCAAGGTAAATATTCTATTTAATATATTATTATTTACAATAGTTTTTCAAGGAGTTGTGATGCAGGTCCAGTATTCAGATAGACCAAGCTCAATGAGGGTTATTGTTATCCGCTAGTTGGCATTACTGGCGAGTAAGGTCTGTCAGATGGTACAAGACTGTCATTTGAATTTGACAACTGATGACAGTATTGTACTATCTGACAAGCTTTTGATACTGATTTATGTACCTTCATTAAGTTCACTGCTGGACATAGGCCTCTCCCATATAGAGTCATTAAAAGCTGCTTGAGACCAGCGTTTCATAGGTAGGTAGCATTGCGACTCGACATGGAGATTAAATAAAGTGCATTATGTAAAACTCTCTCTCTAGTCTTTCTTAAAATTTCGCGTTTTAAACACAAAACCTTATTTTATTTTTATAAGGGTTCATTTAAGTTCCTTTAATATCATAGTTATGAAATTTCTCTCAGGATTTCATCATCATTGGTCAATTAAAATGATACAATACTCTCAATCTATCGCTGGTTAACTGGAATAGATCCCGTCATGCATTGTATATTTACCTTTTTATTTATGTTACTTTAACTATGTATCCTTAGTACAATAAAGCTATTACAAACATACATACATATTATCACGCCTTTTTCCCGTGGGGGTAGTTGTAGTATTAGTAGTAGTATTTTCCTTTTTTCACGTGTATAACAAACAAACAAGATTTTTCTAGCCACAAAAATAACACTTATAACTTCCTCAGGTGTCGGATGTTCACGCGCATGGCGCCAAATTATCTTGGAACCCACCAGCCGACAATGGAGGACAACCCATCGAGAAATATGTGGTGGAACGTATGGACGAGGCCACTGGAAGATGGGTGACCGCTGGCGAGACCGACGGGCCTGAGACTAGCTTAGCTGTGGATGGGTTACAGCCTGGACATAAATACAAGTTCAGAGTCCGAGCTGTCAACAGGTAACTATCAGTAATGATTTCTATAAACCTTTCTTAAAATATGAGGTGGAACGTATGGACGAGGCCACCGGAAGATGGGTGACCGCCGGGGAAACCGACGGACCGGAGACTAGCTTAGCTGTGGATGGGTTACAGCCTGGACATAAATACAAGTTCAGAGTCCGAGCTGTCAACAGGTAAATATCACGTGGGGACTAATGTCTTAAGCTATTAAAATTTCTTATTTAAAATATAGGTGGCGCCCTCACTTGCTAAATGCTAGCTCTTTCTCGCTTAGTTCAATTTGTATGACTGAGAAGCACAATGTGCTATTTGAAGTGAGTAAGATTGTATAATATGTGCCTAGTCTAAATGAAGATGTCATAATTATTCATATTAGGAAATAGATCTTTAAATCTATTTGTTAATTTGAATAATTTATTACCAGTTCGTGTTTAAATTCTAGCTTTTTAACAAGGTCTTGGAAAAATATATAAAAAAAAAACTTTAATATCATTTCTGTGAGCCACCTGAAAAGCTTTGTTTTATTATGCTTATGTCATACTAGAATATCTATTATCATCATGTTATCTCACCAGACAAGGCAAATCCGAGCCGCTCACCACCCCACACGCCACCGAAGCCAAGAATCCGTTCGACGTAGCGGGCAAACCCGGCACTCCGAAGATACGGGACTTCGATAGAGACTTCGTGGAGTTAGAATGGACGAGGCCAGAGAGCGACGGTGGCGCCCCCATCACCGGATATGTTGTTGAGAAGAAGGATAGGTTCTCGCCTGATTGGGAGGAGTGCGCTAAGGTATCAAATCATATCATTTATTTGCTGTAAATAGGGTTACAATAGCTGTTCACAGGTAGAGTCTTCTTATACCTAAAAAATGTATGTTGAAAATAATTGTATTGGTTATCGTTCTTTAGGTTTTTGGGAGTGCTGATTACGTAAATGTTTATTTATTTTCGGATCCGAGATGGTGGACTTATTATAGGCATGTAATACAAAAGTATTGGGTATTGTTCTTTAGGTTTTCGGGAGTGATTTTTTTTTTATATTTTAACAATATGGATTTGTGAAAGTATACTTATCTTGAGGTTTCCAGGCAAAATAGAAAACACATTTTTTTCTAAATTTACTCTTAACATGGGTTACCTACGTGGATTCGAAAACCTTACTTGATTTTTATTTTGACGACAACCATTGATGACACTGTATTCAACATAAATTGACCTTACAGATCGAGGGCGACGTGACGTCCGGCAAAGTGCCGGACCTGATCGAAGGCAATACCTACGAATTCCGTGTACGCGCTGTCAACAAGGCCGGGCCGGGCGTACCCAGCGACGGCACTGCCCCCCACCTCGCCCGCCCCAAGAACCTTGCGCCGCACATCGACAGGAACTTCATGTTTGATATCAAGGTGCGTCTATATTGAACCAGGTGTCGTCAACAAGGCCGGGCCAGGGGTGCCCAGCGACGGCACATCAAGGTTTCAAGTCCACTGCTTGATATTAAATGATGTAGGCCTAGGATATTAAATTCAATTCTTTATTGCATCCTTAATGTAATTAACAGGTCGTATTCTTATATTTGATTGTAACAATTGAGGACCCTTTGGGGTGCAGCAATCGAATAGGGGCTGACTTCTAGGGGCGCATATCTAATAATCAAGCCTCTTTAGGATAGGAAGGCTCATTTATTCGCCTGTTCGTAAATTAAATAAACCCATGGGATACATAGCACACTGAACGAGACAACATTTTCAAATTGAATTAGAATTTATGCAATTAATTCACATTCAGCATAAATGCATCAAAGTTGTTTGGACTTTTTAATAATAACAATATTTCTTCTCGCATCACAGGTCAAGGCCGGCCAAAACTTCGAACTGGACGTCCCAGTAGCCGGCGAGCCGACCCCGTCCAAAGAATGGACCCACGGCGACAACATCGTCATCAACACCGACCGCGTCAAAATCACCAATGACGCACACACCACCAAATTCCGCGTCATCGACGCCAAACGCGCCGACGCAGGGTCCTACACCCTTAAAGCTAAGAACCATAACGGAACTGACACAGCTACTATCAAAGTCGTCGTTCTCGATGTACCATTACCACCCGAAGGACCACTCAGAGCTGATGACATCACTAAGTCTGGCTGCACGTTACGCTGGAGACCGCCTAAAGATGACGGTGGCAGCGAAATCACTCATTACGTTGTTGAGAAGATGGACCAAGAAAACATGCGCTGGATCCCAGCTGGAGAAGTCCAGGCTTGCAATATCAGAATCGACCATCTCATCGAAGGTCATGATTACAACTTCAGGGTCCGCGCTGTGAACAAGCAGGGCGAATCTCAACCTCTGATTGGCCATGAACCAGTCACAGCTAAAGACCCCTACGGAACCCCAGACAAACCTGGAACCCCTGTGGTCAAGAACTGGGACAAGGATCACATGGACTTAGAATGGGTGCCGCCGAAGAAGGATGGCGGGTCTCCAATCACTGGTTATATTGTTGAAGCCAAGAAACGCTATGGACCTTGGGAAGTCGCCGCCACAGTACCAGGAAACCAGACTACTGCAACTGTACCTGGTTTGACAGAAGGAGAAGAATACGAATTCAGAATCATCGCTGTCAATAAGGCTGGTAATGGCGAGCCAAGTGACGGGTCTACACCACAGATTGCTAAGGCTAGATTCTGCGCGCCACACTTCGACAAAATGCTCCTGGCTGACAAGACAGTCAAGGCTGGTCAAAGAATACAATATGAGATACCTATTGAGGCCGCGCCGAAACCAACAGTCGAATGGCAGATCAACGGAAAGGTCGTTCATCCTAACGATCATATCGACATCCAAGTATTACATAACAGGGTCGTTCTAGACATTCCATTCTCTGTCCGAGCTGACGGAGGCGTTTACAAGCTGACCCTCAAGAACGACCTCGGAGTTTGCTCAGGAACTGCCCAGGTCACTGTCTTGGACAAGCCTTCGAGGCCAGAGAAACCTTTGGTCGTGGCGGACGTTACCAAGGATTCCTGTTCGCTATCATGGAAGGTACCTTTGGACGATGGTGGATCACCAATCTTGCACTATGTCATCGAAAAGATGGACTTGTCTCGAGGCACTTGGTCTGACGCTGGCATGAGCACCTTCTTATCCCACCAAGTGACTAGACTCATTCACATGAAGGAATACCTATTTAGAGTTAGCGCTGTGAACGCTATCGGTCAATCTGAACCATTGGAATTAGACCGAGCGATAGTCGCTAAGAACGAGTTCGATGAACCATCTTCACCTGGTAAACCTGAGGCAACTGATTGGTCTAAAGACCACGTGGACTTGCAATGGACTACGCCCAAATCGGATGGTGGATCTCCCATCACTGGTTACATCGTTCAGAAGAAGGAGAAGGGAAGCCCATACTGGGTTAATGCAGTCCATGTACCAGCTAATAAGAACAAGGCTACTGTACCTGATTTGACTGAAGGACAGGATTACGAATTTAGAGTAATCGCAGTAAACAAAGCTGGCCAATCAGAGCCCAGCGAGCCTTCAGATATCATCACGGCCAAAGACAGATTCGTGGCGCCAAAGATCATTACGCCACTCAAGGAAGTTCGCATCAAGGCTGGTCTTATCTTCCATTTGGACGTGGACTTCATTGGAGAGCCTGCTCCTGAGGTCAATTGGACTTGCGACGGCAAACCGGTGCTGTCGAATGAAAGGACAACAGTCACTTCTGTTGGTCATCACACGATTATCCACACTGTGAATTGCAAGCGATCGGATGCAGGCACATACCGTCTGTCATTGAAGAACGATTCTGGATCAGACGAAGGCAGTTTCGACCTTATTGTCCTGGACGTGCCTGGAAGACCAGAGCCTCTATTCGAATACGAAGAAATCACAGCTCAATCCGTCACATTATCTTGGAAACCACCTAAAGATAATGGCGGCAGCGAGCTTACAGCTTACGTTATTGAAAAGAGAGATCTTACTCACGGCGGTGGATGGGTACCAGCGGTTACATATATCAACCCTAAGTACAACCATGCCACAGTACCGAGACTTCAAGAAGGAACTAAATACGAGTTCAGAGTATTCGCCGAGAACTTGCAAGGACGATCAGAACCCTTGGTTACGGACAGGGCGGTCGTTGCCAAGAACCAATACACAGTACCTGGCAAACCCGGCAAACCAGAACTGGTTTCCGCCGACAAAGACCACATCAAGATCAAATGGTCGCCGCCGATTTCCAACGGAGGATCCAATATTCTTGGTTACGACGTTGAGAGGCGAGACAAGGCTACTGGCCGCTGGATCAAACTGAACAAGGATCCAGTCAGAACGAACGATTACGAAGACGACAGAGTCCAAGATGGACACCAATACGAATACAGAGTATCCGCAGTCAACGCTGCGGGCCCTGGCCAACCTTCGGATGCCTCAAATGTCTTCACCGCCAAGCCCATGAAGGAGAAACCAAAATTACACTTGGACCATCTCATCGGACGCAAGGTTAAGGTCCGTGCTGGTGAACCAATCAATATTAACATTCCAATTTCCGGTGCTCCCACACCTACTATTTCCTGGACCAAGGGATCAATCCCGCTTGTTCCATCACACAGACTATCGACAGAAACAAAGAACGATGAGACTAAATTCTCCATTGAAAAGTCTACAAGAGACGACGCTGGCAAATACACGATCACAGCCAGCAATGAACACGGCAAAGATTCCGCCGATATCGAGGTTATCGTTGTCGATAAGCCAGGAGTGCCTAAAGGACCTCTCATTTGCACTCCAGTCACACACGACGCTGTCAGTCTCACATGGCACCCACCGACTGACGACGGTGGCAGTGAAATCACCGGATACGTTGTCGAAGTGGCAGAATTTGGTGTCAACGACTGGCGAACAGTCGCCGGTTTCTGTCCGAAGTGCTCGTTCACTGTTAAGAACTTGACAGAAGGTAAGAAGTACTTGTTCAGAGTACGCGCTGAGAACTTATACGGTGTTTCCGATCCGTTGGAGAGCAAGCCTGTTATTGCGAAGTCACCATTCGACCCGCCAGATGCGCCAGACACGCCGAAGATTACTGGATACAGCTCAAACAGCTGTTCCCTCGAATGGCAGCCCCCAGCGAATTGTGGAGGAAAACCCATCACAGGCTATTACGTCGAGAAGAGAGAACGCGGAGGCGATTGGGTTAAGGTCAACAACTATCCTACACCCAACACATGCTACACAGTGTCTGACTTGCGTGAAGGAAACCGCTACGAATTCCGTGTCATCGCTGTCAACGAGGCCGGACCTGGCAAGCCTAGCAAACCCACCGAGCCGATCACAGCACAAACTCAAAGACACAAGCCCAGCACTCCAGAGGCGCCTAAACCTGACAGGGTTACAAAGGATTCCGTCACATTATCATGGAGACCGCCAAAGAGCGACGGCGGAGCTAAGATCAAGGGTTACATCATCCAACAGAAAGCCAAGGGCGATAAGGACTGGAAGGACGTCAACGATGTGCCAATCCCAAGCCTCGTACACACCATTCCCAAACTCAAAGAAGGCGAAGAGTACCAATTCAGAGTCATTGCTGTTAACGACGTCGGCAGATCAGACCCGAGCAAGCCTACTTCGGATATTACGATTGCTGAACAGCCCAACAAGCCTTGCATGGATCTCAGCGGTGTTAGGGATATTACTGTCCGTGCTGGAGAGGACTTCTCCATTCACGTGCCGTATACTGGATTCCCGCAACCGACTGCATCTTGGTTTGCTGAAGATAACCCTCTAGACGTCGACGGAGATTCGAGAATGACGCAGAAGATTACACCAGAATCTGCGTCTCTTGTTGTTAAAAACGCTAAACGTTCTGACGGTGGTCAATACAGACTGCAGCTGCGTAATCCTTCAGGTTACGATACAGCGACGATTAACGTACGAGTGCTCGATAGACCTGGCAAACCAGAGAATCTGCGCGCTGACGAGTTCGAAGGCGAAGCCCTTACGTTATACTGGAACCCACCAAAGGACAATGGAGGTGGCGAAATCACGAACTATGTCGTTGAGAAACGCGAAGCGCGTACGCCAAACTGGACCAAGGTTTCAGGATACGTCACTACTCCGTTCTTACGCGTGAAGAATTTGAATGTTGGAAGGGATTACGAGTTCAGGGTTATGGCTGAGAACCAATATGGTCAATCAGATCCGGTACAGACAACTGAGCCAATTAAGGCTAGACATCCATTCGACCCGCCCGGTGCTCCTGGGGCTCCAAGGTCTGTGGAGACGACAGAGTCGAGCATCACCATTACCTGGACCAAGCCAAGGCACGATGGCGGATCTCCCATCACGGGTTACGTCGTCGAAAAGAGGCTGATCACTGAAGACAAATGGACGAAGGCGTCTCATGCGTACATACCCGATACCACTTACAAGGTAAGAATAAAATCCAATTCTTATCATAATTACCCAGAAACATTGACGTGAAATATATGCTGGAAAATAGCTGCAAATACCTTGCATCTTTGTGTTAGCTTAACAGCAATTTTACGATGAAAAAACGTAGTCTCATCTTATTTCTACAAATAAATAAAAATATTCTAAGCTGCTGTTCGTTGATAAAATCTATTCATTTAACAAATTGTGATATCGATATTAATTATCAATTTCAATTATTCTCACAGGTGACGGGTCTAATCGAGAACCACGAGTACGAGTTCCGAGTGGCGGCCATCAACGCGGCCGGCCAGGGACCATACTCCCAGTCATCCGACGCTATTAGGGCTTGCGCACCTCCCAACTGCCCTAAGATCACTAGCGACCTCAGCCTTAGGGACATCACGGTCATTGCTGGCGAGGAGATCAAGATCACTGTGCCTTTCACTGGCAACCCAAGGCCAAAGGTCAGTTATATGTGTGACCGTACCCTGGTCGATGTCATCTGACGTCATCAGGGCTTGCGCGCCCCCAACTGCCCTAAGATCACCAGCGACCTCAGCCTTAGGGACATCACGGTCATTGCTGGCAAGGAGATCAAGATCACTGTGCCTTTCACTGGCAACCCAAGGCCAAAGGTCAGTTATATGTGTGACCGTACCCTGGTCGATGTCATCTGACGTCATCAGGGCTTGCACGCTCCCCAACTGCCCTAAGATCACCAGCGACCTCAGCCTTAGGGACATCACGGTCATTGCTGGCAAGGAGATCAAGATCACTGTGCCTTTCACTGGCAACCCAAGGCCAAAGGTCAGTTATATGTGTGACCGTACCCTGGTCGATGTCATCTGACGTCATCAGGGCTTGCACGCTCCCCAACTGCCCTAAGATCACCAGCGACCTCAGCCTTAGGGACATCACGGTCATTGCTGGCAAGGAGATCAAGATCACTGTGCCTTTCACTGGCAACCCAAGGCCAAAGGTCAGTTATATGTGTGGCCTTATCCTGGTCCATGACATCTGACGTCATCAGGGCTTGCGTGCCCCCCAACTGCCCTAAGATCACTAGCGACCTCAGCCTTAGGGACATCACGGTCATTGCTGGCGAGGAGATCAAGATCACTGTGCCTTTCACTGGCAACCCAAGGCCAAAGGTCAGTTATATGTGTGACCGTACCCTGGTCGATGTCATCTGACGTCATCAGGGCTTGCACGCTCCCCAACTGCCCTAAGATCACCAGCGACCTCAGCCTTAGGGACATCACGGTCATTGCTGGCGAGGAGATCAAGATCACTGTGCCTTTCACTGGGAACCCAAGGCCAAAGGTCAGTTATATATGTGACCCTGCCCTGGTCGATGTCATCTGACGTCATCAGGGCTTGCGCCCAAACTAAAGAGAAAAAATTGGCCGTTTTGGGACGCCCGGCAGATGTAAAACATCTGGGCACCAGGACAGCGTCATTTGCCGCTATGGCATTCGAGTCGATTTTATTGCCAACAGATTTTTTTTCACATTTTCTGAGCTGCTCTTTTATCCTAAGCTGTATCTTAGTACAAACCCTCAATGAATGACATGTTTGTTAATTATTTTTAAGCCATTTTTATACACCTTTCTTTTATATAAACAATCTTCCTTAGGTGTCCTGGATGGTGAACAACGAGGAAGTATTCCCCGACGCGCGCATCCGCTTCGTGACGTCAGACGTGGACACAGTCTTCCTCAACTCCTGCGCAAAGCGATCCGACACCGGCTCCTATACTATCCAGCTGGTTAACAGCGAGGGCTCTGACAGCGCCACTTGCAGGGTGAGTTAGAATAGAAAAGAAGTCATTTATTCCTTAGAATATGGTAATGAATATATTTTTTTGCAGTGTTACCACTTTTATAAGTTCACCGATGTACAGTCGGGGGCAGATAAAACTGGCTCTTCTACCTCGCTGCGGTAGCGGTGGTGGCGAAGTGGTAATGACACTCGCCTGAGGTCGAATAGGACCCGGGTTTAAATCCTACCTTTGTCACATGAGTTTGTAGACCAATCTGACTCATGTATGTTAGTTTTCTAATAGCTTCCGATGAAGGAAAACATCGTGAAGAAACCTGCACATTGGCTGACTGTTTAGTTTACCAGTGTGTATACGGCTACTGCCACTACATGGCGGTAATCGTAAAAGTCATGTCAGATGCCTTTAGGCGACTTAAATAAAATCTGACACCAATGTTAGTAATAACACACTCGATAAGAAGAAGAGTCCCTATTTCAGGGGGACAGCTTTATCTGCCCCCGACTGTACCTGCGCAGAAATTAAATTTTTGCATGGCATGAAAATCAAATCAAATAAAAAAAAATTGACTATGCAGATCAGATGGAAGATTTAAAATAGTATGTTAGATGGGATAAACATTCTGGAACAAGAATTACGGGTTGATTGACCTTAACATACCACCATACAAACGGAAAAAGTATGTCATATACATGGACATATACATCCGTAGAGTCGTTATATGACCCGTATTTTAGATGTAGACATACATACAGACATAGAATCACGTCTTTATCCCTTACGGGGTAGACAGAGCCAAGAGTCGTGAGACTCGAAGGCCACGCTTAGCGAAATATACAGTTTTACATGTAGACACTTTTCTAAAAAGAATTATTTACCTTCCAGGTGCTAGTAGTAGACAAGCCATCCCCACCAGTGGGCCCTCTAGACGCTTCCGACATCACACCCGACACCTGCACGCTATCATGGCGACCGCCGCTAGATGACGGCGGCTCGCCAATCACCAACTACGTCGTGGAGAAGATGGACGGCAGCGGCGTTTGGACCAAGATATCTTCATTCGTCAGGAACTGCCATTATAATGTGATGGGATTGGAGCCGAATAGGAAGTATACGTTCAGAGTCAGGGCGGAGAACCAGTATGGAGTGTCTGATCCGTTGACCATGGATGACTCCATCACTGCTAAGGTAAGGAATTGAACACATTTTTCATATTCAGTCTTAGAATTTGACTCGTTAATACAGGATCCGATGTTTTTTCTTTGTTCCTTATGAACTTGTATATTTCTTTAACTAATAGGTTCCTAGATGAACTTAGGGCATTCGACAGAAAGTGGATAGAAAAAACCAGAGATAGGGACACATGGAAAGAGAGTGGGGAGGCTTTTGCCCAGCAGTGGGACATGTTATAGCTATAAAAAATAGGTTCCCTTTCCATTATTTATAACAATAATAATGGAACAGGGAAAGCGTTAAAATTAATTTTTTCGAGTAATTTTGTAACGGTAGTTTATTGAGAATCAAGATATCTATCCGAAGAGTTCATTTTAGTTTTATTTTCATATTTTCGAATTTATTTTTTTAATGTAAATGTAGACTCGTCATTTCAGCACATGTTTCTATGTTTTTTTTTCGTGTAATAAATTAAAACAAACCATTATGCAAAAGGCGGAAAACTAACAACAATTCATATTCCAGTTCCCCTTCACAATCCCGGACCCGCCAGGAATGCCCCGCGTCACAGAATGGGACGGATCTACCGCCACTGTCGTATGGGACAGACCTAGGTCTGATGGTGGTGCCAGGATACAAGGATACAAGCTGGAGTTCAGAGACGTCCAGGATGGCATCTGGAACAGTGCTGATTATCTCGTCAAGGACTGCAATTACCAGGTGAGAAACTCCTTAGTTTAGTATCTATTAGTCACCGAATGGGACGGATCTACTTCCACCGTCGTATGGAACAGACCTAGGTCCGATGGAGGAGCCAGGATACCAGGCTACAAGCTGGAGTTCAGAGATGTCCAGGATGGCATTTGAAACAGTGCTGATTATCTCGTCAAAGATTGCAATTACCAGTTGGAAAACTCCTTAATTTAGTGAATCCGTCCCATTCTGTGACTAGATGTCACAGAATGGAATCCGTCCCATTCTGTGACTAGATGTCACAGAATGGGACGGATCTACCGGTGGGAATTTAGGGATTAAAAAAATACAGCCAACTTGAGAACCTCCTCTTTTTGGTTTTTGAAGTCTGTTGAAAAGTGGTCCGTGCTATTTCATGGCTTCTAACGGTGAAATACAAAGAAATCCATTCAGTAGATTTGGGTGAAGGCTAACCTCCTAACTAAGAATTTCGCGTTTTTTTTTACTTTATCCATGATTATTGATTGACTGAGGTGTTTTATAATATTATAATTGATTACTTTAAAGTTTTTTTGATAAGTTTGTATACATGTAGTATAGCGTCAAATAAAAAAAAAAGTAATAAACTAAACTAAAATTACCACTTATTCCCCAGGCATACAACCTGGAGCCAGGCCACGAGTACGAGTTCCGAGTTCGCGCGAAGAACGCCGCGGGCTGGAGCAAGTACTCCGCGTCATCTTCCAAGTTCAAGGTCAAGCCGCGTTGTGGACCCCCCAACGCCCCACGGGCTCCTAGGGTCGCTAGGGTCGGCAGGAACTATGTGGACCTTAGCTGGGACCCGCCATCTAGCGACGGAGGTGGGTAACTTAGCTTGAGATAAAAGTCATAGAAACAGGTAATCACGTCTTATTTGGACACTAAATCTTATGTAACCTTTAAATAAAGATCTGACGTATTATTTTGGTTTCGTTGTATTCAAACTGGTCGTCGAGATGAAGCATATAATTATTACAACTATAAAACTACATACATACTTACTTACACACAGCCGAAAGACGTCCACTGCTGAACAAAGGCCTCCCCCAAGGATTTCCACAACTACCGGTCCTGTCTTAAAAACTACATAATAATATTTAAACTAGGAAGTTTTTAGTAAGATTACAGATAAATGAACTGTGTGCATATGTTGAGAAAATGCAAAATTGATTGAACCTCAACCTCGTAATCGTATTATATTTTCATCACCAATATATACAAGTAGGTACAACTGTGAAAACTACTCAAGTACTACTAAGTATTTAAAACTGGGAAGGATAATAAACTTTGTGTCCATGTTCATAAAGTCCAAAATTAAACCTCGAAAACTCTTTACATTTTGACCTTTGTTAGGTTCCCGCGTGACCGGCTACATTATCGAGCGCCGCGATGTCGGCGGCTCCGTCTGGGTGAAGTGCAACGACTACAATGTCCAAGACACAACCTTCACCGCTATGAACTTGGGAGAGAAGGCTGATTATGAGTTCAGGATCATCGCTGTCAATGCTGCAGGTAAACATTTTTTTATTTTAAAAGACAAAACTGACGATTGAATAATAAATCTGAGAATTGACCAACTGAAGTATAAAAATACAATATATATTCTGATCTGATCTATACTCACTGTACAAAATCTTCGGTTCCGGGTTCGATCTCCGGTCAGGTCTAGATGGAAAATGATCTTTTTCAGATTGACCTGGGTCTTGGATGTTTATTTATATGCATTTGTTTTAAATATAGTATCGATGAGGTAGCCCATACCACAAGTCTCGAACTTACTTTGAGGCTAGCTCAAACTGTGTGATTTGTTTGTGTATATTTGCTTATTTATTTGATTTTCTAAACGTGATAAGTTTCTCATATAACTTCCCTTATCTCACTTCGTGCGGGGTCGGAACAACATTTCAATGTTTCCATAATTTTTCGAAAATACCTAATATTTATTATTATTACCTATTTCTCAGGCAAATCCGAACCTTCATCGTGCACTACACCAGTAAGAACTGGAGAAGAGATTGGAGGAACAAAACCGGAATGGGTCAAGATGATTCCGCCACATATGTGCGCTCCACTGAGCAGGCCATTCACTATCGAGTGTGTGGCTACTGGCAACCCAGTGCCTACTGGCAGATGGCTGAGAAATGGCAGAGAAATCGTGCTAGGTAAGTTTTTGTAATATAGTCAAAATACCAAATTATTATTGGCAAGAAGTCAGGAATAAAATGGTAAATGGGTCAAGATGATTCCACGACATATGTGTGCCCCACTGAGCAGTACTATCACCATTGAGTGTGTGGCTACTGGCAACCCCGTGCCTACTGGCAGATGGCTGAGAAATGGCCGAGAAATCGTGATAGGTAAGTATTTTTACCACAGGTTCTTTACTACATTATTGGAGAGAAGATAGGAATAAAATGAGTTAAGATTATTTCCCACAAATGTGCGCTCCACTGACCAGACCTTTGTGTGACTACTGGCAATCCCATGCTTATTGGCAGATGGCTGAGAAACGGCGGAGAAATCGTGCTAGGTTTTGTGTAACGGTCAAACAGGAAACAAGAACAAAATTATGATGATTTCGCCATATATTCAGAGTAACGTCTTTATCTCTTATGGGCATAGAGCAACACGGACTCCTTACGGAGGGAGAAGCCATAGCGACATGTTTTCATTCAAATCTTTCTGGCATTTTTTGCGGGGGGAGGGAAATTCACGCAAGCGCTGTTCGGTACACACATACATAATGAAAATCTGTAATTACGACAAATTACGACATCACATATGAAAAATAAAACAATACATTGACAAATCTGTCACCACCCGTCAGATTTTTGTGTACGAGTATAAGACAGAACACACATTAACATATTTTTGACTTGTTTTCAATAGTGAATGGCAAAAATGTAATTCTGCATTATCGATGAATTATAAATTATCGAATTTCTCGGGCCTTCAACTATATAATCAATAGCTTTAATAAAATCTGTGGGGTGGTTTAGCCGTGAGTATAACAGTATTACTTCGCATTTATAATATTAATTACTAAGGAGGTATGGAAATATGGATACCTTCTTATGAATGATTATATACTAGTGGTTCTATCTGTGGGTCTGACGAAGAATGTGCACTTCGCAAAACGTACACTCTAACGGATTTCGCAATTGGTGCACTTCGCAGAATTAGCATAATCCTAACTATATATTATAAATGCGAAAGTGAGTTTGTTTGTTTGTTCCTTTTGACACTTTATCTGCTGAAACAATCTTCTTGAATTTTCGCATACACATAGCTGGAAATACGGAGAAGGACATAGGGTACCTTTCATCCCGGGAAAGAACACTGTTTCCGTGGGAAATCCACGCGGGCGAAGCCGCGGGCGAAAGCTAGTAATAAATAAAAACAGAGTTGCAAAGTTATCACGTTTATTAGTTAAGTACCACAAAGACAAGAAAGGAATACTTATAAAATTTAAATTATCAAAATATAACAACTATTTCTAGTAATTTTCTCTGACACATCACTGTCTTGTTATGCCTGTCAGATGCCTTATAATGAGCTAAATAAACGGGACTTGTCTTTTTGGCATCCCATGCAGGTTTGCTAGTTGTTGCACAAGTTTTTCCATACACACATCTCTAAGTAGGTATTTTTAGGAAAGCTGTAAAAAAATAAGAAAATACACGTTACAACATACAACAATTTAAAACTATACCTATCGCAGTTTATCGACACAGGACTACAACACACAATGTAAGCAAAGTAACATCACTAAATCTAGATGTTGGACGGAATTATCACTCGACAAATCCGTGTTTCTATAGGCGACCGGACTGATGTTGGTAAACAAATCCAACAATTACATTATAATAAAATGTATGAATTTTTGTTTAATTTATAATCATATGATAAGAATTTACTTACTAGAGAAATGTAACACCATTTTTCTGTAAAATAGATGTCCCAGACCTCTTTTTGCAGGACAAAATTGAACAATTCGGAATTTTTAGTATTGCGGCCTTTGTGTCATTCACACTGACTGATGGATTCTGTCTAGCGAAAAGTCCGAGTGCAAACAGTTTT
Organism: Ephestia elutella; assembly: GCA_018467065.1. Classification (NCBI taxonomy): domain Eukaryota; kingdom Metazoa; phylum Arthropoda; class Insecta; order Lepidoptera; family Pyralidae; genus Ephestia; species Ephestia elutella. Next base: position 7,431,504 of record CM031590.1, read on the forward strand.
TATAAACGCTCAAGTCCACCTGGACCTTAGCTTTGCCAGAGGGGAAAGACATCTATGGCGCCTCCCTTCCGGGCCGCGCGCGGAAGTCCTTGTTGCTCGAAGCTTATGGGGTATAGACAGAGCCAAGAGTCGCGAGACTTAAATGCCGATGGTGGAATGGAGATTCAGATAACTGTAGTGACTAGTTGACAAGAAAATCCATTGATTGACTACAATCTCAGCGGCAAGAGAAGCTACTGGAAAATTCTATGCTTTTTTTCGCTTCCAGACCAGCATGGTAATCATTTAGCTATTCCATAGACGCTGCGTCTAAAATTAAATTTTGTTTTTCAAAATTCTATGAGCTAATCCCAAAACTAAGATAACATTTTTATCTATGAGAAATGCCCTTATGTATATTCAAAATTGGTTCTTATCATGTTAAAATTAACTAACAAAGCACATCTTTCTCTAACCAGGAACGCGGTTTATCTCGGAGTCTCGCGAGGGAACCCTCCGCCTGAACATCCTGGAGGCCACAGACGCGGATGATGGTGACTACACGTGCGAGGCCGTCAACAATATCGGCTTCATTTACTGCACTGGACATCTGAAGATCGGAAGTGAGTGGCTTTCTCTTTTGTTTTTAAACGTGTTTTTGAATGCATAAACAATATGTTGTAGTGATTTATGTTATGAGAAACACACTGTTACAACACACTGGCTAGCTTTGTGGTTTTACACCCTTCAGTCCCCTTAAATTCCACAAAAAAAATAATTTCTAATAGTAGTTTATGCAACTGATACATAATGGGAAGCATTAAAACGCGATTGTGGTTTTATGAAACGAGCCGAAGGCGAGTTTCATAATAACATCACACGAGTATTTTAATGCCTAATTATGTACAGTTGCATACACTACTTTATCTTCACTCATAGGAACAATTACAAATAAACAAAGTAGCTCGGTAAGAAAGAAAAAAAAATATAGCGGGAAATTAAATTCAAACTACGAATACGCGCCACTTTTTTCACAAGTTCAAACTGCGCATGTGTGTCCCTCTTTTTTAAATTCAGCCTAAAACCATTGCCTAATTTAGTAAATTAAAAAATAAAAGTGTACTATAAAAATTAAAAAGTTATTTTACGATACCGCTAGCGGTACTATAAAGTGTTTTATTTTTTAATTTTATGTATGTGCGTTTATAAAGAACGTCTTTATAAAACCATCTTCAAATTCGTAATTCGAATATTTCGACATGAGTGTAGATAAAGTTCTTTTTTTAGTGCGTTCTTACAGATACCGCGTACCGCGTCTTTATCCCTTTCGAGGTTGACAGAGCCAAGAGTCGTGAGACTCGAAGGCCACGTTTAGATGATTAATGGGCTTATTGGTGGAATGAAGATTCAGTTGAAGGGTTGCTCACTTAAGTTGTAATGAAACTACATAGAGCCTAATATTGGACGCCATTTTTTAAAACCATCATGTTTTCCAGACCCCCCGCGCATTACTCGCATGCCAGGCGACTTGCACTTACCAGAGCACGACAACACCAAGATCAAGATCCTGTACACTGGCGACCAGCCCGCTGACGTCACACTCACCAAGGACGGCCACAAGGTCACCGACTCGCCGCATCTCAAGTTCACAGTCTTCGACGACTACATCCTCATCTTTATCAAGGATATCTCTAAGGATGACATGGGTAAGTGGCACTACAATATATCAAGGTCAAGGTCATGTGCACTGGCGACCAGCCCGCTGACGTCACACTCACCAAGGACGGCCACAAGGTCACCGACTCGCCGCATCTCAAGTTCACAGTCTTCGACGACTACATCCTCATCTTTATCAAGGATATCTCTAAGGATGACATGGGTAAGTGGCACTACAATATATCAAGGTCAAGGTCATGTGCACTGGCGACCAGCCCGCTGACGTCACACTCACCAAGGACGGCCACAAGGTCACCGACTCGCCGCATCTCAAGTTCACAGTCTTCGACGACTACATCCTCATCTTTATCAAGGATATCTCTAAGGATGACATGGGTAAGTGGCACTACAATATATCAAGGTCAAGGTCATGTGCACTGGCGACCAGCCCGCTGACGTCACACTCACCAAGGACGGCCACAAGGTCACCGACTCGCCGCATCTCAAGTTCACAGTCTTCGGTGACTACATCCTCATCTTTATCAAGGATATCTCTAAGGATGACATGGGTAAGTGGCACTACAATATATCAAGGTCAAGGTCATGTGCACTGGCGACCAGCCCGCTGACGTCACACTCACCAAGGACGGCCACAAGGTCACCGACTCGCCGCATCTCAAGTTCACAGTCTTCGGCGACTACATCCTCATCTTTATCAAGGATATCTCTAAGGATGACATGGGTAAGTGGCACTACAATATATCAAGGTCAAGGTCATGTGCACTGGCGACCAGCCCGCTGACGTCACACTCACCAAGGACGGCCACAAGGTCACCGACTCGCCGCATCTCAAGTTCACAGTCTTCGACGACTACATCCTCATCTTTATCGAGGATATCTCTAAGGATGACATGGGTAAGTGGCACTACAATATATCAAGGTCAAGGTCATGTGCACTGGCGACCAGCCCGCTGACGTCACACTCACCAAGGACGGCCACAAGGTCACCGACTCGCCGCATCTCAAGTTCACAGTCTTCGACGACTACATCCTCATCGTTATCAAGGATATCTCTAAGGATGACATGGGTAAGTGGCACTATAATATATCAAGGTCAAGATCCTGTACACTGGCGACCAGCCCGCTGACGTCACACTCACCAAGGTCGGCCACAAGGTTACCGCCGCATCTCAAGTTAACCGTTTTCGACGAATACATCCTTATCAAGGATATTTCCAAAGATGATATGGGTGAGTGAGAGAAACTGTACAGCTGTTTCCTATAAAATTATTTCTTTATCTAATTTGTAGATTTTTTTGGTCTCTACTTTGTTTTATTAGTCATTTTTTAAATTTTATACAAATTTTATAATTTATTTTAGAAATGTACGATTTCTTGCTTGACTTTCTCGTGTTTCCTATTATTAAAAAGTGTATTTTAACTTCATAAACATATAATTATATGTAAATAGCTCGAGTTTATATCTCTTTACCAAATGTAAAGTCAAGTCCAACTTGAATTCGACCTCGAAATATCTAAAATTACTTGCAATCAAAAAACTAACTAAACCAAAAAACCGGCAGGCACATACAAGATCTCAATCAAGAACAACTCAGGCGAGACCTCCGACACCTTCTCGATCACAGTCACAGGCCTCCCAGGCCCTCCACAGGGCCCTCTGGAGACCACAGACATCTCCCGACACTCCTGCACTCTGGCCTGGAAGCCACCTACCTACGATGGTGGCCTGCCAGTGACCCACTACGTTGTAGAACGTATAGACACGTCTGGAACCACCTGGATTACTATAGCATCGTCGGTTAGAGATACGAAGTTTACGGTGCAAGGGTTGACGGAAGGACAGGAGTACAACTTTAGGATACACGCGGCTAATGAAAATGGTATTGGACCAGCGTTGGAGGGCGTTAGTCCGATTAAGGTGAGATTCAATAATAAATTATTTCGATACTAGTCGCGCCCCGGGGCTTCGCTCCTGTCGGAATTTCGGGATAAAAAGTATCCTATGTGCTATTCCCTGTATTTTTCTACCCGTATACCAAATTTCATCGAAATCCGTCCAGCAGATCTTGCGTGATTGAGTAACAAACATCCTCACAAACTCACAAAGTCACAAACTCACATCCAAACTTTCGCATTTATAATATTAGTAGGAAGTAGGATAGGATATACAGTCAAGAATTATTAAGGCAGTTATACCTTATTACCTTGCCTTAAAGATCATATTGTCTTGTAGAATCTGACTGCACTTATGACGCTTTTTTGTACAACTTAATATTACGAAAATTTGTTTTAATGGAAGTTTGTGAGCATAATGTTTGCAGCAATGTTATACTTGAAACTCCCTACTTTTATAAAACTGTCGAGTGTTGCAGTAAATTCAATCATGAGACATCAATAATCCTAATCCTAACTAATATTATAAACTAGCTTTTGCCCGCGGCTTCGCCCGCGTGAATTTCCCACGGGAACAGTGCTTTTTCCCGGGATAAAAAGTAGCCTATGTGCTATTCCAGGTCATTATCTACCTCTGTACCAAATTTCATCGAAATCCGTCCAGTAGATTTTGCGTGATTGAGTAACAAACATCCTCACAAACTCACAAACTCACATCCAAACATTCGCATTTATAATATTAGTATGGATGCGAAAGTGAGTTTGTTTGGTTGTTGGTATGTTTGTTTGTTACCTCTTCACGCTCTTTCTTCTAAACCAATCTTCCTGAAATTTCGCATACACATAGCTGGAAGTACGGAGAAGGACATAGGGTACCTTTCATCCCGGGAAAAAGCACAGTTCCCGTGGGAAATTCACGCGGGCGAAGCCGCGGGCGAAAGCTAGTATTTAATATTTTCCATGAAAAACTGTAATAATCCTTATAACTACTATATTATCATACAAAATTTAACCTTATGTCACAGTGATAAGATTTGAAAATATTTAGGTATTTTTCACGATCCCATTTCACCTCAGGCTAAAGCTCCATTCGACCCACCGTCGGCGCCTGGTGTCCCCAAGATCCGTGAGGTTGGAGATGACTTCGTTCATCTCGAATGGGACAAGCCCGAAAGCGATGGAGGGGCTAGGATACAAGGTAAAGGATTTATGTAACAATCAAAGCATACAGAAAAAAAATACAAAAAATATTAATTTACATTCGTTCTACAAATGAGGGTTATCGTTTTTCCGCTCACTAGTTGGCGCTACTGGCGAGTGAGGTCTGTCAGATAGTACATACTGTCATCTGTTGTCAAATTCAAGTGACTGTATTGTACCATCTGACAGACCACACTCTCCAACTAGTGAGCGGAAAAACGATAGTTTTTTTTGCTTGAATATATTTCTTCTTATAGATAACCATATTCCACATATAAGCTCAGCTTTATGAAGACAGTTTTTTTTTGTTTGAAAAAAAGTAGCTTTAGCACTTCATTTTCCTTTAATTTACACAGAAAGTATGGTGCTAATAGTTACATTTACAGTGGCCAAATACTGGTAAAAAATATATCATTACTGCTTTTTTGACTCGAGATGATGATGATGAGTTAGTTACATTTATAAGTATACGATATTCTTAAACGTTTCAGAACATTTGAAAAAAAATATAGACCATTAGAAAATTCCATTGCCTTGCTCAAATGCCATCGAATATTGATGAAGAATATGAATACATAACAAAATGAATCTTCTCTTGCAGGCTACTGGGTGGACAAACGCGAAGTTGGCACGTCGACATGGCAGCGAGTGAACGTCAGCTTGTGTCTGCCGAACCAACTCAACTGTCCACATCTCATCGAAGGTCGCCAGTACGAGTTCAGAGTCACTGCTCAGAACGAGGCTGGATTGTCACCGCCTAGCTCTGCGTCACAGGAGGTCAAGGTCGTCGACCCTAAGGGTGAGTGTCTATCGTTATATTCTACTAGCTCAACCGTCCGAAGGTCGCTATTACGAGTTCAGGGTCACGGCTCAGAATGAAGCTGGATTGTCACCGCCTAGCTCTGCGTCACAGGAGGTCAAGGTCGTCGACCCTAAGGGTGAGTGTCTATCGTTATATTCTACTAGCTCAACCGTCCGAAGGTCGCTATTACGAGTTCAGGGTCACGGCTCAGAATGAAGCTGGATTGTCACCGCCTAGCTCTGCGTCACAGGAGGTCAAGGTCGTCGACCCTAAGGGTGAGTGTCTATCGTTATATTCTACTAGCTCAACCGTCCGAAGGTCGCTATTACGAGTTCAGGGTCACGGCTCAGAATGAAGCTGGATTGTCACCGCCTAGCTCTGCGTCACAGGAGGTCAAGGTCGTCGACCCTAAGGGTGAGTGTCTATCGTTATATTCTACTAGCTCAACCGTCCGAAGGTCGCTATTACGAGTTCAGGGTCACGGCTCAGAATGAAGCTGGATTGTCACCGCCTAGCTCTGCGTCACAGGAGGTCAAGGTCGTCGACCCTAAGGGTGAGTGTCTATCGTTATATTCTACTAGCTCAACCGTCCGAAGGTCGCTATTACGAGTTCAGGGTCACGGCTCAGAATGAAGCTGGATTGTCACCGCCTAGCTCTGCGTCACAGGAGGCCAAGGTCGTCGACCCTAAGGGTGAGTGTCTATCGTTATATTCTACTAGCTCAACCGTCCGAAGGTCGCTATTACGAGTTCAGGGTCACGGCTCAGAATGAAGCTGGATTGTCACCGCCTAGCTCTGCGTCACAGGAGGTCAAGGTCGTCGACCCTAAGGGTGAGTGAGTGTCTATCGTTATATTCTACTAGCTCAACCGTCCGAAGGTCGCTATTACGAGTTCAGGGTCACGGCTCAGAATGAAGCTGGATTGTCACCGCCTAGCTCTGCGTCATAGGAGGTCAAGGTCGTCGACCCTAAGGGTGAGTGAGTGTCTATCGTTATATTCTACTAGCTCAACCGTCCGAAGGTCGCTATTACGAGTTCAGGGTCACGGCTCAGAATGAAGCTGGATTGTCACCGCCTAGCTCTGCGTCACAGGAGGTCAAGGTCGTCGACCCTAAGGGTGAGTGTCTATCGTTATATTCTACTAGCTCAACCGTCCGAAGGTCGCTATTACGAGTTCAGGGTCACGGCTCAGAATGAAGCTGGATTGTCACCGCCTAGCTCTGCGTCACAGGAGGTCAAGGTCGTCGACCCTAAGGGTGAGTGTCTATCGTTATATTCTACCAGCTCAACTGTCCAAAAGTCGCCAGTACGAGTTCGGGGTCACGGCTCAGAACGAGGCTGGATTGTCACCGCCTAGCTCTGCTTCCCAGGAGGTCAAGGTCGTCGACCCTAAGGGTGAGTGTCTATCGTTATATCCTACCAGCTCAACTGTCCGAAAGTCGCCAGTACGAGTTCAGGGTCACGGCTCAAAATGAAGCTGGATTGTCACCGCCTAGCTCTGCGTCGCAGGAGGTCAAGGTCGTCGACCCTAAGGGTGAGTGTCTATCGTTATATTCTACTAGCTCAACCGTCCGAAGGTCGCTATTACGAGTTCAGGGTCACGGCTCAGAATGAAGCTGGATTGTCACCGCCTAGCTCTGCGTCACAGGAGGTCAAGGTCGTCGACCCTAAGGGTGAGTGTCTATCGTTATATTCTACTAGCTCAACCGTCCGAAGGTCGCTATTACGAGTTCAGGGTCACGGCTCAGAATGAAGCTGGATTGTCACCGCCTAGCTCTGCGTCACAGGAGGTCAAGGTCGTCGACCCTAAGGGTGATTGTCTATCGTTATATCCTACCAGCTCAACTGTCCAAAAGTCGCCAGTACGAGTTCAGGGTCACGGTTCAGAATGAAGGTGGATTGTCACCGCCTAGCTCTGCGTCACAGGAGGTCAAGGTCGTCGACCCTAAGGGTGAGTGTCTATCGTTATATCCTACCAGCTCAACTGTCCAAAAGTCGCCAGTACGAGTTCAGGGTCACGGCTCAGAACGAGGCTGGATTGTCACCGCCTAGCTCTGCGTCGCAGGAGGTCAAGGTCGTCGACCCTAAGGGTGAGTAGCCGTCGTTGTCTCGACATGACATAACTTTATATTGTAACGTTTGAAAGTCACCAGGACCAAGGATTGTCACCACGTAGCTCTTTGTATACAAAGCAGAGCTACGTGGTGACTCCTATAGGAGGTCAAGGTCGTTGACTTTGACTTTGGCCCTTTCGGGAAGTGTATATAATGGTATCTTCACCTTAGAGGTTGTTAGGCAATTTAGACTTGACACAACGGTCTACAGTAATCCGCTTGACAACAAGAGAAGTACTCTTTTTTGGTCGTTATTGTTACAAATCTGTCCATGGGATTAGAGATCCTTATTATCGGAGGCCAAGACTCATTTTGGGTTGCTGCGCCATAAAAGTTAATTGTTTATGGGAATGCGAAGTAATAAGTCGAAACCGACATATAAATTGTTATTCTTGATTCCAGCCGCCACGCCGCCAGAGATCGTGAAACCCCTGAAGAACGCCAACTGCATCCAGTACCACAACGCCAAGTTCCAGTGCACCATCACTGGCTCACCCAAACCCACTATCACGTGGTACAAGGGTGAGTTACAATACAAGACTAGCGCCCCGCCCCGGCTTCGCACGGGAGGTACATACATAAATTGTAGCCACTGTCATGTCACTCAGGCATAATGAAGCTTTCTATTGGTGAAAGATTTTTTTTAATCTGTTCAGTAGTTCCGAAGTTTATCCCCTACAAACAAACTCACAAACACTTCCTCTTTATAATATTAGTATGATAGTATGATGTAATAGGGAACATGATCGCAGCACGCATCATCACAGCCAGTGGGCAGTGGTGCGTAAGGAGTGAACATAGTATTTTGACATTGATAATGACGAGTCTTAATAAAGTGTTGCTTGGTGCCATCTTGTTATTATTACAAAGGGCAATGCCGGAATATGGCGTCATTTTTAAAAACGATCGTCCACTTACCAAACTTGTTTTTATGGAAGAAATTGATGTGCTGAATAAAACAAAGTATGACAACTACATATACCTCTACACGCAGTACAAACTGAGATATATGGGTCTGAAAAGTCAGAATTCTAGTACTGTGAACTGTGACTGAGCATGAGGGGCTATGTTTCCGTCTTTTCTTTCTTATTATTTTCCGTTACCAATGGGACCTGGAGGCTGCAAGAGATCTCAGAAGATCCAAGGGACCCCGGGGGACTTGAATTTTCAGGACCTTTTGACCAGGGACCCTAGGAATAGGTAATGGTAATGTAGGTCCCATGTCCCATCATTGTTATTAGTTCGATATCTAAGGGTTGATTGGTTCTCTGAGCATTTGGTTACGGAAAATAATATAAAAGAAAAGACGGAAACAAAGCCCCCTCATGCTCAGTCACCAGTTTATAGTACTAGAATTCTGACTTTTCAGACCCTTATATCTCAGTTTGTACTGCGTGTAGAGGTATAGTTGCCTTACTTTGTTTTGTTCAGCACATGAATATCTTCCATAAAAACAAGGTTTGGTAAGTGGACGGCTAATAAAAGAAATGACGCCACTCGCCCATACTAAATCGGCATTGCCCTTTTCAGCATCAATTTCAGCGTCTGGGGGGTTTAGTTGAACAACAAAATTACTCTATATTTGACCTCGGGTCTTCACCTATCTCCATACAAAATTGTTTCAGTGGTTTAGCAAAAACGAACAAACTGAAAGTATGAATAAATTTCATCATCATCACCATATTCAGCCCATATCAACCCATTGCTGGGTATAAGCCTCCCTTTTTTCGCGCAACTTCTTACGACCTGTGCCAGTCTCAGTGGCCTCATCTATCACTTTCCCGCTATCAAAACTATGTCATCTGACCAGCGGGTTGGTGGTTTACCTACTAGTCGTTGTCGTTTTCATAACGATTTTTTTCTTACGAATCCAAATTTTAAATCTGAACACTGTAATTTTCGGCAGGCGCCCGGGAGATAACAAACGGTCCTAGACATCGCATCTGGTCAGAAGGGGACAACCACTTCCTGACCGTGATGGACGTGTTCGGAGAGGACGCGGACGAGTACGTGTGCCGGGCCAGCAACAGGGCCGGCGTCAAGAGCACCAGGGCTGAGCTGCTGATCATGAGTGAGTGTTACACTGTGCCGGGGCTCTGTCTGCCCCTGACCGGGATGGACGTGTTCGGAGAGGACGCGGACGAGTACGTGTGCCGGGCCAGCAACAGGGCCGGCGTCAAGAGCACCAGGGCTGAGCTGCTGATCATGAGTGAGTGTTACACTGTGCCGGGGCTCTGTCTGCCCCTGACCGGGATGGACGTGTTCGGAGAGGACGCGGACGAGTACGTGTGCCGGGCCAGCAACAGGGCCGGCGTCAAGAGCACCAGGGCTGAGCTGCTGATCATGAGTGAGTGTTACACTGTGCCGGGGCTCTGTCTGCCCCTGACCGGGATGGACGTGTTCGGAGAGGACGCGGACGAGTACGTGTGCCGGGCCAGCAACAGGGCCGGCGTCAAGAGCACCAGGGCTGAGCTGCTGATCATGAGTGAGTGTTACACTGTGCCGGGGCTCTGTCTGCCCCTGACCGGGATGGACGTGTTCGGAGAGGACGCGGACGAGTACGTGTGCCGGGCCAGCAACAGGGCCGGCGTCAAGAGCACCAGGGCTGAGCTGCTGATCATGAGTGAGTGTTACACTGTGCCGGGGCTCTGTCTGCCCCTGACCGGGATGGACGTGTTCGGAGAGGACGCGGACGAGTACGTGTGCCGGGCCAGCAACAGGGCCGGCGTCAAGAGCACCAGGGCTGAGCTGCTGATCATGAGTGAGTGTTACACTGTGCCGGGGCTCTGTCTGCCCCTGACCGGGATGGACGTGTTCGGAGAGGACGCGGACGAGTACGTGTGCCGGGCCAGCAACAGGGCCGGCGTCAAGAGCACCAGGGCTGAGCTGCTGATCATGAGTGAGTGTTACACTGTGCCGGGGCTCTGTCTGCCCCTGACCGGGATGGACGTGTTCGGAGAGGACGCGGACGAGTACGTGTGCCGGGCCAGCAACAGGGCCGGCGTCAAGAGCACCAGGGCTGAGCTGCTGATCATGAGTGAGTGTTACACTGTGCCGGGGCTCTGTCTGCCCCTGACCGGGATGGACGTGTTCGGAGAGGACTCGGACGAGTACGTGTGTCGGGCCAGCAATCATTGTCTTAAATATATCAAAGTTACATAGTTAGAATCACGTCTTTATCCCTTACGGGGTAGATAGAGCCAAGAGTCATGAGGCTCGAAGCCCACGCTTAGCTGAATGGGCTTACTAATAAAATGGAGATTCAGATATAGTGACTGGTTGCTGGCCCATCGTCAATGAGTAGAGGAATCCCCAGTTTGAAGCCCATATTCATTCATATTAATTTTCAATGAATGGCACATTTACTGTCTTGCCCAGCGTGCCCTAAAAGATCTTTATGACGCAACAGACAGCTGTATTTGTGGCGTCATATTGGTCATCACAAACTTGACCCGCCGAGTCAACACGCTAAGAAGAAGAATTATTTTTCCCCTATCTATTTTCATTTATATTAATTTTAAATGGTTATTCCCCACAGCCGCACCGAAACTGAACGTGCCACCTCGCTTCCGCGTCACAGCTTACTTCGATAAGGGAGAGAATGTGGTCATCAAGATCCCCTTCACCGGCCACCCCGTGCCTAAGATTACATGGGTTAGGGAAGGAGAAACCATCGAGTCTGGCCTGCATTATCATGTGGAGAGGAAAGGTAAATATATATTATACTAGCTGTCAGACCGGGTGAAAGTTTATATGAAAAACACGTATTAACTTTCACCCCCCATAGCAAGCCATTGGGGGTTACTTACTTATTACTGCGGCGCAGCGACCCGAAGTGGATCTTGGCCTCAGACACGAGATGAAGCCATTTTTGCGGGTTGATTGTTGAAAAAAAATTAGCCTAGTTTGATCTCGGGTCTAAACTATTACTACTAAATCCTGTTATTTTAATAACTTGAATCTTAATTTGATATGTACTGTTATGGAACCTGCCTCCACACAGTACATTACACAAAATAGCAGTCGGGGTGTTGCGGAAGTAGAACACGATTTAACTAAGGGACCCAATATTTGGGTGCAGCTGTGCCCTCTTGCTCCCACCCTATAGATCCGCTACTTCTTTCAATAATGTTGCAATATAAAACGCATAAGTGCTGCCTCTAATTCAGGGTTTTTATATTTCTGGTCAGGCTATACAATCATTATCATCTAGGCCTAAGATAATTCGACTTGTGACATCAAACAATATCTCTATTTCCAGAACGTCACGCGATCCTGACGATTCGCGACGCAAGCAAGCTGGACTCTGGTCCGTACCGCATCACCGCTGAGAACGAGCTGGGACAGGACTCCGCTATCATCAACGTTGAAATCAGCGGTAAGTTGCTTTTATTTTTTTAATGACATATCTTACACCATGACAATTTTCTCATAGACCACCACCTGCTTCCGGTGAAGAAAAATATCGTGAGGAAACCTGCACATAGGCTAACTGTTTAGTTTACTAGTATGTATACGGCTACTGCCACTAGATGGCGGTAGTCGTAAAAGTCATGTCAGATGCCTTTAGGCGTGTTAGTAATAACACACTCGATAAGAAGCAGACACCATTAGGTTCATATTAATTAATTAATTATGCTTAAAATAGTCATTTTTTTTTACGCTTACATGATCATTAAATAGTAATAGCCTAAACTAGTACGTCCACAGTCTTAAGAAAAAATAATTTAATTTTTTTATCTTTTTTTTTTATAGATTTTAATGCAATGGCTTTTAAAATAATATAACAAATAATCCCAATCTTTGATACGACTGCTCAAATTGTACTTATATTCTGACAGATCGTCCGGACCCGCCACGGTTCCCGGCCACAGACAACGTAGGCGTGGACTCTCTGGCTCTGAGCTGGAAAGCACCAGTCTGGGACGGCGGATCAGATATCACCAACTATCTGGTGGAGAAGAGGGAACATCCCATGTCCAGCTGGATCAGAGTTGGCAACACCAGGTGTGTATCACAAGCTATAGATAATGTAGAAACTCCTGACTTTGAGCTGGAAGGCGCAAGTCTGGGACGTTGGATCGGATATCACCAACTATCTGGTGGAGAAGAGAGAACACCCTATGTCCAGCTGGATTAGAGTTGGCAACACCAGGTGTGTATCACAAGCTATAGATAATGCAGAAACTCTTTAGCTTTGAGCTGGAAAGCACCAGTCTGGGACGGCGGATCAGATATCACCAACTATCTGGTGGAGAAGAGGGAACATCCCATGTCCAGCTGGATCAGAGTTGGTAACACCAGGTAAGAATCCTACTACATACATACATTATCACGCCTTTTTCCCGTGATAGGCAGAGACTAGCGATTTCCACTTGCTACGATCCTTACAGATCTCTCTCGCTTCCTCTACACTCATCACTCTCTTCGTACATGCTCTCCGGTTATGGGTGCTCCTAATATCTCCCTTTTTAAAGAGGTCCGCAATCTGGTTGGAGTGCGTTCTCCGAATCCTACTAATCTTACAAATTATACAGGCAAAAGCTTGTATTTGAGTTTTTTACTCAATCACGCGAAATCTGCTGGACGGATTTTGATGAAATGTATGTAGTACACCGGTAAAAATATATCAGTAATAGCTCATAGGGTACTTTTATTCCGAAATTTTGCTTAGTTTTGTATCTGTACAGGTCTATAAACAAGTATTAATTATTTTTCAGATTCACAACAATGGCAATCACTGGCCTGGTACCAGGCAAGCAGTACGAGTTCAGAGTTTACGCCGAGAATATCTACGGCAGATCGGAACCCAGTGAACCGACTTCGTTGGTGCAGACCAAGGCTGTTGTCAAGAAGGAGTTCAAGAAGAAGGAATATCCAGGTAATAATTCCTTATTTACTTCATATAGGAAAAATTTAGATTAAGTACCAGGCAAACAGAAGTAGTTAAGAGTTTACGCCGAGAATATCTAAGGAAGGTCTGAATCCAGTGAACTCACGTCGTTGGTGCAGACCAAGGCTATTGTTAAGAAGGAGTTCAAGAAGAAGGAATATCTAGGTAGTCTTCTTTTTCTTATATCTTATCATGAAAAACAAGATTTGGTACCAGGCAAGCAGAAATAGTTAAAGAGTATTTACTGAGGAGATCTAAGGGAGGTCAAAATCTAGTGAACTTACGTCGTTGGTGCAGATCAAAGGCATTGTCAAGGAGTTCAAGAAGAAGGAATATGAAGATTCTTTTCTTGTACAAGTACCTATATATATACATGAAAAGATCTAGAAGGTACCAGGCAAGCAGGAGTATAGAGAACTTCTTTGGAATGTACACCATCTTATTCATAACACCATTATTGTAACGTATATTTATGCAAAAAAAGAAATTTGAATTATTTTTTACTGTTTCGCTTTTGTTTGTTTGTTTGTAGTAACTTTATTGTACTAAGAATACATAGTGAACATAATATAAATAAAAAGGTAAACAATGGCGGACTTACCCCATGAAGGGATCTTTTAGAAATCTAATGAAACTTTGTACCTACAAACAATTAATTTATCACCCGTCTCTTTCTTCCCCTAGTGGACGAAACAGGCAAGCGTATCCGGTCCAACGCGGACCACGGACCAGTGAAGGACTACGATAACTACGTGTTCGATATCTACAGCAAGTACGTGCCTCAGCCGGTGGACATCAGTACCTGCTCTGTGTACGACAAGTACGATATCTTGGAGGAGATCGGTGAGTGCGGTAGTCGAGTGGTTTAGTTGGTTGTTTAGTCGGGAAACTAGGCTTAAGAGATGAGCACCTAAATTCTAAGGTTCCCCTTAGTTCGCATACAATCGAACCACAAAGTGAACAACTTTTGTTACGAGTGGTTCGATCAATCGAACAGCGCGATCGAACCTCGCGACTGGAGGGGAGCCATTTCACACTTAGCAACTGAGTCCTTTTAATATAAATACTGTGATAACTACAAATCTGTAAAATAAAAATAGATGTCACTCCTATTTGGACATCAAAGATTAGATAAGATTACACTTTTTATTTCTTTGTAATATTAATTCACAAGTTACATAATTAATTTATCACGTAATTATATAATATCGCATGCAAAAATTACTATATAAAGTATAATTTAAAAAAACCCGAATAATTACTTTTTATACAGTTCTGATTCTGGTAATAAATAAAAAGTTACAGTTCAATTGACGTAAAAAATAATAATAATTAATATTATTTATTGAAGTTAATAATTAATATCAATAAATGACTTAAAAGCATGATTTAAAACTCAGCACTTAAGACTCACGAAGTTTCTTGGGAAAATATTCTGGTCAGAAATGGTATTCTTATTTACCTTTTGAATACATTTGGTACATAAGTCGTTTTTTTTTCACTCTATGAAATAAAACAAGGTTTAGTATAGTACACGTAGTTAAAAATTAAATAATTTTTATTGATTATAGTCACTAAGAATCACAAAATACCATTTCTGAATAAATACAACGTAGTCCACCAATTTTTGCAAGTTTTTTATTAACATAGCCCATACTAACAGTAGATTTGGACCTTAAACCCATACAAATAGTAATCAATTTCGCAGGTGACTTCGTGAGGGCTTCTAAACGGAGGCGCACCGGAGGTTTGTGTGAATAGATCGATGTAGTGCTATCTCTCTCTGCATCTCTCTGTCTCACACAATACTATATTTATTGTATTTGAAGTTTATATTGATTTTGCATGCGGTATGCAATGACTATGACACACATATTTTTAGGTTATTTTTTCATGATTACGAACGTAAAAAATATTTTTTTCTTAATTGAATATTGGTGAATGAATTTATTTCAAAGTGAACAAAATATTGTAAACTCCGTTTTTTCTTAATTGTCCTATTATGTAAACAACAACAATAAAAAAAAAGATGTTTCAAAAAAAAAAAAAAAAACATTCACAGTACTTTTTGTTGAACTTTGTTGAAAATAAATAAAATAAACATTCTAATGTAAAACATTTATTTACCACAAAAGTTATTTCCTAAAAAGTCTATTTTAATTTATATTGTTGTAAAATCATAAAAAGACATGGTAGGATTGTTTACATAATAGGACAATTATGGAAAAACGGACTTTACGTTTTGTTTTTATATAATATTTACGTTTGTAATAGTAGTGTTGATCTAGGTAATTAAATAATTTTCGGACCCAATAGAAAGTAATATAATGAACGTACATTAGTAACAGTTTGGTAGATCTGCACGGGTTTGAGCTTATACGATATTATACATATTTATATATTAAAATTATAAGAAAATATATCTTAACGGGAATGCGCGTCTTCCTAGTTACACAATAGTTTTAATTAGCAATAGATTATACTAGAAGAACCATTGTCTTTCGCATCCCATTGGATGAATACTATTATTAAAATAATTAGGAGAAAAAACGGAAGACAAACCCACCGTTTTTTCTCCTAATTATTTTTAGACCTATTACAAAATAGTGATAACTTCTGTCAAAATCAAAGTCAATTATTTTTATTTATATAGGCTTAAAAATAGCACTTATAAATCGTCAAATTCTTGTTTTTAGTTAGTTGACGTCATAAAATTACTTAAAGCTTAGTTTACCACCGCCTCCAAAGCGCAAGTGGAGAAGAGGAGGCGCAACAAACTCCACTGCTGCAATTTCTCAAAAGACGTCACTTTACAACATATTTCTTACAATTAAATGACTGTGTCCATATATATGTCCTATTCTTATACTGAATAATCAACTTTTTCGACTTCTTCTTATTTAAGAGCTGTGCTCTTTTTGGTGGAGTATACGCCAAACCTCTATTTTTCGACTTAATTGAAAAAAAAAATACTTTCACTCTATTGAATGTATACGTCGCATACTCGTCAGTAAATGAAAGTATTACTCTATCAATCACAAGCAATAAAAAAGCACATTTATTTGCTATATGACTCTGTTATATGCGAGATGGTAAGACATGTGAATGATAGAATGATATTTTTGTATTAGGTCTAAAAATAAATAGGAGAAAAAACGGTGGGTTTGTTTCCCCCGTTTCTCCTAATTATTTTAATAATAGTATTCAACAACGAATAAAATGATTAAACAGGGTTATTTTGTAACCACTGGCCATTTTTTTACAATATCAGTACTACTTAGAATACAACTACTTCCAAAAGAAATTTATAGTAAAAGAACATAAATTTTCGACTTTCATACTGTAAGTCCCATCAACTGATCAACCGATCTGTATGGGGGAGCAAAAAATTGTTATCATTTTTTAACATAGATTTCTTCGAAAACCTGCTCAATTTCATCACTCAAATCTGCAAAAACTTGGCCCGTGGTTTCAAAATAAACCTGGATAGATATCACCATTTTGTCTCAAAGATTTACCCCACCATCCTACTATCCGGCAATGTTGTAGGCACAGGCGCTTTCGGCGTTGTCCACCGCTGCCGCGAGCGCGCCACCGGCAACTACTTCGCGGCTAAGTTCATACCGGTCTCCGGAGCGATGGAGAAGGAACTCATCAAGAAAGAGATAGACATAATGAACCAGCTGCACCATAGGAAACTGATCAATTTGCACGACGCATTCGAAGATGACGACGAAATGGTCCTGATATTTGAATTGTAAGTATATTTTTTTCGGTAACTACTTCGCGGCTAAGTTCATACCGGTCTCCGGAGCGATGGAGAAGGAACTCATCAAGAAAGAGATAGACATAATGAACCAGCTTCACCATAGGAAACTGATCAATTTGCACGACGCATTCGAAGATGACGACGAAATGGTCCTGATATTTGAATTGTAAGTATATTTTGGTTCGGTAAATACTTCGCGGCTAAGTTCATACCAGTCTCCGGAGCGATGGAGAAGGAACTCATCAAGAAAGAGATAGACATAATGAACCAGCTGCACCATAGGAAACTGATCAATTTGCACGACGCATTCGAAGATGACGACGAAATGGTCCTGATATTTGAATTGTAAGTATATTTTGGTTCGGTAACTACTTCGCGGCTAAGTTCATACCGGTCTCCAGAGCGATGGAGAAGGAACTCATCAAGAAAGAGATAGACATAATGAACCAGCTGCACCATAGGAAACTGATCAATTTGCACGACGCATTCGAAGATGACGACGAAATGGTGTTGATATTCGAGTTGTAAGTATTAAATTAGGTTTTCACTTTCTTATTTCGTGTTTTATGATTTCTCTGCAGTGATGAATTTCCTAAATGCCTAGTATCAGCGAACTGGATCTGAGAAGTACGATCTAATTTATTTATAGTAATATTATAAATGCGAAAGTTTGGATGTGAGTTTGTGAGTTTGTGAGTTTGTGAATTTGTGAGGATGTTTGTTACTCAATCACGCAAAATCTACTGGACGGATTTCGATGAAATTTGGTACAGAGGTAGATAATGACCTGGAATAGCACATAGGCTACTTTTTATCCCGGGAAAAAGCACTGTTCCCGTGGGAAATTCACGCGGGCGAAGCCGCGGGCAAAAGCTAGTCTTTAATAAAAATGCAATAAAAATCCACATTTTGAAACACATATACTAGGTCATACAACGCTATTACATCTTTCGTATTATAATTGTTAAATTCTAGTCCAAATCTTTCTTTCTATATAGTTCTATTCTCCTTTGTTTCTAAACTGATTTGTCAAATATTAAGTTACCCTTGGCTCTGCCTAACCCGTAAGGGATAAAGACGAGGTATTGTATCTGTATCGTCAAATATAACCTCATAATAATGTTACAGCTTATCTGGCGGTGAGCTATTCGAGCGCATCACAGAACCAGGCTACAACATGAGCGAAGCCGAAGCAGCTCACTATATGAGACAGATTTGCGAAGGTGTCCGACATATGCACGAACAGAACATCATACACCTCGACCTGAAGCCTGAAAACGTCATGTGCCAGACGAGGAGCGGCACTGATGTTAAGGTAACTCTCTCTCTCTCTCTCTTATAGTGTGAGACAGAGCTGGTATCAGCAAAGCAGCTCACTATATGAGACAGATCTGCGAAGGTGTCCGACATATGCACGAACAGAACATCATACACCTCGACCTGAAGCCTGAGAACGTCATGTGCCAGACGAGGAGCGGCACTGATGTTAAGGTAACTCTCTCTCTCTCTCTCTTATAGTGTGAGACAGAGCTGGTATCAGTAAATAAGCAGCTCACTATATAAGACAGATCTGCGAAGGTGTCCGACATATGCACGAACAGAACATCATACACCTCGACCTGAAGCCTGAGAACGTCATGTGCCAGACGAGGAGCGGCACTGATGTTAAGGTAACTCTCTCTCTCTCTCTCTTATAGTGTGAGACAGAGCTGGTATCAGTAAATAAGCAGCTCACTATATAAGACAGATCTGCGAAGGTGTCCGACATATGCACGAACAGAACATCATACACCTCGACCTGAAGCCTGAGAACGTCATGTGCCAGACGAGGAGCGGCACTGATGTTAAGGTAACTCTCTCTCTCTCTCTCTTTCTCTTATAGTGTGAGACAGAGCTGGTATCAGCAAAGAAGCAGCTCACTATATAAGACAGATCTGCGAAGGTGTCTGACATATGCACGAACAGAACATCATACAAATCAACCTGAAGCCTGAGAACGTCATGTGCCAGACGAGGAGCGGCACTGATGTTAAGGTAACTCTCTCTCTCTCTCTCTTATAGTGTGAGACAGAGCTGGTATCAGCAAACATGAGGCCGAAGATATCATTTTATTTACTTACTTTTTTCCTCATCTTATGTGGGGTCAGCACAGTAGGTAAGTTTTTCTCTTTACTTCCATCATATCTCTTGTTACTTCACTCGATCGATACTCCATTCCTACTCATGTTCATGTATTCGTAATTTATCTATATTTTTCTTCTCAAATATTTTTACTAGTGTGTAATAGAAATAAGCCATTCGTAAAAGCTTGAATATCTAAAAATTTTAAAAATGTATTTAAATTTTTTTTTGTGTATTCTGAAGATTTCACTTTCCCAACAGATCATCGACTTCGGCCTAGCCACGAAACTGGACCCCAACGAAGTGGTGAAGATATCCACTGGAACAGCAGAGTTCGCGGCGCCGGAGATCGTGGAGAGAGAGCCCGTCGGCTTCTACACCGACATGTGGGCCGTGGGAGTGTTGTCATATGTATTGTAAGTATTGTCATATGTATTGTGGGCTGGTCACAATTAGTAAAGATATCCTCAGGAACAGCAGAGTTCGCGGCGCCGGAGATCGTGGAGAGAGCCCGTCGGCTTCTACACCGACATGTGGGCCGTGGGAGTGTTGTCATATGTATTGTAAGTATTGTCATATGTATTGTGGGCTGGTTACAACTAGTGAAGATATCCACTGGAACAGCAGAGTTCGCGGCGCCGGAGATCGTGGAGAGAGAGCCCGTCGGCTTCTACACCGACATGTGGGCAGTGGGAGTGTTGTCATACGTATTGTGAGTATTGTCATATGTATTGTGGGCTGGTCACAACTAGTGAAGATATCCACTGGAACAGCAGAGTTCGCGGCGCCGGAGATCGTGGAGAGAGAGCCCGTCGGCTTCTACACCGACATGTGGGCCGTGGGAGTGTTGTCATATGTATTGTAAGTATTGTCATATGTATTGTGGGCTGGTCACAATTAGTAAAGATATCCTCAGGAACAGCAGAGTTCGCGGCGCCGGAGATCGTGGAGAGAGAGCCCGTCGGCTTCTACACCGACATGTGGGCCGTGGGAGTGTTGTCATATGTATTGTAAGTATTGTCATATGTATTGTGGGCTGGTCACAATTAGTAAAGATATCCTCAGGAACAGCAGAGTTCGCGGCGCCGGAAATCGTGGAGAGAGCCCGTCGGCTTCTACACCGACATGTGGGCCGTGGGAGTGTTGTCATATGTATTGTAAGTATTGTCATATGTATTGTGGGCTGGTCACAATTAGTAAAGATATCCTCAGGAACAGCAGAGTTCGCGGCGCCGGAGATCGTGGAGAGAGAGCCCGTCGGCTTCTACACCGACATGTGGGCCGTGGGAGTGTTGTCATATGTATTGTAAGTATTGTCATATGTATTGTGGGCTGGTCACAATTAGTAAAGATATCCTCAGGAACAGCAGAGTTCGCGGCGCCGGAGATCGTGGAGAGAGAGCCCGTCGGCTTCTACACCGACATGTGGGCAGTGGGAGTGTTGTCATATGTATTGTAAGTATTGTCATATGTATTGTGGGCTGGTCACAATTAGTAAAGATATCCTCAGGAACAGCAGAGTTCGCGGCGCCGGAGATCGTGGAGAGAGAGCCCGTCGGCTTCTACACCGACATGTGGGCAGTGGGAGTGTTGTCATATGTATTGTGAGTATTGTCATATGTATTGTGAGCTGGATTAGAATTAGTAAATATACGAACGGGCGAATAGGAATACGAATAGAATAGTGGACTTATTGGTAAAATAGAGATTTATTTATAGTGACAGGTTGCTAAAGCCCTTTCCCTTGATTGGATTTCAATCTGCGCGGGAAGAGAAGCAGCTTGCCATTCCATGATTTTTCTTCGCTCCCAGAGCAACATGGAAGGGAATAAGCCCACTATTCAGCTTAGCGTGGCCTTCGAGTTTCACGACTCTTGGCTCTGTCTACCCCGTAAGATTAACAACATTGTTTAACCTTGTTCTATTTCTTTGTCAGACTGTCCGGGCTATCTCCGTTCGCGGGTAACAACGATATTGATACCCTGAAGAACGTAAAGGCTTGCGACTGGGAGTTCGACGAGGAAGCCTTCCAGCACGTTTCTGATGACGCCAAGGACTTCATCAGGCGGCTGCTGGTCAAGAACAAGGAGTAAGTATCAGCTGTCCCACTGCTGGGCATAGCCCTCCCTCATAGACACTGGAGCGAAAGCTTGCGACTGGGACTTTATCGAGGAAGTAGATTGGTCGATTTCAGAACTAGTAAAAGGCTACTGGCATGTTTAAAAGATATTTATCAATGCCTAGTCAAGTAGGGTAAATGGCAACAAGCTAAGTGTCAAAAAAAATAATTTATATGGCATTTCTGTGACAGAAAATACTATATAAACTCTAGCGAGATGACAGTCAGTAATCAACGGTGACGTCAGCTTTAGAAGAGTTCAACAGCGTTCCCAATTTACTTTAATTATAACTAAGAAATAGTAAACCATGTAATAAATATAGCTTATAGGTCCCATCCCACTACTGATGTTAAGTTTTCGTGTTTTCACATGTTTAATTTTTATGTTTTTTTTTTTGTTATACTGTCTTTGTATTGTTCCTGTTATTGTGATTGTATGTGTCTTTTTGATATCAATAAAATATCTATCTATCTATTGGGTAAAACCACTAAAAATCTTTATGATCCATCAGAAAACGTATGACTGCGCACGAGTGTCTAATGCACAAGTGGCTGGCGGGCGACGCGGCTGCGGCCAGGACCGCCACTATCGAAGCCAGGAGATACGAGAAGATGCGCAACAGGCTAAGGGAAAAATACGAGGTAATTGAGTTATAAGGTTGTAAGGTAATTCTAGCAATTATAAAGCCTGAAAAGAATATAAATTAAATAAAAATAGCAACTATTGAGTCTAGAGAGACGAGTGAAAGAGCTCGTCCAGCAGAGAGATGGTGAATGATATCAGGAAGCATGTCACAACTGGATGAGTAAGGCTAGAGACAGGGAATCTTAGAAGAAGATGTACGAAGCAAAGGCTGCGGTGCGGTTAGGTTACTATCTGCACCCTACCTTGGGACGCTCTGCTCTCATAGAAATTTCTGAAAATGGTATTATTAAAAATCCTTATTACCATTTCCAATGTCTAATAACTGCTTCGAAATAGTAGATTTTACAACAAGTGCACAAAACGAACCATTTTTATCCGAGACTTTTAGCAGCCCGAGCCGAAGGCGAGGGTTGATAGTAATGTCGAGGATAAAAATCGTTTTGTGGACGAGTTATAAACTCTGCTTTTCACTTCGATTGCGAGGAAAAAAAACAGTAAACGCACGAAAAAACAAGAGCTGTTTCCCGCTGCTTCATTTTTTTTACATCTTCGACATTGATATTAGGCTTCGGCTGCAGACCTATACAGCCTACTATTAAATTAATTTTGCAATAATAATTTTCTTATATTAATTAAATAATTTTAATATTATTTATGTCTTAAAAAACACATAAGGCAAATAAATTAAAGTAAATATTATAAAATAACAAATTCTATCTATGAACTTCTTATTGTGTTTGGCTGTATGGCTCATTATCTTTGCCCTAATATAGATAAATTTATGAGTAGATACATTAATGCCCTTGTGCACAAAATTCGATTTTGTGCAGCCTATATCCTGCACAAATAAGCACTTTCTGAGCATGAGAAGTGAATAGTAGATTTTACAACAAGTGCACAAAACGAATCATTTTTATCCGAGACTTTTAGCAGCCCGAGCCGAAGGCGAGGGCTGATAGTAATGTCGAGGATAAAAATCGTTTTGTGGACGAGTTATAAACTCTGCTTTTCACTTCGATTGCGAGGAAATAAATCAAATTGAAGAAATTAATAAACGCACGACAAAACAAGAGCTGTTTCCCGCCGCTTTATTTTTTTAATCTTACAACATCGATAGGCTTGGGCTGCAGACCTATACAGCCAACTATTAAAAAAAAAATTGTAATAATATTTTTCTTAAATTAATTAAATAACCTACCGTACTTGAATTTAAATTTAATATCTTTATGTCTTAAAAACACATAAGGCAAATAAATTAAAAGTAAATATTATAAAATAACAAATTCTATCTAATAACTTTTTATCGTGTTTGGCTGTATGTATGGCTCATTTTCTTTGCCTTAATATAGATACATTTATGTTATGAGTAGATACGTTAATGCCCTTGTGCACAAAATTCGATTTTGTGCAGCCTATATCCTGCACAAATAAGCACTTTCAGAGCATGAGAAGTGAAAACACATTTTCAAGTGTGATTTTGTTGCAAGACACTCGCACATTAGTTGTCAATGGGGGAGTTTCTATCAGGTCTCTCAATAGATGGTGTTTTATGAAAGCCGAGTCGTAATCATGGCTGTACCTATATTGTGCGCTTTTTCTTGTCAACCAGAGGCAGAAAAAAAATCATTTAACTGTTTGACAGTTGCTCAAATCACAATATTGATATTTTTAGACGTTTTTCTATTAGGTTTTATTTCAAAGAAATGCTAATTCCGTGTATTTTTGCTTTCTTTATGGACTAACTTTTTACCAAGCGCCATCTATGAAGCCATCTGGAACTATTTTTTTATTTTTTATTTGGGTCTCGGAAAATCGCCCGGCGCTTTACGTATGTATTGCAACTAATTTGATGATTTTAGTTATCATTTAGTAGTTAGTTGATGTGTTAATAAAACGAACGTTTGTTTCAGAACTGGTCATCATTCGCGTTGCCGATCGGCAGGCTAAGCGAGTACAGTTCGCTGAGGAAACTCCTCATCGAGAAGTGGAAGATCTACGATGGACAGTTCGGTAAGTTTCATTGTTTTGTCTCCTTCACTCTTTCCATACGCTTGATTTTACTAATTCGCACATTTGCTCCCGATCCGTTGCGAATGGAGTTAGTGCACTTTATTAGCGACCTTATTACGTCTACATAAGGTTTGTCTGATCGGCTTAACACATTCACAGACACTCAATGAAAGACAATTTTTTTTTTTTAAGACTGCTATAGCAGTCTTGTGTCCACCATAGTGTTAAGCCGATTCCGTATCGATCCATTTAGTTGCACCCTAATTTATCAATTAATTGATATAATCGACTATGTCTACTCAATTTTATTGATCTGGACATAGGTTCCTCATAAGAAATCCGTGCTTCATCTGAAGTGTTTTAAAAAGATTTTTTTTAACAAAAAACATTTGTTCCCCAGACCGTCGCCAGGCGGCGCCACGGTTCGTGATCAAGCCGCAGTCGGCCTTCTGCTACGAAGGCCAATCAGTGAAGTTATACTGCCGCATCATCGCGTGCGCAGCGCCCACGGTCACGTGGTCACGGAACAATCACGAACTACGGCAGTCCGTCAAGTTCATGAAGAGGTTAGTACCTTCTAGCTTCCCCAGACCGTCGCCAGGTGGCGCCACGGTTCGTGATCAAGCCCTCAGACGAAAGATAAAAGAATTGACATGACATACCTACAAAAAAGACGGCGCCGACAAAGGATTTGGCACAAAGATGGCGGTCATAATAGTGACAAAACATGGCGACCGACCGCATAACTACGGTTTGTATATAGATTGTTATGCCGGGTCTATTCTGTTTTACTAAGTCTATGGGCCAATCAGTGAAGTTATACTGCCGCATCATCGCGTGCGCACCGCCCACGTGGTCGCGCACACGAGCTGCGGCAGTTCGTTAAGTTCATGAAGAGGTTAGTTCCTTCTCGCTTCCTCATTATCATCACTCTTTTCATATATTTCATACTAGCTGTTTTCCTCACGGCAATTTTAATACTAACTTTGACCCCCAATTTCAGCCCCTTGGGGTATGACCTTTGTTTGACCTCGGGTCTTTAACTATATCCATACCAAATTTCATCAAAATCGGTTCAGCAGTTTAGCTGTGAAAGCATAACAGACAGACTTTCGCATTTATAATATTAGTATGGATAAAAGTTTCCCGTAACCAATTAGGGTTTGATCACGGCTTACCAAAAGCTGTAGACGTGTTGGTCGAGTAATTAAGTCATTCGCCTGTGATCGAAAGGGCCCAGGTTCAAATCCTACTCGTGCCATATGAGTATTGCATTCCAATCTGATTTATATTTCTAGTTTTCATAGACTTACATCTGCTTCCGATGATAGATAACATCGTGAGAAAACCTGCACACTGGCTGACTGTTTAGTTTACACTTGATAATAAATAGCGGGAATCTGTTTTAAAATAAAGTCTGTTATTGAAAATCAAATAGGGACGTGGATTGTTAATTCAATGTTAGCATCAGGTAAAGAGAGTGTGACTTTTACTCCACCGACAAGAGTGCGACCCTTAAATAGGAAGAA
This sequence comes from Ephestia elutella, assembly GCA_018467065.1. Classification (NCBI taxonomy): domain Eukaryota; kingdom Metazoa; phylum Arthropoda; class Insecta; order Lepidoptera; family Pyralidae; genus Ephestia; species Ephestia elutella. The sequence goes on from CM031590.1 coordinate 7,457,256, forward strand.
GGAGAATTGAAAATAAAGTTACTGAATTGTCATTTATTCCATCAGATACGCGGGCGATGACTACTACTTCATCATCAACCGAGCGAAGTTGGAGGACCGTGGAGAATACATCATCAGGGCTGAGAACCACTACGGCTTCCGGGAAGAGGTCGTCTTCCTCAATGTACAACGTAAGTTCACATGTTTCATTCCACTTGATATTCACCATCAACCGAAGCTGGAGGACCGCGGAGAATACATTATCAGGGCTGAGAACCACTACGGCTTCCGGGAAGAGGTCGTCTTCCTCAATGTACAACGTGAGTCACCATGTTTCATTCCACTTGATATTCATCATCAACCGAAGTTGGAGGACCGTGGAGAATACATCATAAGGGCTGAGAACCACTACGGTTTCCGAGAAGAGGTCGTCTTCCTCAAAGTACAACGTAAGTTACCTAAGATTGTCTGAAAATGATCTGAGCGACATTATAAAATAGCAGTTATTAAAATTCTGCAAAGTAACAGGTAGATTCAGTGGCTACCAACGTGAGTTACCAGGCAACTCAAAACCTTATACGGGTCTCAGGGAATTGGGTGAAATGGTTCCGGCATTAATGGCCTGGGGGTCTAAAAAGGCCACTTTGACGAATCAGAATATGATTCATTTCTCGTTTCCTAAATATTCAAAAATGAACCTTTTAAGTCGTATCATAAAGTTCATTTTTAAATATTTAGGAAATGAGAAATGGATCATATTCCGATTTATCAAAGTGGCCGTTTTAGACCCTCTGATCACCCGTCTGGTGCTTGCGCTGGCGTCCCCAAAAAGGAAATAATAAGAAATGCCTAAGATTGTCCTTTCAAGTTAGCAGTTTTCGTCTTAAAATCTCTCTTCTTCCCTAATTCCAGACTAAAGTCCATTTATTCATAATTGTCCTATCATGTAATGTACCATGTCTTTTTATGATTTAACAACAATTCAAATAGACTTTTTAGGAAATTACTTTCGTGCTTAATAAATGGTTTACTTTAGAATGTTTAGGTTTGAACTAATATTTGATTTATTTTCAACAAAATTTAACAAAAAGTACTGTGAAGATTGTTTACATAATAGGACAATTTAAAAAAAATGGAGTTTATTTAGCTTTTTGCCGCGATTTCTTCTGCGCGGAATATACTATTTATCTCAGGTTCTAAGCGGCATATCAAGATAAAACCTGCACCAGATTTTAAGTGATTGTAAGTAAGTACCGGAGCTCTAATGAAAGGAATTTCCAAATGCGGCCAGCATTATAATTTATTTCATTTTATTTAATGTGGTACAGATCGTAAAAATAATGGCACGCGCCATGTTATTTTTGCCTTTATTAATTGCAATCTATTTAATATCTGTAAAATCGACAGCACTTGCAATATATCCTAACTGCCGCTACCATGCCACTAAATATTACAAATATGAAAGTTTAGATGTATTAGTTTGTAGCGCTCTGGTTGAGATGTTTGTAACGCTGTCACGCAAAATCTTCTGCACGGATTTTGACCAAATTTGGCACACGCGTAAAAAAATGCCTGGAATAGCATGTGCTATTTCAAAAAAAGTAAAAAATGTGTACATTTAGTCCCAAAAATCCCACGGGAGTAGATCCTCTGAACGCGACTACATATTAATCGGTATTACATATTAATCCCTCTTATATAACAGACAATTAATTAACTCTTCAGACATTGCTTTGTAGACTTTAAACGTGCAATCCATAATTTATGCTTACACGAAACTGCCCTATAAATCTTACTAGACAATAAATGATGAGCGCACAGTGACGCGAGTACCAATCGCCTGATAAGTTAATCCCAACACAAAGTACGTGTCGGCCTCGCTTGCATTATAAATATATCACTTCAAAGCTGCAACGAATAATGCGTCTCAATTAGTGCGGATTAGATGTGCCTAGTTCGTTTTGTACCTGCTTCGAGTATTTTAAACTCGCTAGATGCAAGATTATGCAATTTTGCTAGTGTCAATTAAAAAGGATTCGATATAAGTATTTTTAGCATTATTTTATACGCAAACATGACTACATCCGTAGCATCTCGTCAACAAAAATTGCATCCAAATCTGTTCATTGATTTAGCCATGAAAGACAGACCTAACTAGGAAAGAAAAGTAATCCTAATCCTAACTAATATTATAAATGCGAAAGTGAGTTTGTTTGTTTATTTGTTTATTACCTCTTCACGCTTTATCTACTAAACCAATCTTCCTGAAATTTCGCATACATATAGTTAGAAGTACTGAGAGGACATAGGTTACCTTTTATCCCGGGAAAAGCACTGTTCCCGTGGGAAATTCACGCAGGCGAAGTCGCGGACAACAGCTAGTGATTGTATAAAATATTCGTTGCTTTAAAGTGCTTCATAAAGGTTCTGGCCGCGCCTTGGGGCTCCGCTACCGTAGGAATTTTGTGTTAAAAAGTACCTTATGTACTAATCCAGGTTTTATTCTACCCGTGTACCAAATTTAATCGAAATCCATCCTGTAGTTTCTGCGTGAAATATTAACAAACATCCATACATACATCTATTCATATAGCTCTCATTCATTCATATTTTTCGCGCATTTTTTTACGTTTCCTCGCTCCACTAAACTGTGGAATAAACTTCCCTCAGCGGTGTTTCCGAATAGGTTCGACATTGGGGCTTACCAAATTAGAAAAGAGCCTTTTGCTTTCCTAAAAAGTCGGTAACACATCAGTGACCCTTATACCAGGACCAGGCAACCCGCAAGCTCGTTTGTCTATATATTCTATATAAAAAATATTAGTAGCATAGGATGAGTCTGCTAAAGATAATTAATTATCTGCAATCAATTAGCATTGATATCGCGTCTCATATTACTACAATCGCTCTGTAATTAGGTCACGACTATTCTATTTAAACACTAGTTCATTGGCACCGCTCAGTCTGATGCATACTGAAGGCATCTCTAGTGTCTATCTGTCTGTACGCTAGCTGAGTTTTACTATTTGTATTTGTTTTGTGACTGTGCTGTGTACTTCCTTGTGGGAATCTAGAGGTGACTCATTGTTAAATATAGATCGTCATTTACTTTTGGATCCTTTATTGCATACGTAGAATAAGAAAGTTCGACCCATTAAACAATCATATATTGTTCGTTGAGATGAGATTGATATCCCGAACAGTTTTCTTAGAACACGTCAGTTTTAATTTAGCCAAGTTAGCGTAGAAAGGCTTCAATTTACACTAGTGCACTTTACTCTTTACACGCTAGGGTCAACCATTACTCCTCCCAAAGCAACATAAATGTTCAAAAAGTTGATGGTCTTCTTCTTGGCATGTCATTGTAGGAAGTTGTATATCATATTCACCATATTAAAAAAACATAAGACTGTGCGCTATGACCCTAGTCTCAAAAATAGAAGAAGGATGGGAAATGTAGCCCTGGCACCGGTCTCCAATACAGTATTTGCCAGTAGGCAATTTTGCAGACGTTCGGCTCAACTTTATAATCGCATAAATAAGGAGCTTAGCCTGTACGATAAGCATTATTATGAGTGCAGAAAAAGCATCTCAAACTGGCTAGAAGCAAAAACTTACGAGGAAGTAGAGGAACTATTGGAATAATACCTATGTATACTGTTTCCAACCTAAAAACTTTAGTGTTAAATATGTGTACCTCTTATCCTTATTCTTATAAGTATAATTATATGTATACAAAACCTAATTAGAGGAAACTGCGGTTAATACCGCATCAACCGATCCCAAGATAATGTTATCGTAGGGCTAATTTAGGATCACACATACTCACACAAAATCTTTAACACACAACTCATTACATACACGTGTCTTTTGTATTGTATCTTATTTTTATAAGTAGCTTTTGCCTGCGACTTCGCCCGCGTGATTTGGTTTATAATGCTACAACTTGTGTTTTTATGTATCTTTCTAGTTAAGGAGGAGCGGGGTCTCCTAACACAGGCTTTTGATGTCTAAAAGGAGGCCCCATCCATTATAAGTAAAACTGTACTTTGTTACCGAAATAAATACATTTTTTTTTTTTTTTTTTATTTTTTTTATTATGTCAATGCCATTCCAACGATCCATTCAAATTGTACCCGAAAAATGTTTCGCCACTTTGATGTTTGCAATGATAAAATCGGCAGTAAATTTTGTAGTTAGCTACTTATTTTTTCTCACTTCTTCGTTACAAAAAGAGTAGCTACTCTATGTCTACATATATGTCTGTATGTATGTTTGAAGTCTACATTTTCTTTATTAATATGTTAACGGGAAAACTCACTTGTTATTTATCGATCTAGCCGACTAGTTTCAAATCATTCGGAATTCATTTTCAGCGCAAGTTAGAACCGAATGTCTGCCGTGACGGTCGGCCGTCCACTTCTTTCTTATGATAATATTAACGTCTCAATTTCTCTTCCAGCGGTTCCCAAAGTCCAACGCCAGCACCTACCCGAAGCGCCGCGAAGACGCGAAGCTCTCCCATACACGTTCTGGCAGGAATCCAGCGAGACGGCGCCTGTGTTCACGTTCCAGCTGCGGCCGCGCGTGATGCAGGCCAGGGACACCTGCAAGCTGCTGTGCTGCCTCAGCGGCCGGCCCACGCCCACCGTCAAGTGGTGAGTGAGAGTCTGCTCTTGTAGACGATGCAGGGGCCAGCAGCCGGCCCTGTGTTCACGTTCCAGCTGCGGCCGCGCGTGATGCAGGCCAGGGACACCTGCAAGCTGCTGTGCTGCCTCAGCGGCCGGCCCACGCCCACCGTCAAGTGGTGAGTGAGAGTCTGCTCTTGTAGACGATGCAGGGGCCAGCAGCCGGCCCTGTGTTCACGTTCCAGCTGCGGCCGCGCGTGATGCAGGCCAGGGACACCTGCAAGCTGCTGTGCTGCCTCAGCGGCCGGCCCACGCCCACCGTCAAGTGGTGAGTGAGAGTCTGCTCTTGTAGACGATGCAGGGGCCAGCAGCCGGCCCTGTGTTCACGTTCCATGATATGCTTATGTCAAAAATGTGACTTTTAATTCTCTTTCCAGGTACAAGGATAGGAAGGAACTATCCAAGTTCGACTACTCGATGACGCATTCTGATGGTGTGGTCACGATGGAGATTATCGACTGCCAGCCCGGAGACAGTGGCAAATATACCTGCATAGCGACCAATATTCACGGCACTGACGAGACTTCGTGTGTCGTCATCGTTGAGGGTGAGTGGAGAATGAAAAAAAAATACTTAGTATAGAAAAGAACAGTACTTATTTGTGAAAAAATATATATAGTGGTACAGAAAATCATAGTAGGTCCTTATTTGTGACCTTCTATTGAGCGACCAATGTGCTCGGCACTGACGAGACGTCATGTCTCGTTATTGTTTAGGGTAGGTGGAAAGTACATCTATACGGGGTGGAGTATTTTTTGTCTACAAAAAGTACCCTTAATATTGGAGATCGCAAGTTTTAATAAAAGAAAACTTTCCATTGTTTTTAAAAGAAACAAAAAAAAGCATTGGTCCCCCAATCATGCCAGAAGGGCCAAAGCACAGGGGTGCTAAAACAGCCTTATATCTAGTTGAATAAGGTTCATTTTTTAATATTTAGGAAATGAGGAATTTATCATATTCTAATTCATCAGAGTGGCAGATTTTACCCTCCAGACCCCGTAACAAGAACATAATATTCCTTATTGCATTCCGTTTCAGCTTGGCCAAAAATGCTTTGGTACTGTGTGTTGTCCTCTAAAGGTCGCATTTCTCAACCGATTCCCGTGAAATTTTGGGAGCAGGTTCGATAAACATATGAAAATCGATAGTCGAGCCATTTTTGGAAACTTTTGAATATGGCGGAGTTGGCACAAGGTGCCTAAGCGCCTTTGGATTTTATATCTCTTACGACCATTTTATCTCTATAAGCTCGCGAGGTCTACAGCTCACAGAGCTACTAGTAAACAACATTGCTATTTCAATTCACCAGGCGAGGTGGTATCGCCTGAGCAGGCGCAGTTGGCCCACAACTTCCTGTACTCTGGAGACAGGAGGTACATCGAGAAGCCGATCAAACCTGCACCACCGCCTATCATCACCAAGACTAAGGTATCCTATACTAATATTATAAATGCGAAAGTGATTTTGTTTGTTTGTTACCTCTTCACGCTTTATCTACTGAACCAATCTTCCAGAAATTTTGCATACACATAGTTAGACTAGTACTGAGAAGGACATAGGGTACTTTTCATCCCGGGAAAAAGTACTGTTCCCGCGGGAAACCCACGCGGGCGAAGCCGCGGGTAAAAGCTAGTACTCGTATAAAGTACTTATTTCCATCATATTGTTTTCTTTTCTTTTTCTGCAAGGCTTTCTATACGAAGTATTGAACTAAGTTTTAATAATTTTTAAGATATGATTTATTTACATATCATAATATTTTGGTGATTCTTATCATATGCGATGGGCTAGGCCCGCTGCTAGCAATCTGTCACTATTTCTGAATTTCTTTTCCACCAATATGTTTACTATCCAGCTAAACGCGGACTTTGAGTTTCTCGACTCTTTGTTCTGTTTACCTTGTAAGAGATTAAGACGTGATTCTACTGTATACTCGTATCATTTCAGATTATATTTTCATATTTATTTTTTTGTAAACCGCCATTTTTTTTAAATCTATTTTTTATCATGTTTATAAGGAAAAAAATACTACTACCATCTTTCATCTATACGAAAAGTATGTAAGAATATCCACAGTATAAAACTAATATTATTTTGATAACCAGGTGACGATAGACCCGCCCCAGAAGACCCACACGACCGCACCTAGACCAAAGTACTCGCCTCAATCCTCAGTGGACGCCAAGAAGAAGTACGGACCCAAACTGGACTCCGACACATCTTCCCGGTCTAGGAGCGCCACCAAGGAATTAGTTTGTGAGTAGCCACGTCTTGTTTTATAGCTATAACTTGCCCCACTGCTGGGTGAAAGCTTCCCCACAAGAATCCCTTCCCTGGTCTTTCCCATCGTCTTTTCATGGCCGCTCCTCGACCAAAGTACTGGCCGTAATCCTAAGTAGACGCCAAGAAGTACGGACCCAAACTGGATTCCGACACATCTTCCCGGTCTAGGAGTGCCACCAAGGAATTCGTTTGTGGGTAGCCACGTCTTTTTATAGCTATAACTTGCCCCACTGCTGGGTGAAAGCTTCCCCACAAGAATCCCTTCCCTGGTGTTTCCCATCGTCATTTCACGGCCGCTCCTCGACCAAAGTACTCTCCTCAATCCTCAGTGGAAACCAAGAAGAAGTACGGTCCCAAACTGGACTCCGACACATCTTCCCGGTCTAGGAGCGCCACCAAGGAATTAGTTTGTGAGTATCCACGTCTTTTTATAGCTATAACTTGCCCCACTGCTGGGTGAAAGCTTCCCCACAAGAATCCCTTCCCTGGTGTTTCCCATCGTCATTTCACGGCCGCTCCTCGACCAAAGTACTCTCCTCAATCCTCAGTGGAAACCAAGAAGAAGTACGGTCCCAAACTGGACTCCGACACATCTTCCCGGTCTAGGAGCGCCACCAAGGAATTAGTTTGTGAGTATCCACGTCTTTTTATAGCTATAACTTGCCCCACTGCTGGGTGAAAGCTTCCCCACAAGAATCCCTTCCCTGGTGTTTCCCATCGTCATTTCACGGCCGCTCCTCGACCAAAGTACTCTCCTCAATCCTCAGTGGAAACCAAGAAGAAGTACGGTCCCAAACTGGACTCCGACACATCTTCCCGGTCTAGGAGCGCCACCAAGGAATTAGTTTGTGAGTATCCACGTCTTTTTATAGCTATAACTTGCCCCACTGCTGGGTGAAAGCTTCCCCACAAGAATCCCTTCCCTGGTGTTTCCCATCGTCATTTCACGGCCGCTCCTCGACCAAAGTACTCTCCTCAATCCTCAGTGGAAACCAAGAAGAAGTACGGACCCAAACTGGACTCCGACACATCTTCCCGGTCTAGGAGCGCCACCAAGGAATTAGTTTGTGAGTATTCACGTCTAGTTCCCTATTTTATAGCTATAACTTGCCCCACTGCTGGGTAAGAGTCTCTAAACATGAAATCCTGTCTTTGGTCTTTCCCATCGGCTTCTCAAGACCTCATCTAGTCCACAGTATTGTTCAGCTCACATTGTCCTCTATTTTAAATAGCTATAGCATGTCCCATTGGCTTCTCGCGGCCTCACCAAGACCACAGTATTGTTTAGCTTACATTGTCCTCTGTTATAAATAGCTGTAACATGCCCCACTGTTGGGTAAAAGCCTCTACATGAATCTCTGTCCCTGATCTTTCCCATCGGCTTCTCAAGACCACATCTAGACCACAGTATTGTTCAGCTCATATTGTACTCTGTTTAAAATAGCTGTAATACTGACGGGTTAAAACCTCCAAACATAAATTTTTGTCCCTGGTCTTTCCCATTGGCTTTTCACGGCCACACCTAGTCCATATTGTTCAGCTTACATAGCTGTAACATGTCCAACTGGTTGGTAAAAACCTCCCCACAAGAATCCCTGTCCCTTGTCTTTCCTATCGGCTTCTCGCGGCCACACCTAGACCACAGTATTGTTCAGCTCACATTGTCCTCTGTTTTAAATAGATATTACATGCCCCACTGGTGGGCAATAGCTTCCCCTGAATCCCTGTCCCTGGTCTTTCCCATCGGCTTCTGGCCACACCTAGACCACAGTATTGTTCAGCTCACATTGTCCTCTGTTTTAAATAGATATTACATGCCCCATCCTCTGTTTTAAATAGATATTACATGCCCCACTGGTGGGCAATAGCTTCCCCTGAATCCCTGTCCCTGGTCTTTCCCATCGGCTTCTGGCCACACCTAGACCAAAGTATTGTTCAGCTTACATTACAGTCATTTAATTGTAAGACATATGTTGTAAAGTGACGTCTTTGGAGAAAATGCAGCAGTGGAGTTTGTTGCGCTGCCTCTTCTCCACTTGCGCTTTGGAGGCGGTAGGAACCTGACGTCAACTAACTAAACAACAAGAATTTGACGATTTAAAAGTGATATTTTTAAGACTATTTAAATAAACTCAATTGACTTTGACTTTGACATTTTCCTCTGTTGCTGTAACATGCCCCACTGTTGGGTAAAAGCCTCTCTACATGAATCCCAGTCCCTGGTCTTTCCCATGGGCTTCTCAAGACCACATCTATACCACATTATTGTTTAGCTCATACTGTTTTAAATAGCTGTAACATGTCCCACTGGTGGGCAAAAGCTTCCCCAATCTGTTTCCATGAAACGGCTTCTTGTCGAATGCTCTAAAGGCGTCCGACCTTATTTAGTTCCAAGATTTCTTTTTTGCAAAAACCCATGTTTTTGCAAATAAATTATTTTTCTGTCAAATCAATCAAATCTTTATTGTGGAACCATAGAGCTAGAAAAAAAAAAATACTTAGAGACACATACAGCTGAGGAGCGGGATGTCAGATATGGTTTTTGCCTATGTTGGTGAAGGACAGGTAATATCTTCTGTGAAGCTCATTTTTGATAAGTTTGACATTTTTGGTGTGTTTTGGTTTCATAGAATTTGTGAACGATATGTAAAAAAAATTGAAATTGGAGCACACTATTATGAACATTTTTGGGCTTCATTTGATAATCAAGTTTATAGGTCTATTAAAGAATGTTTTTTTTCTATGTCTGTGTGTGGAACACAGGTTTCAGAGATAATAATAATTACAGTATAGTTTCACTGTGTCCTGTCCTTAACAGGTCCTTAATATTTCAGAAGCCAAAATTAAAAAAAAAGAAAAAAAACAAAAAATTAATTAAACAGAAAAAGCAAAAAAATTTTTTTTTCCTTTCTTTCTGTCGTTATATATATCCTCAATTTTATAGAATAGAATGATTTATTTTATTTATTATTTTTATTTTATTATTATTTCTTCCAGTACCAGCATCAGATGCGACAATGTGCGCGCCTTCGTTCGCGCGAGCATTACCTGACGTGTTCGCAGCTAAGGATGGAGCCCCACTGATGCTGTCCTGCGCCGTGAGAGGAGACCCCGACCCTAGGGTCGAATGGTTCAAGGACGGAAAGCCACTGCACTCTTCTGAGGTATGATTTGTTGATTACTTATTTCTTAATTTGGTAGTTTTCAGTGTTATGTCTTTTTTTAAAGTGTTGGTGTTCCTCTAGGTTCAGTTTTAGGACCGTCTGGACCGTCTGTTTTTATTTTAACATTGGATCTTCAATTCTTTGTATAAACAAGTATGACCTCATCAAATATTTTCTTCTTACTATGCCAGTATGTGACTAACATTATTTTTTTTATAATTTTTAAAATATTACTCGCAAGTATTCATCGACGCCAATAATTTACTATGGCATAGTATAATAAAATGAGTTAGATGCAAATAAACTTGACCCTATCTCACCGAATCCTATCTCAGGGAGGTCTCAGGTTTTTCTGTAGCTGACTGTACATTATGGACACGCCCTGAAAGCAACCTCACTGTCAGTTACCTCTCGGTGACCAGTTGTATGTCTTATCTCACTCACAAACATGGTACGCGTGCAATGCACGAACTTACTAATGTGCGTGTTATAGGTTATTAGAACGCGTTTTTTCATAAATTTGGGTGTCCAAGGTGCAATGTTTCACCTAAATAAAAGCGAAGCGGAAGCGGTGGTGACCAAGTGGTAATGACACCCGCCTGAGATCGAATAGGACCCGGGTTCAAATCCTACCTGTGTCACATGAGTTTGTAAACCAATCTAACTCATGTATGGTAGTTTTCTCATAGACCACCACCTGCTTCCGGTGAAGAAAAACATCGTGAGGAAACCTGCACATTGGCTGACTATTTAGTTTACTAGTGTGTATACGGCTACTGCCACTAGGTGGCGGTAGTCGTAAAAAGTCATGTCAGATGCCTTTAGGCGACTTGAATAAAGTCTGACGCCAGTGTTAGTAATAACACACTCGTTATGAAGAACCTAAATAAAATTGTATGGTTTGTAGGTGGTGGACCTGAAATACAAGAACGGCGTAGCTTCGCTGGCCATCCACGAAGTGTTCCCCGAAGACGAAGCGGAGTATTCGCTGCGCGCCATCAACAGCCAGGGACAGGTCGAGACCAAGTGCAAAGTCAGCGTCAAACGTAAGTATTTAAATTAAATAAATAAATAAATAATAAATATATACGGACAAATCACACAGATTGGAGTTAGCCCCAAAGTAAGTTCGGGACTTGTGTTATGGGATACTAACTCAACGATACTATATTTTATGACAAATACATATATAGATAAACATCCAAGACCCAGGACAATCTGAAAAAGATCATTTTCCATCTTGACCTGACCGGAGATCGAACCCGGGACCTCCGGTGTGGCAGTCTGGCGTGATAACCGTTAGGCCACGGAGGTCGTCAAAATTAAAGGTTCTGGGGCCCTATTTTTGAAGTGTTACACCGCCAAAAACGAATAGACTAATTATGTCGCACTCGTCCTATTATGTCACTAAAAAACGTTCGACTACCAAATCATACGAAAACGAGTGGTCTAGGGGTCTAATCCACTCATTGCGAATTGTTTGATATAGACAATTCAAAAATACGGAATTATTGATATCGAATGAAAAATCATTCGGCTCACGTGTTTTTGGTGAGTCACACTTTCAAAAATAGAGCTCCTGGACAAACCGAGGCGAATTCTCACTTCTTCGAGGCACTTATAACTCTCTCGCTCGATTCTGGTCGCTCGCGCAGAATTCAGATTTGTATAGAGCTTAAGCTTTTCATAATTATCTTCTTCCAGTGTTGCCTATGTTCAACTATTGCTCTTCACTATGAAATAATGGCAGTTTGACACATAGAATAACCTCCAGCTACACTAACGCAATCTTTGTTAAGTCTTTCAAATTAACTCCAATTTTTCATGGAGTTGGCACAAAATGTATTTTCCTGTCACCTTTCTTAAGCGGATTATTGATTTATTAATATTTATTGGATTATTCCTCTTGGCTTTGAGCTCTGTATCATTATTTATTTTCATTATTGATAAAACAGTATTTAATAATCAAGCTTTGCCTTCCAGCCATGGATACCAACGCAGCGCCCGGCACCCACAAGACAGGAGACAAGCCTCCCAAGATTGTGGACCACGCCATCTCTCAAATCGTCACCGATGGAGATATGGTCACGCTTTCTTGCAGGTAATGATAACTACTGATGAATTCATAAATATTTCTTGAATTATGGTGTAACAAAACTAATCGACGCAGGCCAAACATACCTTTATAACAACGTAATAAGGTTGCTAATCGAATACGCAAACCCCTATCGCACCGGATAGCCGCCGAGGCAATCAGTATGGTTGCACCCTAAATACATGAAAACTTATGGAGTTATAATTTAGCCTTACTTACTATATTATCAAATGGTTTGTAAAGACGATAGAAACTAACACCTTGTATAATTAATTGTATTAAAAGACTTCAAAAAATCTAAACCTTTTTGCTTAGTTGTCACCGGATTTACAAAATGATTGTTTTTTCAGAATCACGGGCGCCGAGCGTTTCGACGTGGTGTGGTTACACAACAACAAAGAGATCAAGCCTTCCAAGGACTTCCAGTACTCCAACGAGGCTAACATCCACAAGCTGAGCATTGCTGAGATATTCCCCGAAGATGCTGGTATGTATTGGACCAAGGTTACACCCTTGCGGAACCTCATCATTAATTATACAGCATCAAGGAGGTGAAGTTTTCCAATGACTTACAGTACTCTAATATCTATCTACAAACCAAGAATTGCTGATATATTCCCCGAAGATGCTGGCATGTATTGTATAGAACCTAGATTACATCCTTGCGGAACCCCAACATTAATTACACATTAAGAAGGTGGTGAAGCCTTTCAAGGACTTCCAGTACTCAAATAAGTCCAATATTTATAAGTATTGATGAGATATTCCCTAAAGAATGTATTGCATGGGTTCAATGTTACACCCTTGTGGAACCCCATCATTAGTTATGCAATAACTAGGATATGAAGCCTTCCAAGGACTTCCAGTATTCCATCGAAGCTTTTATTCACAAGCTGAGTATTGCTTTCATTCATTCATCATTCAATGATAGATGATTAGTTGTAGATTAATGAAAGTAATACCTACTACGTACAATAATGTTGCGATTTCTTCCAGGCGTATACACGTGCGAGGCATTCAATGACGCGGGCGAGTCGTTCTCGTGCTGCTCGCTAGTGGTGCTGGTCCCGGGCGAGCCCCCCCTCCCCCCGCAGTACACCGCCTTCCCCGGCTCCGCCACCCGGGCCAGCGGTGAACCCGCTGTCTTCAGTGCTGAGCTGGACAAGGTAACTATAATATCATCAATATACACAATAAAACTGTAACTGGTCTGTCTGTACTTACCGATTTTAAGAAAAGAAATTATGGGGAGTCTTTATAGAGCCACTAGAAGCCAAAACATTTTTTATTAGAATTTTTGTCTGTCTGTATGTTTGCACGAAATTTGATGCGGTATTCACAGTTGATTTGTTGAAGGTCTTACTTAAAATCTGGCGTAGTTTTTATCTTAATTTAATATTACTTAGAACCTGAGATATTAACAATAGTAAATTACGCGCGGACGAAGTTCGCGGGCACAAGCTAAAGGATCATAAAGTCGTAACAAGATCACGTGGTGGGTCATCCTCCTTATCCATGAATAAGGAAGACCAGATCTCCAGCAGTGGGGAAATGAATGATGATGATGATAATGATGAAAATATCACTTGCTGTCCTGACTAAACCTAGGCTACCTCGAAGACCCATTGTTATTACCATGCTTTAAATTCTATAGGAAAGGGAAGAAAAAAATAAGCGGCTAATACATACACTGAGCAAAATTCTGCAACAGAAATAATTATTTCACTTTGATTTCCTAAACTTACTACACTCACTAACACAATTAAGTTTATTGTTAAACCTATAGGTTTACCATTTCTGTTATAGAAAACATCGAAGTAGTTTGACAGGAAAATAACTTATCAATTTGTATTCCAGCCACCACTCCAACTCCAATGGCTGAAGGACGGCAAGCCGATCGACGAGACCTCTCCTAGATATAGGTTCACAATGGAAGGTACCTCCAGGTACCGACTGGAAATCGTCAAGTGCACGCCCGAGGACAGCGGCCAGTACCAAGCCAGAGCTGTGGGCTCCAAAGGAGACTCGCTAGCTGCCTTCTATCTCAACGTCACCGACCTGTAAAAAAAAAAGTGACATGGACTGACAATGGGCCCCAAGACACACCCTTGGGGAACCCCACACAAAAATTATTTCAAACTGGATCACGATACAATTACTGCGTATAGATAATGATTTTTATACAATTCGGAGTCTAAGCGTGAAAAAGGAGTTTTTTTATGATATAAATTATTTATTATTTATTAATTCGTTAAGTATCGTTAAGTGTTACACCCTATCGAATGCCTATGAGAAGTCGGACGATCGAATCCTCGCTCTCTAGTCACTGTTAACTATTGAATGTTAATTTATTTATTGTCGAATTTATCCATTGTTAATTTCTTTTTTGTTTAATTTTATTTATCGTCCTGGCCTAACAGTCTTCGCAGCTTCCTTAAAGTTTAAGCTTGAGTTGATCAATGTTGTACGGATTTCGGTCGGGTCTTTGACCTTCTCGGAAATATTTTTGGCGCCACCACTAAATATTGTCGAAATGGTCCTCACGACCCGATCGGGGTCTGTAATATTATTTTTATATAAATTTAACTGTATTATTTAATTGTACATAATTTAATTTATATCATGTGACAGCGTAATTTATAAATAAATATGTATACCTTAAAAATTATGCAGTGTTGTTTCATTTTTCATAACCAACATTAGATTTGTTGAAATTAGATTTTCTTGAGTTTATAGCAACTTCCATTTCACAAAATTATGATTATTAGAAAAAGCAATTCTGGCAATTCCTGAGAAGCTTTATTATATGAGTTGTTGATATTTTGTATTAGTTAATATAGTAGCAATAATACTATAACAAATTCAATTGGGAGGAAATGAGAACGGTCAATTTGCGTGCCTGGTAATCCGCTATTGATACATTGGTCACACGTAATATGTATTTATTAGGTTATTTGAGTTTCTGATACTTTGCGTCGGAATAGACACCATAGGTAAGGAATATACCATACCCATGGTGTCTATTCCGACGCAATATGTATGTACTTATAAAAAATATCAAAGGCCTAACCCTGGTTTGGAGTGAAATAGATAAAATCTAGCTTTTTTGCAGGTTTCTTATTGGGTACTATATATTAGAGTTAATTCAAATACTAGTAACAAGAATTGTAAAAAAACTATCTACTATTGAAAAGCCATGTAATTCTACCTAAGCTTGGTTGAGATTTCGCAAATAAACGCAATTTATATCAACACCATAGTACATCGATCGAGATAAGGATCAATCATTTTTAAATTTTTAGTTAACATACATAAAACGAAGAAGATAAAAGATTCCTTGAACACAAAAGGTGTACCGGACGCTTCTCACATCAAATAAAAGATGTATTTCCGATGCATCGGCAGAACCAGTAAGCACAGTAAAAATGTAATCAAAAAACGTTATACGAGCACGAAACGTGACTATGCACTTGTTCTTTATTCAAAATAGATACTTATTTTAAAATATGAAATCCTCGGAACGAGTTACGATGATTTTTTTTTTTTACTTTTTTAGGCGATGAGTGAAGTGACGCGGCGGAAACCACTGTGGTGTAAAACAATGTAGGTATAGAAATAATTTGCTGCTTGATATTGGTAATAGTTATGTTTTCCAAATGTAAAGCGGCCACTGTGCAATCAAACCAGGTAATTTGTTGCAACAAGAAAGGGATCACGATACAAAAGAAAGAGAAGTCGTAGGACTTCCTGTTTTATCACATACCTGCACTGCATCACGTTGCGGAACATTGCAAAGTGTGGAGGTGCTTTAATGCGTTTATGAGAAATTTAGGTCAAGTATATTGTACATAACTAGGTATTTGAACACTCACTAATATAGTTTAGCACGTATATTTCGATACCTAATTATAAAAAGAAGAACACACTTAGGTACCTATGTAGGTATGTAAGTAACATAAATTGTTTTTATGTTGGTGATTTGCTACGACTCTTTACCCCCAGAATCAGTGCAATTGTGAATAATCTGATCATATTAATTTTCAAAGAATATATTTTGTCAATTTTATGCAGACTCCTCTGCGCAGTATTTCTGTTCCACCATTGTTTTGTGGTGTGAAGTGTGCACTTGCCTTTTTATTTCTACGTCAAATAGATTGTAGATTAAGGATTAAAATGTTGATTAATATTCAAAATAGATCGAAAAGCGGCGGGCTGCTGAATATTCAACATTTCATTTGATTGGTTTTGCCTCACATAATAATTAGATCTTTCTACCAATATGTAGCTAAGTAATTAATAGAATTTGTTTCAAAAGATTTCCATTAAAAAGTACCTACTTTATTAGTTACAGATTCCTACTAGATAACTCAATTCAATTCACTTTATTGTTTTCATGGTATTCAGACAGGTCATAATAAATACAGTATAACATAGAACTCTGGTAGGGCACTACAATTAGATTATTTTAACTTAACATTTAGACTACAATTCGATTAAAATAAAAATGTCAAATTAAAACATACAGGTACAAACTAAATAGGATGTCAAATTAAAATAAAAATAAAAAAATAATACGGTTCATGTCTCGCTTATTCGCACGATTTAGACTTTGCTACCCTTAGGGATTCTGCCTTTTTCATAACCAATTACAGTTTTGTTATAGGAATTGGCACCGTATTGATAACCAAATAACTACAATATTTAAGATAAGATAAGCCTTTGCGCTCATTTATTTATGTATTTACTTTTGTTATACGTTGTATGTTCTTTTCTGTAAATGGTGCAATAAAGTGTTGATCTATCTATCTATCTTTTTGAACCATCAACCACCAAAACAATTGAAGAGATCTATTCTCAACAAACTAGAACTATCTTGGGTGTTCCTCAGGGCAGTATACTCGGTCCACTTATCTTTCTCATTTATATTAACGAACTTCCATCCATTACTGAACATAAGTGCGTCATGTTTGCAGATGATGCAACATTTTTCATTTCAGATATGAGCAAAGATAAATGTAAATTTGAAGTAGAAATAAATAAAACTTTAAAAACTACAATAGAATGGCTTCACTCAATAAATCTTAAAGTAAACTTATCTAAAACAAAAATAATCCAATTTCGTAATTATAATAAAGAACCCTACAATTTAAACATACATGAAGCAAACCGAAAAATAGAAGAAGTTAATGAAACTAACTTTTAGGTGTTACAATCGACTGCCACTTAAACTGGAAAGTACATATTAATAAAGTTAATAAAAAAATATCAAGTTATTGTTATTGTCTGTCAATACTTTCTGAAAATTCTTCAGTTGACGTAACCAGAACTGCATATTTTGGAAATGTTTATCCTTACCTCACTTATGGGATTATTTATTGGGGAAATTCTGTGAATGTTAGCTCTACTTTTTTGCTTAAAAAAATGTATACGAATTATTTATAATATGTACTCTGATGAAACACTTAGGTATGTATTTAAAAAGGAGGGATACTTAACATTAACTAATATGAATGGCGGAAAAGAAGGTAGGTTCAGGTTATTTTTTTTATGACCACCCGGAAAGACTTGAGGGAAAAATTACTCTTTGTTTTATTCCCAAAACCAACATTTACCAGCCGTCAGTGGTAAAACCTAGCATGTACAAAATTCTATTAGTAAAAACCCGAGAAAAAATCGTTCCATTTTTATAAATGCTTACATTTACCAACTTATGTCGGTAAATCCTAAGACTTACAATTTACCGTAGTTCGAGTTTTTACAGTAACATATACATTAGGGTGGATCGATCAATGTATGGGGGGAAAAAAAATCTCAGTTTTTAAAAACGATGGGTGCAATTTTAATGCTATATATTCATAGGTTTCCGGGAAAAATAATTAAAAAAATAACTGAAGTCAGTAAGTGCCTCCACAAAGCAATTGTATACATTAAAAAAATCTTATTCAAGGTACATCAAAAATATTTTTTTAAAATTAATAATAGGGATAAATAATAATAATTTCAATAAATTATTTATTATAGTTTAATTATAGATAAAAAACTGATAACATGACGTTAAAAATTGCAGTGGGTAGATCTCTAAAACATTTCATTGATGCTACAAATTATTGACTGTAGCCCGTAGTTAACACTTAGTGACATGGAGTGTTGAATAAATATTTTAGTATAATTTGTGAGTTGCAACTTTAATTATGGCGTTAAAAAGAAGTTCACTTACTTGTCCAATACTTGATTTTGCACAGGAACCACATAATGTTTTGCCTACGTACAAGTTATGTTGTATTTGTTATGGCTACAAAATAATGGACAATCATACTCCGAATCATATCAACTGGTGGCTGCATGGGTTGAAGAACCGTGGAAAAAGTTCTTTGACAATAGCAGAACACTGCAATATATTGTCACGAAACAGGAGCTACCAAGATAAGTACAAGAATATTCAAGAACTATTTAAACAGAGGAAAAATTGTCCTAGTTACAAGAAAAAATGTTTTTTTTTTAAGGACACCAGTGAACGTTTGTTTGACATTGCTACATACAAGTGTGTTAATTTTAAAAACTGTTCTTGTATTAAAAGTCTCAAAATACCGCTACAAGAACGCGACTTTCTGGTAGATCAACGAAATGATCAAAAAATGATAATTTGCGGCATTAATATCAAGACTACACGTAGAAATGACATTACTTTTAAAAGAAAATTACGCAAACAAAGTCGTGCTTCTAAAAGGGAGTCATCCCCATCTGCTAATCATGTTGCTACTGAAATGGAGTCACCTCAGTCTATCTATCTAGATCCTGTACCTGCATAATCATTTATTTAAAACAATCATAATCTCACGTTATCTTCCGGATTCACTGAAATTGATAATCGATCCTGTTACACAGAAAAATGGCTTTGTCGGGCATCCTGCTAACATCATCTTGGCAATGCTGAATGATGATCATAGTATTGGCCATGTATTGGCTTTAAAAAAGATATTAAAATTGATGTCACTTCCCTCTTCTACAATTCGTATTTTTGAATTGCCTAAGTTCAATTTTTCCGTACAAGATTATATTGATATGGTTCCAACACAAGATATTTCGATACCACCAATTCTAGGATTTCTTAACAAGAATTAAATCATCAGATTAATTAACAATTCAGAGATGGTTGGAGAAGTGCTGTCGAAAATAAAGAAGATACCACACAAGCCACATTCAAGCTGTTGCCACATTGAAGCTGTTGAAATATGCGTGAAAATTATAACTGAAGCATCAGCTTCAGTATGTGGGCCAGTAAGAAGAGACGGATTTATAAAAACACACATAAAAAGCAGAAAAATCATGCCTCAATTGAAGAGTAAAAAAGATTTTAAGTTCTAGTTATTTAGGTAAGTATTTTTTTTTGTCTTTCATTATTTTCCAGAAGTTATTGCTTATGTTTATTTTAAGTTATTTTGTGTTATTACACCTTTTTCTTTAATATTAAAATAACTGTAATACACACAAGCGTTTTAATTATTTAAAAAAAATAAAATAAAATGTAACCAAAAAATGTATTTTTTTTAGTTTTCGGAGGCGTTGTGGAGGCATTTCCTATTAATTAATATTTTTTTAAATATTTTTTACGTTTTCTATATCCTATTAGGCACCAAATCCCCACCCATCTGTAAAAGAATTGGATTTTTTTAAAAAATGATCCACCCTAATATACATTCTTGAATTATGTGTATTTGTAAGAAATAATATGTTTTACTATAAAAAAAGAAGTGATTTTCAAGGCAAACAAAGACTCTTGTATAAAGATGATTTATATCTTCCAATTGTTAATAACGAAATTTATAATAAAAGTGCTTATGTAAATGGTATTAAAGTTTTTAACCACTTACCGACAGCTTTGAAATGTATATATAATTTTCAATTGTTTAAACATAGGCTTAAAATTTGGCTTACAGAGCATGATTCTATAATATAGAAGAATATTTTAGTTACAATACGCAGGAGCTATAATATCGTTTTCATAAATGTTTATTTTCTGTTTTTTATTAAGTAATTTATTAAAAGAATAAATATGTAGATAATAGATTATTAAAATATCGACCCTAATCGATCTAAATATCGACTAAAGATAATACTTAATTGATTGTATTATATTGTCACAATCGTGATACATTCTGACAATGTTATATTAGTACATTATGATACAAGTGTCCAAAGTTAACACACTTGTGAGTAAAAAAAATTAATGTGGTCCTCACATCTAATTATCGGAAAACGATTGCACCCTTTTGTCATTCCTCCACTTTATAAAACATTCGTATGCATGCCGCCAAATACTTACGTTTGATTTTGGAGGCAATAAACTATTATACGTGCATTACGCGCCTCGTTAATGATTTCAGGTGGAGTTAAATTTACATATTTTTCCATACTAGACGACATTTTATTAAATATTTAATATGCTAACACGGCGAAAATCGGAAAATGTCCCTAACAAACACAACATAATAAATAAGTCTTGTTTTTTATTCGCGTGCCGCCGCCCGCCGCCCCGCGCCGTGCGCAGGGAGCGCGCGGTGCACGCTGCGGATGGTATATCGCCATACAGCCAGTGCTTGGCTGTATAAAAATCATTATCTTTGCTTATTTAAAAACTGTTGTTATTTTCCCTATTTGATCTTATATGTATTATGCGGCTAAATTAAAAATGCTTTGTGAAATTCATAACGCGCATTAGTTTTCTATCTTTTGTATAGCGCAGTATGGTAATTTTTATTTCCAAACACCTCCGTAATATATTCGTAATACCTTCGTAATATATGGCATTATGGGCCTAAATTCGATGTAATAAGACCCACTTTACGAGCAAGTGTGTTGAAAAAAATATTGCATGCCTGAAAGGGTAAACTGTAGAACTTTGTATTGTATATACCATCTATACCTGTAACTACACAGTTATCGCAATAAAGAAGTTTGAATTTGAGTAAGAGACGTGGAAAGCGACGTCGCAATTTTCGATACGATTTTCACCGTGATGTAGATATTTTTTAAACACATACAAGCGTCATACGTCAAAGACAGCCTCGTTCAATAGCTAATCTGCTAGAAAATAAAGTACAAATAGTGACAATAAAATCAACAAGCGACTAACGCGATCCGTTGAGGATACAATAGCAGCTTGTACGACTTTCTCCAACGATTAGTGTTAGGTTCGTATTGAAAGATAGGTATACTTTTTATACTTAATAGTTACTTCAACCAGGAACTGGTTATTACCGTGTTAAAAGGCCGATAATCCTAGTTGTAACTACATTTTCTGAGTATGTAAGTCTATGTGTTCGGAACTAAAAGTAGCTTCAGTAGCTTAATTTAAAAAGTACGAGTTGGATTCGCACATAGAGGCAACCCGTGTACAAAATTTCATCGAAATCAGTCCAATAGATTTTGTGTGATTGAGTAACCAACTTTCAAACAAACTCACATCCAAACCTAGCTTTTACCGGTGGCTTCGGCCGCGTGAATTTCCCACCGGAAGTGCTTTTTCCCCGTGTACCCTATGTCCATCTATCTCAGTACTTTTTACTATGTATATGCGAAATTTCAGGAAGATTGTTTCATTAGATAAAACGTAAAGAGTTAACAAACTTACTTAGGTGGGGGCTGAACCTCAATAATACTTTGAATGTGCTACGACTACGAGCAAGCTACGAGCGAGCGCCTACGACTACGAGTTGATAAGTACCGGATTATAACAATTTAATACAACTTTATTACATTCGTAATTTGGTCGATATTTGACTGACGCAAGGAGTGCTATCTTACGTAAATAATATTAAATACACCGTTCTATCAATAGTGGTGTTACTCTGTCAGCGTAGTACAATATTCACATTGTAAATAAGATTTGTTTACATTGCTAATTATGGACTCTTTTAATAAATCTTTCTCTGATACAAACTTAAATATATCCTCACAAGTGGATACAACTCCACCGAACTATTTTGGATCCCGTACAAAGAGAAAGAGAAATAGTGACCAATGCCCCACTGACTTTGAAAGATTTCAGGAAGAAATGAGAAACATGATGCTTACTTTAACTGACAAGATGGAGAAGAGTTCCAGCTCCCTAAATCATACCATTAATGAAATGCGATTATCTATTGTAAATATTGAAAGTAGTGTTTCTTTTGTTACTACTCAAAATGAAGATCTGCAGAAAAAACTGGAGTCTTTGGAGATCCAAAGGAAAAAGGACTTGCAATACATATCTCTCCTGGAGTCCCAACTTGAGGACGTGCAAAGGATTAATCGTAAAACCTCTATAGAAATTCGCAACATCCCCAGCAAGCAAAATGAGACCAAGGAAGATCTAGTCTCTATGATAACATCATTGTCGGAAAGTGTTAGCTGCCAGAAGATTACCAAGACGGACATTACAGACATATATCGTGTTAAGAAAAATAAGAATAATGACAACAAAACTGTAGTACTGGAACTTACTTCTGTGCTAACTAAAACTGATCTTTTGAAGTCTTGTAAGACATTCAACTATAGAAATAAATCTTCTAAGCTGAGTTTAAAACACCTTGGATTCAAGACAAACGGAGACTCGCCTATATTCGTCTCGGAACAACTTACTGCTAAAGCCGCGCGACTTTACTTTTTGGCCAGGGATTTAATAAGAAGGAATCTATTCAAATACTGTTGGACGGCCTTCGGTAAAGTATATCTAAGGAAGGATGACACGTCGCCGATCATCACAGTAGTTAGTGAAGCTCAGCTTCAGGCGCTCTCTAATCTTGAACCATGACTAGCTTTGCCTTCCCGAACATGGATAAATATTCTTTTAATGGTAGTGTGGTTATCGATTCTTGTTACTTGTAATGTTTATAAGTACTTATTGGATTCTGTAACTGCTTACTTTAAATCTAACGTTCTATATGTATTGTTATTCTCTTATTATCTTATATTATCACTGCAAAAATACCTCACACACTTAACTCACACATCACACATAAGTCATATTTTTACGATCAAACATATTTCTTGTAATGTCATTTCTCGTTATGCCTACATGATAATGTCCCGTAGTATGTCATTATTTGAAAATGGATAATACACGTTTTATTACGAAAGAATTAGACAAAACTGAAGTAGCTTTTTCTACGATTTGTTCAACAGATGAGTTAAATAATCATAATAAAAACAGACAAGTCGAGTGTTCCATTATTGCTCAGAATATCCGTAGTGTTTACTCAAATATGGATGACCTACAAGCTGTACTTTCAACAATCAAGAGAACTGCGGATATTTTGATCTTAACGGAATGTAGACTGAATATTGACAAGCCTATACCACAGCTTGACGGTTATATTTCATATCACTCTACTAAATACATAAATCAAAATGATGGTGTTGTAACTTATATTAGAAAGGAGTTAATCTCAACAGTAAAAGAAATAAATATATCTGATGCTTCATGTCTACAGATTACTTTTGGTGACTGTATAATATTAGGAATATATAGATCGCCATCTTTTAAAAATGCAGAACCTTTTGTTAATTCCCTTGGTAATTATCTTGATCAAATAAGTGATTTCAAAAATATAATTATTACCGGGGACATTAATATTAATTTGATTAGTTATCCGAATGATCAAGCAGAAACTATTGCTAATAGGTCTAAATACTTAAATATGCTTTCAGTGTATGGTCTTTTGCCTGGACATAACTTCCCAACACGTTACAATAATTGTTTGGATCATGTAATATTAAAAACTGAAATTAAAAGCGTTAGTGTATACGTATTAGACTCTACTATCACAGATCACAATATGGTATATATTGCTTTACATACTGCTAGTAACTATTTTAAAAAAACTAAATTTAATAATATAACTGATTTCCCTAACGCAATATCATCTCTAGAAAACAAAAATTTAAATTCACTTCTTTTACTCTCTGACCCCAATGATATAACAGATCAACTTATACAATATATCTCAGAATCTATAATTGATAACACCAAAACAGTAATTGTTCCTAAAAGTAAAAGAAACGTTAAGCCATGGATCACACAAGGTTTAATTAAATGTATTAGAAATAGAAACAAGTTACAACAAAAAACTAGAAACGAACCACATAATGCAATTTTAAAAGTTACTTATCGTAGATACCGCAATTTTCTTAATAATCTCCTAAAAAAACTGAAGCGTTCTTATGAAAGAAATCAACTTAATATTGCCTCTAAAAATCCAAAAACCTTATGGAATACAATTAAAACATTTACTAATTTAAATAAAGTTAAATCTAATAATACAGAACTACTAAATTTATCTTTGACTCCATCTGAGTCTGTTGAATACATAAATAACCACTTTGCAAATGTTGGTAGCAAACTTGCTGAGAAAATCAATTCTACAAATAGTGGGAACACTAGTGACCCTAGAGCAGAGCATCAACCTCATACGTTCGTACTCCTTGACACGGACTGCCAGGAGGTTTATGAGGTGCTGATGGGATTGAAAACAACAAGTGCCCCTGGCTGGGACAACATTAGTACTAAATTCCTTAAATCTTGTAGTGGTATCTTAACGCCTATCCTTACTCATTTGTTTAACCAGTGCTTCAAACTCGGTATTTTTCCACAAGCTTTAAAATGTTCTATTATTCATCCAGTGCACAAGAGTGGAAACAGAGACGATATTGCAAACTATAGGCCTATCTCGGTGCTTACTGCTATCTCCAAAATATTGGAGAAATTGATTAATTCTAGACTAATAAAGTTTTTAAATAGATTTGAATTATTATCACCACGTCAGTATGGTTTTAGGTCTGGCAGAAGCACCGAAGATGCAGTTGCTGATGCTAACGAACTTAGTAGTGTCACAAATCGACTCTGGTAAAAAGTGCCTGTCTCTTTTCCTTGATTTAAAAAATGCTTTTGACACGGTCTCTGTTTCAGCCCTTGTGCAAAAGCTCGAAAAGATTGGAATTCGAGGCATTCCGTTGAAGCTCTTGTCGGACTACTTAAATGAGCGTAGGCAAAGAGTTAAGGTGGGAGACTTTACTAGTGGAGATACATCTATAACTTATGGTGTCCCTCAGGGTAGCGTGCTTGGCCCGACCCTTTTCCTAATATACATTAATAGTTTATGTGATTTAAATATTGAGGGAGGTCAGGTATTCTGTTATGCGGATGACACGGCTATTGTTTTCTCGGGCAACTCTTGGAAGAACGTGTACGATCTAGCGGAGCGAGGACTTAAAGTTGCACAAAATTGGTTAAGATGTAATTTGCTTACACTCAATCACAACAAAACTAATCTTATTGCATTTTCTATTAGAAACAACACTCAACCTCCTCGAGATTTATCTTTGAAAATTCACACGTGCCAGGGTTCCCTTGAGAATTGTAGTTGCTCTGTTGTCGCAAAGGTGACATCTACTAAGTACTTGGGGGTTGTCATAGACCAAAACTTGAATTGGTATTCTCACGTCGATATGGTTGCATCTAGGATAAGAAAACTTTCTTATATTTTTAAAAAGCTTAGACATGTAGCGAACTCTAAACTTCTTCATACTATTTATATATCTCTTATTCAATCAATCCTAATTTATTGCATTCCAATTTGGGGCTGCGTGGCAAAATCGAAACTCATAGAACTTGAACGAGCCCAGAGGTCCCTGTTAAAGACTATGCACTTTAAGCCATATCGATACCCTACTCAAAAGCTATATGCAGAAATAGGTGTTCTTACTGTCAGACAATTATATATCCAACACTTAATTCTTAGGAGACATAAAACACTCAACTTTGACAAAAGTATTCTAACAAAGAGAAGAATGAACGTTGTAGATCTTAAAGTTTTTAAAACTACATTTGCATCTAAACAAAGTATAAACTTATCGGAATATCTTTATAGGATTTTAAACAATAAATTAAAAATATATTCTAAAACTTATCGTGACTGTAAACGAGAATTATCGTCCTGGTTACAGAAGCTAACTTACGACGAAACAGAAGCACTACTTATTCCATTAAAATAAATATAATAAATAAGTAAATACATACACAATATCTGATACTTGCTAGACACTAATTACACTTCACATACACTACATCATTAAGATTAAAACTTTTTAAATTACTTGTACTTTTGTTATGCATTTATTTTAGTTTTTATTCTTTACTATGATATGTCATGTTACGAAAGAGCGGGACTCACCAGACACAGGTTTTATAAAACTTAATTGGTGAGCCCCTGCAACCTATGTATTATGCATTAAGTTTAAAGAATAAAGAATTTTGAATTTTGAATTTTACTTTCGCATGTACCTATATTAGTTGGGATTTTGATATATTATTCGTACGAGCAACAGAGAGAGGAGGACGAGGAGGAGTATTGTCCATAGTAATTATACAATGTGTCCCGTCATCAGTGTCGGAGCCTTTAATGGTATGTTATATGGCATTTTTTATGAACATATCACTACCCAAAACTTTTTTTTCTTCTATTGTAATAAAATGGCAGCCATTTTGTTATTTTCGGGCTCTTATACTAATTCAATCGTAACTACTCGTGTAAAAGTCCTATCGATATAAAATAGGTCTCATTTAAAAGCTAATCATGTAGACAACAATAAAATGAGAAAGATGTTTCAATATGAAAGACAAAAAAAAGAAAAAAAAAATTTTTTTGTTTCTTTTTTTAATTATTATTAGCTTCTTGTGAATAAACTAGCCCATTAAAATGTTTATTTTTATTTTAAAACGTGAGTTAAAAAACTGATGACGGGACATATTGTATGTACTCTTTGGTATTGTCCGTCTTTCCTCAGAATAGTATAGAAGAAATATAGAGTTTACGGGTCATAGATCCTCAAATCTAGTTGCCTACCAATCTATATGGCCTTCTATTGAGAAATGATATTATCAGTGCCTTGACTCCGTACGTCACATCGCGCAAGTTACGCCTCGTCATACACAAACTTGTTTGCCAGATGTCTTGACTTTTTTTACGTGCTGAGTTTGGGTTTCCGCTAAATTAATTACATAAAAAATTAAACCAACTGGAAGTTATCTTAATTTTCCTGTTTATTTCGAATGACTTAGTGGTTTTATAGAAAATATTAATTTTGATATTCATAGCACTACCTAAATAGTAGGTATTGTAATGTAATACGTAGAGAGTACCCACAAAAACAAATATTATCTAATACCTCAACCTCTTAATAAAAATCAAAAAACTATAACGTAAAGCTTTATTTAGAATATTTAGATGTTCATTTTACACCCAAATGTTAAGTTAAACAGTCGTCAAAGTAAAATTATCTGAAGATCATATTAAAAGTCCAAACACCGTACATAAAACATAACGGACCAATTAGGAGGCACGGACGTGTGGACGATGCGCGGGCGCACATAAAATTTGTGTATCACACGGATTCGAACCCAAAACTTAATAGTTTGATAGGCAATAAAACGGTAGCGCAAGCGCACCAGGGACGCCGTTAAACCAGGCTCTAAACGCCATTACGATAAGGCCGGTGACACACTGTAGACGCGGGAGCGACTGTTACTCATGGATTTAAAGCTAAGAATATAGGTATTCACTACGCGAAATTGAAGAATGTATGCACCTACCTAGTTTATGTATAATCTGCTCCTATTAGACATGAAAAAATTACATTTCTTTTTTCCTATGTTAAGGTCTTTGAAACATAAACGGCAAGATAAGAATTTGAATATAGAGTTTAGGAATCAAGAACTGAAAAACTCCAAAAAGGATTGAGAACACGTATATGAAAAATTAATGTAAGTATTAATTTTTATTTCTGAATAGGAATTTATTTGTGTAGGTACCTATTTGAAGTAAGTAGTTAACAACAAAAAAATACAGCAGACTTGAGAACCTCTCCTGTTTTTAAAGACGGTTGAAAATTGTGGGCATCTACATTCAAATCTATTAATATACCTACTTAGTTATTAAGTGGATAAGGCAATGGCAAAGATAATGCCCTCCAACCGACCACCACGGCCACAACAGTGTGTGAAAGGCCTTTAAAAACAAACATAAAAAGCCAGAAACGAACCGACTGAGCGGGAAACAAAAAGTATCATATCTCATTCCATATTTTGATATTTATCACAGGATCGGCCGTTTTCGGTCAAAATTCGAAAAGGCATTCGTTTTGTTTCGTTTCTTTTATTATAAATGAGCTCGGCTGGCTGGATACATTTTTTAAAATCGTCTCATTTTTGAGATATTCCAAGATTGGACGTGCGATTGCGGTTGCGCACAAAAATCGGAATGATATTAATAATATATACAACTAGCCATGGAATCTGCTGTATTTTATACTAGCCTTGTCCCGTGGCTTCGCTCGCGTGCATTTCGCACGATGAAAGTTACTCTATGTCCTTCTCAGTGCTATTTGTATGCGAAATTTCAAGATGTTCAGTAAGTAGATAAAGCATGAAGATGTGGCAAACAAACAAACAAAAACGAACTCACTTCGCCTTTATAATATTAGTTAGGATTAGGATATTTTTTGTTCTGTCTATAACAAAACAAAAAGTTTGTAGATATACTTAATAAATAAATATATACGGACAAATCACGCAGATTGAGTTAGCCCCAAAATTAGTTCGATACTTGTATTACTTATGCATCAGTGGACCGGTGGTTAAAGATTCTTGCCTGTGGTCTAAGAGGTCCATGTCTAAATCTTACTAGTATCTTAGTAGAGTTTGTAGAGCAATCTGACTCGTGCATTATAATTTTTTTATTTGCATTACCACCACTCTCTTTCGGTGAAGGAAAACATCATCGTGAGGAAACCCTGCACTATACATACTTGATATATCAGCTAGTGTGTAAAATGAAGAAGGCAATGGCAAACCACTCCATTAACATTGCCAGGATAGTCATTGTGTGTGTTTCATTCCATGTAATGACCACGACCCTCAGTCATGAGGAATACGACTAAATGAGAGGTGTGAAATGGAGAAGGCAAGTGACAAAACCACTCCATAAAAATACTATAGTTTAAAAGCAAATACAATAAATGAAGAAATGCTGTGTATTGTGCCTCATCAATTAAGAAAATGTATTATTTTATCTGCTCTTTTTGAGTGTACGCGATTTTAACTCAGTTTTGTAAGTTCAAATCATTTCTTGATTATTAGGGGTCTGTCGCTGTGTGTAAAATAATATTTGGTCATTTTATCATTGGCCATTGATTAAATTAAATATGTATGTTATATCTTTCCTCTCGATTTTTTATAACAAATAGGAGTGATTTTGTGAAATAGGACGGAAGTGCGTAACAGGAAACCAATCACAATAATATTATGGAACTTAGTTTTTAGGATAACATACGTGTTTCTATGTGTTTGTTGTATAGGTTAGTTACACTTTAGGGCTTAGAATAAAGTATCAGAATTCCATCGAAATTTGACAAAATATGTTTGACAAACACGGAAGTAAGAAGCCAATATGATTTTTTCTGATTTTTGACTCGTAACACTGAAGAGGCAACAAACAAACAAACAAATAAATAAACAAACAAACGAACTCAATTTCGCATTTATAATATTAGTAATGATGAACGACGAACGAATATTAGAATGATGATGTTGATAATGATGAATGAACGAAGTCGCGGACTAGTTAGTAGATAATATTGAGGGATATTTCATACGGAACACTCTCTTTTGCAAACCCGATACACACCTTGTTGTTAATTTTTCCATATCTTATTTGATTCTCGGAGTCGGAACGAAGAATCCGTAGAGTCCATGTATAACATAAAATGGGAGTGTTTTATGTATAAAAAGTTTTTACACGGCTGAAAATAAAGAAGTGTTCTGTTTTCACGGTTTATGTATGTGAGTATGTATATGTGAGTTTTTTTTTACAATAATTCCCGAAGTAATGAAAGGAATCATTAATTATATTAGATTACTTGTGTATATTTTTTCGGGTAACATTGGGTTGGCGTCCTATTAAAATCAATAGGTATAGCGCATTATTAATTATTACATATATACTCTATGCGTAACATGCTGAAAAATAAAATTAAGACCAAAAATAATCAAGTGGACAGCCTAAATTAAGAGGGTTTTATAGGAAAAAAAATGAAATCGCTCAAATACTCCACAGACGTCGCTGTGCCGGCACTTACAATACTTTATTACGTCGTCCGCGGGATTCGTTTATTTGCGCGATCGGCTTTTACTGATTTAAACGTGTGTCCAGGCTCGGTTCATTGTGATCTTACACATGCCTAGATATGTACACACATACAAACACACACCACTCGCCTTTGCCTTCAAAGATTTAAAGGCTAAAGTCGTTTAACAAAGTGTACAGTTAAATTTGTTTTATAGCTACAATTTAATGTCTTGAATAGATGTAGATGATAAAGTAAATTGCCCTCGCATTGTTTTGCTCAAAGACTTTTTTCATTTATTGATTATTCAATTTTTATTCATTGATTTTCATAAATACGTTTAATGCTTAAATTATGGTGGGAGACTGGGAGTGGACGAAGATTATAGTTTTTATTGTAACTAAGTATAGGTGTTACTTAGTTCCTACTAGTAGTAAGGAACTTAGTTATAAGTATTGCATAACGTGCTCTAGGTTAGTAGCGCGCTTCTTAGATAAAAAAAAAGTATTAGAATTTCATCGAAATCTAATAAAGTTTTTAATTTTTTGATCATAGCAGCTTGGAAAAAGAGTTTTTAGAGCTAGGTAACCATTCTACATCATCCATTTAAATTATATCTTCAATTATTTTATTATAATATAGCGATGTAATAACATGTGTTTTTTTTTGTATTATTCGATTTTTAAGACCTTTAAAAATGTGATTATCATCTAGTATCACCCGAACGTCATTACACTGAAAACGTTAATTCGATTGGCACTTTACAATGACAGAGCAAGCTAGCCAAGTAAATCAATTAGAAATCATTTTATTGCGATGTCTACGGCACATCAAATTAACATTTAAGTAACAATGAAGGAACATCATAAAATCAGCCGTCACCGGTCGCGAGCTGCAATAACGAAACAAATTGAGTCTAGTCGTCGCGAATCGATTGCTCGTATCGATGTATCGATATGGAATTAGCATAAATCGATGGGACTCGTAACTCGCGCCGCCCAAAGGACCTTCCTTCAAATTTTTAATCTCGAGCGATGACCCCGTCTATTGTTTCTCGCCACAAAACGTGGTAGGGTGACCATGAATGGGAATCATACGACTAGTAAAATTCTGGGTGATAAATTCAAGGACATAAATTATTGTCATCTATCATTTTATTAAAAAAAAATAGGCAAATACTTCTTAAGTAAATATATATGAATGTATAATTTATTTAACAATTTAAGTATAAGTTATAGCAGCATCAGCTTAAAGTTTTATTAAGAAAGTGAAGCAGCATGATGGGTATATAATAGTGTATACCTATCTGGCATGCTTACAACCGATTGGTAGGTTATATAGGTTTTAATTGAGCAATAATAACTTGCAATAATAAGAGGCGAGTGGAAGAAAAAGGGGGAGGCCTTTGCCCAGCAGTGGGATAACACCTACAGACTAGTTAAAAAAAGTTGTTAAATAAATAAAATAAATAAATATATACGGACAAATCACACAGATTGAGTTAGCCCCAAAGTAAGTTCGAGACTTGTGTTATGGGATACTAACTCAACGATACTATATTTTATGACAAATACATATATAGATAAACATCCAAGACCCAGGCCAATCTGAAAAAGATCATTTTCCATTTTGACCTGACCGGGAATCGAACCCGGGACCTCCGATGTGGCAGTCTGGCGTGATAACCGTTAGGCCACGGAGGTCGTCTACGTTAAGCTTTACTCTTAATAAAAGTAAGATGTGTATGTTGTTTTTTTGGTACCAATACAAAATATTCCGAAATTAACTTAGATCTGTAAAGTAATGTGTCTTGAACTATATTATAAAAGAAAACGTAAAAAAAAACATGGTCACCCTAGCGAGCCCAATATTCCGTCATTGTAAGGCTGTCATTGATCATTTTTCAAAAAACTACAAATTCCAGTCCAAATTGAATTTGGGTTGAAAAGGGCCAGACGGGGTTTAGTTTTTTTTTTGCCGTCAGTATGTGTACGGGTTAGGAAATGTCAGATTACCGAGTTATTGAAATAATGAACTGGTTTTAGAATCCTTGGCTGGTATAGCCGTGAACACCTTTGATATGAGAGAATAAAAGAATTAGATATTTTTTAAAGACGATCATATGTTAGGCTTACATTTTTTTAAATTGTGAGCCTAGACAACATATGTTTGAGGCAGGGAAGATAAGGAGCTTAATTTTATTTGTTATCCAAAATATTAACCTGATAGGAACAACCTAAGAAAGGGAGACGATAAATAAAAAAAAAATTAAAAAATATGTGTAAGTATGTAGGGTCATAAAAATTAACACTGAAATTTGGGTATAGCCTATACCTATTCTGCTTCAGCTTCTGCACTACCTGTACAACAAATTCCATTGTAATCCGTCCAGCTGTTTTGATAAACATACATCCATACATAATAATGAAGTGTTAAATTTAGTTAAAAAAAAGATATGTTATCACAACTGCTGTATTGGGAGAATATCCTGTAATGATAGTTTGTAAGAGTTGAAATAAAATAAATAATATACTAATTAATATGTATGTATGTAACAATGTTTAAAATTTGGCTCTCTCTATTAATTAGGTTACGATTCGATAAGAAAAGAAGATTTATAGATGCCTCAGTATCATATTGCTGTCACAAAAGAAAAATCTATTCATTACTGCAGCTTACTATGATGATAATTCTAAATCTATTAGTAAATTAGTTCATCTAGATATCTAAGACGCGTCGGGCTATTTATACCTTGACAAAAGTGCAACAGACGGACGGACGCACTCCGAAACAATGTTCTTATTTATAAGTAAAATATAAATTATATGGAGCGATCGATGCGTTTGCTGTACGTATGAATTTTATGAATCGAGAATAAGAATGCAATGGAGTGGAGATGATAGCGTGAATAATGCTGTATTTCAACCTTAAAAAAACAATTGCTGTGCCTCAAAAACCTCAAAAAAATAATTTAGACTTTGCTTATAGATTTATACACAACGACTGTTCAAAAATTAGCTTCCAGGAATTTGCAGGATGGCCTTTCCTGAAGGAGACGAAGAAAAAGTTAAAATTTTATTGTTTTCTTCTTTCCATGGTCCGATGTTGCCAATTCCTTTTTTTATTTCCAATTTTTTTAATAACAAAACTGACTTCAAAATTTTCGTGAATTTTAACAAAGGAAAAAAGGACTTTTTCTGTCAAATTTTTACATTAAGCAAAAACCGATCAACACCTCCCTTAATAATAGAAACTCTAGCAATTTTCTTTTAATCCAAGAAATGAATAATTACATATCTCATAATTTATACGTACAGATCTAGAAACAAAAGCTGCGTACGCGCATCCCTCGGCGCGCTGTGCCGGCTCGCGGCCCTCGGCGACGCTCATCGATTTATGCCGATACTTGATAATTAAAAACAATCCGCCATCTTGCTTTTTGTCCTTTTATGCCCGTTTTTGTGCGTCCCTCATTTGATTGTCTCGGTTTTGCGCTTTTTTTCAATGTCTTCGGCACAAAATTTGTAGTACAGATGTACCGTCCAATAGTCCGTCCACGTATAGTTTACAGATAAATATTCATATTCAAATTCTTTTTTTTCAACATTAACGATAATTTATTTATAGTTAAATTACTACCTCTTTATAGCACGAATGAAGAGGAAGGGCGCAACAAACTTCACTGTAGCCATGTTGGGTTAAAAACATTTGTTTATTACCTCAATATGGCAACATCGATATGAATTAAAATATAGAACACATACCATTTATATGATCGTGCACAGTCAACCAGTGGCGGTGATCAAAATGTGAGTAAAATAGTCAAATTGATCAAATAATATATATTCTACTCTCAAAGATTTGAACATGGGGCCTTTCAATATTATATCCGTTGGTACACGTCAAAGTCAAAAATATTTTTTATTTATACAGGCTTATAAATAGCACTTCTATGTCATAATTTAGGTAAGTACTTAGTTAACTAGATTAGTTTTTTTTTAAAATAACCTACGATGTCCCACTGCTGGACAAAGGTCTCCCCCACTTGCTTCCACCTATCCCTGTCAATAGCAACGCTCGACCAATCCGACTGGAAAGCGTCAAGGTCATCACGCCATCTTTCGCCTAGTGAAAACGTTGACATCAAAAATTTACTATTTAATTTTTATCGTAAGAAGCGTTATATCTGTACGCCCTGTGATCTGTGCGTCTCGGGCTTGCATTAACCCCGCGATCTCTCTCATTGTGATGTTTTCATTTATAATTTATACTTTCTGAGTCCTTTCTGTTTCTTTTTGGCGGGAAATTGGATTCTTTCGTTTGGACTTGATCAGTCTGTGTAACCATTGTTTTGTTATCTTTGCAGCACATGTCAAGTCCATCCCTTTTTATTTTATTTTTTTCTGTATGTAATAAGTATTATAAATGCGTATTTTAATTGAATATTTATGTTTTCTTGTCCGTTAGCTAAGGTTACCACTAGTGTATAGAACCGGGAAATCCCGGTACTGAAAATCCCGGGATTTCCCGGTTTTTTTGTGGCGGTCATAGAACCGGGAATTAAATTACAAGAACCGGGATTTTCGGTACTTTCGGGATTTTTTTTATTTTTTATTTATTTGGTTCGCCAACTGGCTGTGCAACACACAAGTTCATAAAGATATATGTGAGAGCATCCAAGTAGTCACCCTTTTTATATTATTATTCAAATAATTAAATGACATCATTAAAAACAACATAGAACTCATTGTTTGGTTTTGTAATCAGCTGATATTCATACCCTTATAGTTTATACGGACAAATCCGTTTAAATATATGGCAATTGACAACACTAACGCTATGCACGGCCACCGGTACAGGAGCAGAACTCTGTGGTGATTCGGAAGGATGTAAGATCGACGCAGAATGGCGACCTCTAAACAAATGTAAAAATCGAGGTGGCTCATTTCGAGAATGGAGGCGATCGTTGGCGGTATCACAAGCTTATGGTCATCTTCTGAGTGTTCCATCCACCAGTGTTGAACCAGAAAGGATTTTTTCTTCGGCTGGCCTGCGCTGCGGTATAATAAAATTAGATCGCGTTTAGGCGATGTAACTTTGGGCGCGTTGATAAGCACATATTGTTGCGTGTATTAAACGCAACCGTGTTGAATTTCACATATACTGCACTTACGTCTGTTGATTCGCACATTCATTACACATAATTGTTTGTTTAACTATTATTTTAACGCTTTTAGTCGTAATTATTCGTCTTCCAAAGCAAACACATCTGTTTGTTTACGTAAAGTCAACTTGTCACTTTGGACGTTTGACAGTGACGTTCGAGATGACGTTTGGAAATGGTTCCTATACATAGGTGGTGTGTTGCGATGGACGTGTTGCTAGAATGTTTTTTATTTACTTATATTTGTAAATAATATGGGTAATTGGTCAAAATTTATAGAATAATAATTTAAACAAGGATTTTATTAGATTAACTATATTTTTTTTCTTCGAGATGAATGTCGCACTCCTATAATTTTGTCTCTGGTCGAGCTCTATGTTTGTCTCGGATTTCGTGTCAGCTAGACTAGGTGACGTGGTTGGGATTGCCTCGTAGGAAACGATCAAGATGGTCTTTCTTAGTTCCAAGGCGCTCCATGGCTGGACGCCTCGCTTTTTGAAGCCCCCATGAGCGGAAGATAAGATGGAGCGGTCATGTGAGTCCATCTCTCTTGTGTTCTGCTAGCCTTGGTATGAATACACGATGTTAATCGCATTCTATATTGTTACAGGACGTGCCGCTTCTAACTCCTACTTCTAACTGCTAAGTTTAGGTTTTAAGTTGTTAGTTTACGCTTTATTTTTCAATATTCCACGTTCCACGTGTTATACTTTATTAGTTTACTCGTTTAAACTATTTTTCCTCGTGCTTTGGCACGTAATTTAATGTCGTAACAAGGTTACTTCAAAATAAGTTTCTACTTATAACTTTCTTTCTTTTCGTTGTACATACTGGTTTCAATGACCCTGATCCTAAGGGTAATCTCCTTCTTTGGATAAATAACCCCTATTTATCCCAGTAAAACAATAACACTTCATGTAAGCAAAGAGGATTGCCGACCACCATCTGATATAAGACCGCATGGCCAGGTGTCTCCAAATCAACAATCCAGGACCCCCAGCTGTTCCTACATTACTGGGAATGACGAGGTGATGCAATTTACTAGAAGAAAGGAAAGGACTTAAATGGGATTTACCAAGTAACATCCATTTTATAACTAGAACTTAAACTGTAGAATTTGTTTTAATGCAGAGACTTTGCCTAATATGATTTGTTCCTAGTTTTATCACATAGAGAGGACGCTCTCAACCTTTGTTAAAAGGTAGGTCTTATAACCAATATTAAGAATAAGGACATTTTTCTATGTCATGTGTTTTCATAGGTTATGATAATTAGACTTTAGTCTTAATTAGTTTGTTTTAAGAAACATGTAAGAAAAGAAAGGAAATAAAAAAAAAAAGAAATATAAAGAAAGAAAGAATTAGTAATAAGGAATAAGAATATTTAACTACTAAAAAGTGAGTTTACCAAATATGTATATTTTCCTGTAATATATTTAACTTGATATATAAACAACTAACTTGTTTAATTGATTTCAACTAATAGTTGATGGCGCCCTTGTTAGAATATAAACACAACATATATCTGGTCCCTTTCTTCAAATGTAACATTCCACAGAGCGACAAGAACCCATCGACCCACTCCGGAGTCTCCTACATAACGCACCACTGAGCTGGCTGTGCGTTTGTCCACCGGTGGCAGGCCGTGTTTTACACGCCTGTCCTATAGTGGGTAATAATATATTACAAAGAAAAAAAAGCTTTCAAAAGTACCAAATAGTTTATCTGTGTTCGCTAAAATTTATTTCATTCTTAGATGTTAATCTGTTGGCGTAGATTGTATTTGATTTTATTTGATTATCTTTTTGATTTCAATTTTATTTGTAATTTTATTGTAGCTAAGGGTTCCTATTGTTTTCACGGCGTTAATTAAGAGTACCTACTTTCAATTATAGTCTGGTTTTAACTGGATAATTAATGAATACTAAGTTTTACTATTGCTTAAGGCTGATTGTTAATAAATCATTAATTATTAAAGATAAATCATTTATGGTTGAAAAAAAATTTAAGTACCGAAAATCCCGGGAATCCCGGTTCCAGCATAGTCCAGTACCGAAAATCCCGGTTTCTTGAAACATACCCGGTTCTCTATACACTAGTTACCACCGCCTCCAAAGCGCAAGTGGAGAAGAGGCGGCGGGCGCAACAAACTCCACTGCTGCATTTTCCCCAAGGACATCACTTTAGAAATATGTGTCTTATACTTTACTAATCTTTTTAATAGGTACTTTAGGTTTTCAATTGGTACTTTTGAAATCCTTAGAGATGTCTCTCTGAAGCGGTTAGCCACAGCCTTGGAAGATTCCTCCCAACTCCTCGACTAGGGAGGACTCTGTATCAACATCAATGGTGAGAGTATATGTAACACCTTTTTTACAATGATTATTTATTTCATCAGATGTAGGTGCATGGTGTATAAGGTAAACAAACTAACAAACAAAAAAAAGTAAATAGTACTTTATGCTGTCCTATTTGGCAATGGCATCTTCATTGCAGAGTCTTAAATATTTACTAGCGCCGCTGCCTATGCCCGCGGCTTTGCCCGCGTGAATTTCCCACGGGAACATTGCTTTTTCCCGGGATGAAAGTTTCATTCCTATTTCCTTCTCAGTACTTCTGACTATGTGCATGAGAAATTTCAGAAAGATTGGTTCAGCAGATAAAACGTGAAAAGGTAACAAATAAACAAACAAATTTACTTTCGAATTTATAATATTAAATAGTTAGGATTTTGGAAATGCAAACATACCGGTTTCAAACAGAAATTCTAAGCAGTACGAGTAGATAGCTACATGAATCAAGACGAACCAAAATTATAACAAATAATAGAAAAAATACGTATAAGTTGGGTGGTTTATATTTCAATTTTATGCTCTATCTTTTAAAATCTACAGAATAGCAAATTTAGAGGTTGCGATACTAATGGAGACTATAAAAACTGCGCAATTGTGACATCTGACATCTATTATGAGGTCAAAAAGTAATGGCCTCATTTAAAGCGTTTTAGATAACGAACTTGTATTGTGCGATCGCATTTATTTCTAACCAAAAATCAATATTGATCCCCAACAAAACGAAATTTTGCACTTTTTTAAATTTCGACACAAAAACTCGCGGACAAAAAGCGGTCCAGGTGCAGTGAAAGGGTTGAATTATATTCCTATCCCTTTCGCACGCAACGTAATAATGCTGTGTCTCGCTCTATAACCCTTTGCAAGAGGGTGTATTTTTTTGGGTCAAATCTCGTATTTTCTCATTGATTTTTTAACATAATGAGATATTGTATTTCGGTCTTTTGTTGAAATTTTAAAATTGAACTACGGTTTAAATCATTTTGATGTGGCGTCGTGTAGTTTGTAAACTGGAGCACATTGCATCTGCGAGATTACTGGCTTTGTAGTTAGGATTTAGACGGGTTGGCTGCGCGTGCGATGCCTAGTGTCATGTACGTGATAATTTCTTAGTCTGATTTACGTAAATAGATTCGGCAACGGCTTTCTTTGCCATCGCATATTCAATTTCTTTTTGATATAGGTAGGTATATTTTTCATTTTATCTCTGTTCTATTAACACAGAAACTTTGTTCATTGACGTACATAAAGACGTCGACATAGAAATAGGCATCTATACAAGCATACTACAATTAACGTTAAACATTTTTTCCTTTCAAAAGAAAAACTCGAATAACGCACTATAAAAGATCAAAACCCCGTTTTCTTTGCGTTTGGAAATAAATATCTCTATTACGTTTCAAACTATACCAGCTTATTCAAAACTTGAGACAAAGACCAGTCCGTTAAGAGTCAAAACTTAATTATTATAATAAAGCAAACTGACGTAGTGTGGGAGTAAGTTAGTTTAAATTATTTTTTATTTAAATTAAACCTCTTTACGCGAATGAATAAACAGACTCGAATTGGGCAAGTAACGGCCCCGGCATGACTTGCAAACGGATTGTCTATGCCTCACGCCCACGTGACGAAAAAAATAATAATTAAACAGTAACATAATTGTGTAATATGCCCGCCGTCGAACATCTGGCATTGTCAACACACCTGAGAACATCACTAGGATAGC
The DNA here is from genome assembly GCA_018467065.1 of Ephestia elutella. Lineage (NCBI taxonomy): Eukaryota > Metazoa > Arthropoda > Insecta > Lepidoptera > Pyralidae > Ephestia > Ephestia elutella. The sequence goes on from CM031590.1 coordinate 7,496,864, forward strand.
TGTCACTGTCGAAACCATGAATTTCAGTCGAGATAGAACGGGACAGACGCATGGTAATCACGGTCGAGATGTGGAAGTGACAAAAAGTCTTGCTTCCTGTGACTTTCATATCATTTGAAAAAGGAATAGTTAGTGCAGTATATCTTTGGGATAGAGATAAATATGTAGCTTTTGGCGCGGCTTGGCAGTAAAATCGACTCGAATGCTGTGACGCAAAATGGCATGATGCGTTGTGCCACGATGCTCAACTATTACCTTCCAGGCGTACCATGACGGCTTTTTTATCAGCTATATAAAAAAAAACTATATCAACGAAGTAGGTATCTTCGCATTACCAAAAAAAGTTTTTTTTTATCAACTATATTAACAAAGTAGGTATAGTAGAGCATTAACAAGAAAGAGTTGCTTCCACTCAGTTTCTCTTTTTCGTCCTCCAGCTGTTCGGAGAGTTCGCCCAGAAAGAACACTAGGCCGAACAGAAGGTCAAAGTTATTTTGTACCACATATAAAGCTGCTGACACCGTATGTAATAAAATATGTTCAGATAGATAGTTCCCTAAGCAAAATCTTCCCGTGTGGAGCTGCTACAGAAGAAGAGATGTTCAAAAGGAAATCATAAATTTATGCCCCTATAGGGTTTGGGCGAATGGTGTGTTTAAAATTTTGTCAAATTTGAATTCAGACTAACAAAATAATGAAAATAAGCATGAGTTTAGGTTAAGGTTCAGTTTACTACTACATGCAAAATAATTTAAGTGAAAACTTAACGCTTGAAGTATTGTCAGATTTTGCATATACTGCAACTGCTATGAAGTTTTGACGTATTCCATACAACGTGGACTTTTTAAGAATTCGAAAATAGAATGTTTTAAGTTTAACCCTTCCATATTTGACAAAAAAGAGTTTTTATATTTAGAACACGACGCGGAGCGAATGAGAATAGTTCTTTTGAATTTCGAAACAGTTCGAAAATGGATAAAGAACGTTCGAAATATGGATTAGAGTAACGGACTGGCTGGTTTCCTTTAAGGTAACCGATGTTGTATGTAGAATAAATAAAATAACATTTTTACTATGGCAATGATGTGATGAGAATATAACTGCCTAGTTTACGTCACGGGAAAAAACTAATAGTACATAACAGTACATAGTACATAATACACACATAACAGTACATAATAGTACATAGTATATAGTAGATACATTTGCCATTAGACGATAAACCAATGATGATAGAGTGCGGGTTTCCTCGCGACGTTTTCCTGCACTGGAAGCAAGTCAGATTCTTTAAACGTTAATCTTTAACGAAATAAAAAGTTTCGCCTGAGAAATCGTTATTCCGTATTTACTTGCGTTTACAATAATTGAAATATGCAACCCGTGAGTGTGCTAATGAGTGAAATGTATCAATTTACTTTAGCTGCAGTTTCTATCGTTTCTACCCGTGGTTGATATCCGCATCACGTCTACGGATACCGGGTAGACAGGGCCGTGACTCACTGGTAATTATAATTGCATTTAATTGACATTCATGTTTTCTATAAATACCATATTGCTATCTATTAGGTCGGGCTCACATCACACTATCACATTAATATTATTACGAAAGAGAGTGTTCGTGCATTTTGAGGGTTTGTTTGTAGGGGGTATCTTCGGAATTACTAAACTGATTTCAAAAATTCTTTCACCAATAGAACGCTACACTATACCTGAGTGACATAGGCTACAATTTATGGATGTATCTCCCGAGCGAAGTCGAGACTGGGCGCTAGTTAGATTAAAATATAATAAATAAATGGACAAAGCTCAACGCTTGCTCACACTATCACTAAGCTTTGTAGAGGGTGCGATGGACGCAAACTTTATTTCTTTTTTTTTTTAATTTATCGTATATTTCAAGTTCAACAGAACAGAAATTGTAAAAACGTATCAAATCAAAGTTGTCATTACCGTTATCTGCAATCTCGAAAAAATATCAGATGTCTGATTATAATGGTAACCCTTTGAACGCGGAAAGGGGTAGTTTCTACCCGGAGAGAAAAAAGTGTAAGCAACGGAGTAATATTTTGACAAAACTGCAGACTCATGTGACGGCCTGGTGCGGGATAAAAAAATATTAAAAAGACATTTCTTCGCAGGATGTGAGTAATGTTTAGAATTTGGTCTTTTTATCACAATGTCGGAGTAACCTTTGTACTTTTTGTCAGATTTAATCTTTCTTTACGTTCGATCAGCTTTTCATTTAATAAGTTAGCTCAAAATTTAACCTAACGGAATGGGATGTGCGTTAAATTTTAAAATATAACTTCTTAATCATTCTCGTAGTAACTATACTAAGCATTTCGGAACGACTACCGCTGAGAAGAAATACCGAAAAATACTAATTTATTGGTAGGTATTGGTCCCTATCACGTCAAAAGAGCCTCAATCTAATCTTCTTCTTTCTTCTGATTTAAGAGCTGTGCTCGTGTCGATGGAGTATAAGTACGCTACACCTCTCTATTCTCGGCTTTACATTTAAGGTCTTGATACGATACGAGATACGACGACACCTGCCTTCTCTTTCCAGTTGGCTTATATAACTCTTTCTCGGTCTCCCTGGACCTCTTCTTCCCTTCACCTTTCCTTCAATTATATTTTTAAATAGGTCATCAAGTCGTAAAAAGTGGTATCAATCTAACATACAAATACAATTAGAAAGACCGGCCTTTTATTGCGTAATTTTCAAATACTACCCAAGCTATAATATATCTTTTGATGCGGGTTGAACGCAGAATACACAATGTGTTTTAGCAAAAAGCACACTGTCCTACAACAATGACAGATGCCTTTGCGCGCCAGTTACTAATTTAATTTTTATTCCCTCAAAGTGGCGTGGCCTTGCAAAAAATGTTCAAATCACAAAATATTTCTAATTAAGTAAGGACGGTTCGGGCAAAAATGCGGCGCGCGTCCGTTTATTAATTTACGAAATTTAAAAATTTAAACAAAACTGACTTTTGTCTGTTCGCCAACTATGCCGAATATGTTGGGTGGCAACATTTTTATGTTTCATTTTTGGAACGGTGAATGTGAAAGAGACGGGGTGCGCGTTTTCTTTCATTCAAGCATAGTAGATATACACACGTGCAGTGCAATAATAAAGTTAATAGTATTTACAATTTAACTTAGCTTTTTTTTTCAGGAAAATATTATTCAAATAAGCTTAAAGATATATTTTTAGCTATGTATTCTCCACTGCTGGGCAAACGCCTCCCCTAATTTTCTCCACGTATCTCTATCTTTGGTCTTTTCTTTCCATTCTCTGTCAAACGCTCTCAATAAATATATATATTTTGAAATATCAAAAATACATACTTACATGTAAGTATATTTTAAAAAATGGGTATGATTGAGCAGTAAGATCTATCATATTTTTGTAAACCTTGTAATTCCAAAAATAAAACAAAATTACATGGTGCCTAATTTTATCGTTTTATTCAGCAGAAAAAACTTAAGTGCACATCCTAAAATTAAACTGAAATATTTACTTAGTTATACCAAATTTCTAAGTACCTATACAATTGTTTTTACATGAATAACTTCACACATCGATCGCCAATTAAAACCAATTATTGCTTACTTCGTTTCGGCAACTGGTTCCCAAACTCATCTTTTTGCGGCCAGTAATTTTCGGAAAATTCGCACGGCGCGTTAGCCAAACTGTAATTATACCTATTCCGATCGCGTCCCGTTTTTAGACGGATACTGGCTGGAAATTGTTGCAGCACGATTGGGCGGTCCCATTGATGTCAACATTCGATTTTTGAAATTATATTTTTATGTCGCGTTTTGCACATTTATTAAAAAAATACAGTTTCGCTGTTCGAATTTTGTTGAGTAATCATGTATTATTATAAAAGTTAGTATTGTGCAGCTGTTATATAGTTTTAGCAACCATAAAAAATCAATATGCTATTTCTTAACTATATAAGAAGAATACTTAGGCATGTTATGAATTACTTACTAATAACATAATAATGTGGTTATAAGATAAAAGGTAGAGACAATGATGGATATCTGTCAGGAACTGCTTTTTCTAAGGAAAGCCAATGCTTGTTAAGATTAAGTTAATCTTAGTTTTTACTTGTTCTTACTACACCTCTGTTTGTTTAACAAAAAAAAACATGTACCGATGTAATACAAAAATTTAAAATTTCCTAAAAAATATTGAGACAATTTAAAATAATAGGTAACAATAGTAATGAAACTCGTTTAAGAAATTGCTTATAACCCAAAAACAGTCCATGTATGTATGTGACCCACCTGCAGAATCTCGGAGCACAATGCGGGGCACAATGGGCCAAGACCCTCGCCCTGCGATCATCCGCAATAAAAAACACTGACAATCGCAAAAAAACGGGAAAGATGCCAAAGGTGTCTCAATTTTTAACAAAAAATCTGCGCCGAGGTTAAGACCCATGGGAAAGAGTTAGATACGCTTTTTAGACGCCCTTTTCGTCTTCCGCAATTTTTTTTAACCTAACTGTTAAGGGTACCGTTCTTTGTATAAAAAATCGACGAATTCACCCCTTTTAGGAAGCAAGAATCGTGAGATAATACTTTTTTTGCGACTTTCCTCATTTTGATTTATAACTGTTTGCAGTAATTTGAGACTTTTACGATATTGTAGGAGACCTTCAACGGTTTCGCACAAAGACGCTGTGTCATTCGGAATTTTTTTAAATTGTATAAATTTTATTAATACCTAACGGTTTTTCGGATCTTTTTGACACCGCCCAATTACCGCCAGTTATCACATCAACGTCAAAATTAACCTCTTATCCGACCTTTAATATCAACATATTTGACTATATTCAGCAATAAATATCTCATTATAATGCATGATTAGTTTTTAATGGTCGAAATGTACACAAAACAGACTTTTCTCGGCATCGCTGTCGTCATTGTTGTTTTTTTACGTCTCACGCAATCAGATTCCATTGTCCGATGTACACAATCGTGGCTCAGATGCCCCTTTTTGACCATCTCAAGGAAAAAATAGCAAAAAAGGTCAGAGGGGTCAAAAGTCGATCCATTGAAGACTAAAGGGGTCACTTCTTTGGTCTATTTGACAAAAAGAGGTGTGAATCGGATATGCTTGCGAAAGGTGCGATTCCAAAAATGTGTTCCTTTTATCGTAATTCGATACGTGTGTGACCTCGGGTCAATTCGACCAGGTTGTATTGTTGTAGGGTTAAGAAAACCAATTGTTGAATAAAGAAAGTAAGCGATTGTGTGATTTTTGCTATATTAGCGGATAATTGTGAACTTTTGTTGGAAATGGGTCAAATTGTCAAATGAAAGTGGATACTTTTTTGACCCAAGAAAAGGTCATCGTTAGTATTTTATTCAACAATGATCAATTAAGTAATTTGATTTATGATTTCTTGGTTTTTCCTCGATAAAGTACTTAGAGCTAACATATTTTTAAAGAATTAGCTAAATACTAGGCACGTAATATAAAGTTCACTTTCTTGAGTTCTTTCTAAATTTATGTATATGGCTATATTAAAGTAATGGTAATTTTTAAATATAATTTTAATAACTTAATTAAAAATGACATCTTCTGGTTTTAATTAATCACGTATAAGGACTATATCTTTTAGTAAAGCTTAATTAGTTAAATTCAATTATACCTACGTATAATCTGTATTAAATAGATACGTAATGCCCAAAAAACGGTTAACCAATTTTTCAAGTCTCCAAGGCGCATTTTGCCAAAAAATAAAAAGTTAAAGGGCAATATAAATCTTGCTTAAACAATCTTAATGCAGATTACCTTCGTCCTTTGATCCCGACCCCAATTTCACGATTTTCAAAACTACGGGTTCCCACGAAGCACCCCATCCTATCTCTTTGTAAACTAGATCATTTAAAAGTACCACTTTTATCTTTTTCGCACAAAAAAGTTGAAAAAAGGCAAAAATGTGACCCCTTGCAATGATGAGGTCGAGATACTGTGAACTAGGTTTAACCCCGTGTGTTTTGAAATTCGATCCGGTTGTGTTTTTTTTTATTTTTTGATATATTTTTTATCGATTTAGGGTTATCGATTATATTGGCAGGTATATCTCGGAGTTTCTTGTGAGAAGATGAAATTCAATAATTTTATTACGCTTTCTTGGAGATTTTTTTCGCGATGATTTTTTTTCGTATTTTATCAATAACTTTTTTGTGAATTTTTTATCTTGAAATATCTTAGATATTTATCTATACGAACTAATAATTTTTATAACTTCAGTTAAAAGTTGTTTAGTGCTGGGCATGACGTACCTAAAAATAATGCCAAATAAGATAAAACAAAAACCAAAAATACACGAAACGCTTTCCAAATATCCGAAATTTTATGAACATAACCGAATAATAACTCGAAATGATTAAATGTCGTCAGCGAAGATACACGCGATTCAAGGAACAACTGTATAACTCATAAGGCGCACTTTAAAATTCCCTTTATATAACATGTATCGATAAACCGACGAGCAAAGAGCTGTTTCTTGGTAAAAAAGGCTCGCATCTGCAAGGCTAAAAATAATTTCCAACGTTTAATACAAAAATCGCAATAATTAACTTCGTTACAGACCAATAAATTACAATACGAGAAAGAAATGCAACATGATACGCACACTACAATGTACTGCGTGTATACAAACGCACATTGACACGGATAGGGTTGCGAGCAAGTTGTGAACGAGAGAGGTATCGATGTCGTGATTTATGCTGTTGCTATCGACATTTTAAAAGCGGAATAGCTCACATTATTTTATCAGATTTAAAAACAAATTTGCTGATACTGAATTTACTGTTTGAATTTACTGTATCATCTTGTGTTGGTACTTCTTCTTTTTATTAAGTTTTTCTCAAGTTGCCTAAAGCCATCTAACAAGACTTGACAACTTCCGCCATGTAGTGGAAGTTTTCACATATACACTAGTAAACTAAACAAACCGCTAGTGAGTCGATTTCTTCATAAAAGATTTTTTTTTTTTAATAGGAAACAAGAGTGTTGGTCTATGCAAAACTAACTTACATTAGTCTGATTGGCATGAGTAGGATTTGAACCTGGATCCTTTCGATCGCAGGTGTCTTAACCACTCGACCACCACCGCTCCATCTTTACTAATTAACTGCCATTGTTAAAATATTATTTTATTTGAGAATGAGTCATTTCATGATTATTTAACTCATATACAACTGTTTGTTTAAGTAGTTACCTATTGAAGTTAGATTTTATTTGTTTGCAATTAATCAGTTTTTCAATCTCTATCTCTACTCATTTCTTGTTTACCACTTCTAAATTAATGTACCTATCAGATCTAATTGTTATTATTATTTTAAGAGACCTATTACGTCTAAATTATATAAAAGTCACTTAACAATTTCGTGAAATATTTGTACTTAGAAAGAAGAAGAAAGAAAGAAAAAAATGCATTTAGAATTAATAAAATTAATTAATCAGGCTTTAACAGATATATCGATATCGATGCAACGCCACAGCCCTACTTTCAGTCCGATCACAAATACATTCATATGATTTATTGTTAACACGAGCAACAACTCATGTGTGGAAAGTATCATTGGTCGCACACACACATACACAGGGATTATTATGCCAGTGTTCACTGCGCCCGTACTTCGAAAACGATACTCTATATGGCATATACGGATTCCTAGTTTTTCCAGACCATATTTTTATAGGATTCATAATGTCGATTGGTATTCAGCCAGTCGCTCGATTGTTCTGTTTTTGAAATTATGAAAAGGTTATTGTTGTTGAATGTTATTATGACAAGTATTTTTAAAATGTATTTATGAACGATCGATTCGAATTGCAATTTGTATTCTACAGTTTGGTTCATTCATTAAATGAATGTCATTAGCATCACTAATATTCTTCTGTGATAAATAATATGGAAAATTGAGAAGTGTCCTAAGTCAATAATTATGTATAACTAGCTTTCGCCCGCGGCTTCGCCCGCGTGTATTTCCCACGGGAACAGTGCTTTGTCCCGGGATAAAAGGTACCCTATGTCCTTCTCCGTACTTCCAGCTATGTGTATGCAAAATTTCAGGAAGATTGGTTCAGTTGATAAAGCGTGAAGACGTAACAAACAAACAAACAAACCAACAAACAAACTCACTTTCGCATTTTATAATATTAGTTAGGATTAGGATAATATGGTGATTGAAGGGAACAATACAAAGAGTTAAAATAATGCTTTGATTGATTTTATTTTTTGCTATTTCCATAATTATAGTAGTTTTTCACTAAGTCATACTAAGTATTAAAAATGATTACTTAAATCTACGTCTGTCTATACTGAACGCGATAAATTAAATAACTACCGAACAGATTTTTTTTCAGCGGTTTTCACAAACGGGCGCAGTTATTCATTATTTGGACGAAAGCTCTAGCAAAAAGTACTTTCTTCACATTATAGCTCTAGCAAAAAATACATGTTTTTTTAAACGAAAGTTATCATTAGATTTGGTTTAAAAAGATTTAATTCAAAATTTTAATGTTTTTTTTGGACAATAAATAAACTATTTCTGTGCAAATAACTAATTACAAATCCAACTAAACAAAAGCCAAAACCCTCAACTTTATACATCTGCCAACGTTTGGCCAAACATTGTCTCAGTGACGGACTGAGCAGAAATAACCGTTGACATTTACTGGGAATCGAACCCCGGTACTCGGCAAGTAGAAAACAGAAATCACTCAGATTTATTAGGGCACTTTGGCTGCTAAACAATTGCTAATGTCCTCGCTGGCATGTTAATGTCTTTGCTTATTGTGTTTTTTGGGAATAGAAAACTGTGGAAATGCACAAATGCAACATTATCCAACTAACTAATATTTAAAACTAGCTGCGCCCCGGGGTTTTGCTCCCGTGGGATTTCGAGATAAAAAGTACCCTATGTGCTATTTTCGATATTTTTCTACCCGTGTGCCAAATTTTATTGAAATCCGTCCAGTAGATTTTGCGTGATTGAGTAACAAACATCCTCACAAACTCACATCCAAGCTTTCGCATTTATGATATTAGTAGTATAGGATGCGAAAGTAAGTTTGTTTGTTACCTCTTCACGCTTTATCTACTGAACCAATCTGCCTGAAATTTCGCATACACATAGATAGGAGTACTGAGAAGGACATAGGGTACCTTTCATCCCACGTAAAGGCACTGTTCCCGTAGGAAAGTAGGAAAAAACATCGTATCAGCTATTTCTGGTATTTTTCTACTCCTGGTATTTTCATCAAAATATTTTCAGGAGATGGGTGAAAAACATACTCACAAACTCACATACAAACTTTGGCATTTATAATAGGGTTGTTGAGGAAGTGATTGTGAGGAAGAGGAGGAGGAAGGGGAAGTGTCAAGCACAAATTTGGAGGATGCGGATGAGGATGAGGATATTTTTTTGAGGAAGAGGATGCGGATGAGGAAGCGGAAGAGAAAGCGGATGAGGAGGAGGATGATATGAAATACTAGCTTTTGCCCGCGACTTCGCCCGCGTGAATTTCCCACGGGAACAGTAATCTCGGGAAAAAGCACTGTTGTGTGCAAGTGTTGTTGTTACCCTATGTCTTTCTCAGTACTTCTTACTATGTGTATGCGAAATTTCAGGAAATTGGTTCTGTAGATAAAGCGTGAAGAGGTAACAAACAAATAAACTCACTTTCGCATTTATAATATTAGTTAGGATTAGGATATAAATACTAGCGGACCCGACAGACGTTGTCCTGTCCGTACACATACAAATACAAAAATTAATTAAACGAACATTTTAAAGTGGATCAAATTGTGAATCTAAGCAATTTTCGAATCTCCTTGAACGCAAACAGAAAATTTTCATCAAAATCGTTTCAGCCATTAAGGAGTTCAGTGACATACCCACACACACGAGAAATGTATCAGTTTGGCCCGGCGGAAGTGAAATTCCTCTAAAATTCCTCTTAAATTTTGAGGAAGCGATAGCGGAAGAGGAATTTTTAATTTTTATTTATGAGGATGCGGTAATGGATGAGGAATTCAAAATATTGCGGAACTTCCGCATTATGAGGAAGCGGAAGAGAAATCCTCAGCAACCCATAATAATATAAGTAGGATTAAATACTTGTAAATTTTGTGAACATTTAAAATTTTCTTCGCAATTTTCTTTCGCTTCGTAAAAACCTTGACAATGTATAGAATCGTAAAAAAGACGAATGAAAACTATTAAGTCGTTCTCAAGTTATGGTGTGATCAAGGGAAAAAATAGGGATATATTCAGAGGAAATTGACTAAAAATATCTATTTTCCTCTGAGTAAATTTCTACTTTTTAATAAAAATACTGTACAAATTACTTTAAATAAAATGAAATGATCTGATTTTGAATACGCTACTACAACTAAGTACCAGAATCCATAACATTCGTGACAAAACATTCTCATGTTATGTAAACGATATAATTTGTAAAAAGGCGTATTGTAACAGTGGTGAATATCTTAAATTGTCTTATCATATTTATTTAGTTCTTTTATTTTTTTTTAAATTTGCTTTTTCTTCTAATATTTATAAATGCGAAAGTTTGGATGTGAGTTTGGTAAGATGTTTATTACTCAATCACGCAAAATCTACTGGACGGATTTAGATGAAATTTGGTATACGGGTAAAAAAATACCGGGAATAGCACATAGGGTACTTTTTATCCCGAAATTCCCACGGGAACGAAGCCCCGGGGCGCGGCTAGTATGTTATGAATACCACTGGCATGATCAACAAGCCTACTGGAGGTCCTGGGTTTGATTTCCAGTTGCACACGAGTAGGGAAATCCATATCCGTACTTTCATTTAATATTATAAATGCGAAAATCTGACTATCTGTCAGTCTGTTAGTTGCGTTTTCGCGGCTAAACCGCTGGACCGATATTGATGAAATTTGGTATGGATATAGTTGAAGACCCGGGGTCAAACATAGGCTATGTTTTTTTTCAAAAATCTACCCCGAAAGGGCTGAAATGGGGTTTGTATGAAAAACACATTTTGCCGCGGGCAGACCCGCAGGGCAACAGTTAGTGGGTAAATATTTTCAACAAATTTCACTGAAATTTGTATGAGGTTTTGGGTATTTGAAACCCCGATGGACATGCCTGTTAAGTTGAGTGTTGTCGATTATTATTTTAAACTAAAAAAAATATATATAATTTATTGCAAAAGTAGGCAAAGGAATGCCTCAGCTTATGTTGTCCCCAATTATGAGTTGGAGACAAGACGCATATTGATGTGTAACATCTTTTCCCTCGCTTCCCTGTAATCAGAGGTAGTTTTTTTCGTAGGGAAAGAACTGTGTAACAGAAAGAGGGGCAAGCGCGCGCAATTTGATATGACCGAAGAGTTTGCGCGTACGGCGATAGAGTCAGATGTTATACATCATATGGACTGCAAGTCTACATCGTTTTTCATCAGTGATATGATAAGAGTTTATTTTTTTTACCAATTGCTGACTTTTTTAATTTTTCACTTGGGAACTACTGGGAACAAGAAAATTATAGAAATGTAGAGACTGCAGTTTAATCCAATAAATAATCTCTCTTTTACAAACATAATAACAGGAATGTATGCAATGTTCCGACTGCTACGTGGATTAATTTTTATGTTGTTGTTTATTTATTTATTTATTTCATTTTATACAACATTACTAATTACTTGGCTTTTTCTGGTTTTAATTTAAGACTAAAATAGACATAGTAATAATATTTAATGTTGATTGCGAGTTGGATATAATATTTATGTTAAATTAGCCTAATTCACTAGGTAATTAAATTTCCAAAGCCACAATTCACAAACTGTGTAGGTCCATGTTTAAAGCAGAATAATGTTGAGGTTTTTTTTTCAAATCTCGGTGACCTCTAAAAGTTTTTGAAAATCCAGTTCTCTTTGTTTCCAATTCAACACCTGAATTCAAATGAACTGAGGGTTAAAATAACACATTCATACAATTCATCTGCGACCTGTGTATAGTTTGATACAGTCATTATTAAAACCATACGAGACGGGGCGAAGGTCAGCTGTGCCAGACTACGCATCCGTTCTTATACAAAATATTAAACCGAGGGCAAAAAACACACGTCTTCGCTCTATTTCTACAGTTAACCCCAAAAAGGGGTCTTTTCTTACGCGTTTTTTGGCAGAAAAAAAGTTGATCGCGTGTAGCGCCCAAACGAGACATTATTCGTAGCGGAGCGGCTGCGGCGCGCGGTCGTACCACGCTGTAAACAAACTTCAAACTTCGAACTCGCTCCAGGGCGCGGGAAAACTCCAGCCTCAAAAAATACCGGCCACTCGCAAAAAAAGAAAAATACGAAACGAACTCTTTGAATTGATTATTTTGGATAACATTGCAACCGGCCAGTGTTGATTATTATGATTTGTACAAATTAAACCGTGCATTGTTTTAAATATTTCGACATTGTTGGAATTCTATTGTGCGATTCTTTAATTGTTTAATGTTTTGCTTAATCTAGGGCCCGCCGAGATGATACCTTTCGGTTAGCGTTTTCGTCGTCATATAAACAATTGATAATTTTGCGGAGGAGTCGCGCGAGGTTTTTATGAATGTTTTTGCGTATCGGCCGGCGGTGGGGGTAGGGTGGGGCCTGCTCTGACTCGTCCCTCTCCTAGCGAGTATTTTGATTTAGTTTCCAAGTCTTACGCAGATGTGGCAATTTTTTTCAGTCGCGTTAGTAAAGCGCGCGCGGTTGCATTTTGGGCGTTTCGTCCGATTTTTTTACTTTCGGCCGTTTTCCCGCGCGTCTTTGGAAACTTTTCACGAAGTTTGACTGAAACTTTTTCGCTTTCTGTAAATAGAGTTGGAAAACTTTGTTCCTGTGTTTTGTTTATCAAACTGAAGTGAGTTACTGTGTGTGACATTGGATTTAATTTGACGTGGTGCGCAAGTGACTCCAGTTAATTTAGTTCAACCCAATTTGGATGTCTTAGATTAAGGTAAGTGATTTTATTGTAATAAAAAAAAAAATATCGATTAGTATTTAATTATAAGGATATTTTGTTATATGATTTTTATGTGACAAATATATAGCTATCAACACAAACATTACATTAAAAATATTACATTACAATCTTAAGTAAAGTTGATTGTATGTTTACTTCAAGAGAACAATCATTTTAAACTTTTCTTAGTTATCTTTTTAAATTACTCCATAAAATAAATAATTTTTTATAACATAATTACATGGTTGCATAAACAAATAAGTGACCTTCATTTTGATTTTGACATAAACCCGCAATTACTCTAATTATATTGGCAAATAGTAATTTATTCAAATTTATGTAAGTGTAATTATAAATATATTTATTTATTAAATACCATAAGGTCACGCTCTTTTTGTATCACCTTTCAAAATGGCTCAAAATAATTTTAGCAAAAACTGGCAATCCTTGATAATGTTACCTGTCATAATTATAATTTATATTATTATAATTTACAATGAAAGCACATGTTAGCGTTTAAAGGTATCAACAAGGTTTATAAAAGTTCTTTCAAATAAAAAGTTCTTTCAGAACTTTGAATTGGGGTAGCTAAAACGCTTTCTTTTCAAGATAGATATCACTGATTAGTTTATAAAGTGAAAAAGAGCCTTCTTTGAAGGTCAAGTTTCATTAATTTTTGATTTTGACTGGTATCAGATTTTCCTCTAGGAGCTTAAAAGCATCTGACATGACTTGACGAGCTGCTCCATATAGCGTACATTACATAACAAGTTCCATTGCGAAATAACTATAATAATAATGGAAACAGGTACATAACGTAAAAAAAATTGTTTCTAACTTATTTATTGATTTTATTTATGGCACCAAACAGTCATGTACATATCAGAATACAGAATATTAGGTACAGTATAAAGACCAAAATAGTGCCAGTAACTATAAATTTTAACAATATTAATTAAATTTAAACAAACATAAATACATAGCAGGACGTGAATCATACTTTACACAAAAGTGCATTATATGCAATGCTAGTGAGCTAAGTAAAAAAATTCTAATTTACATTTTTACTTCTGGTGTCATAGCTAAATTTGAATTGTGTTTTGTTTAAATTTGATTTATATTATTCTATATTTTAGTATTAGCTTTGGAAATGTTATGGTAAAAATTAGTATTTGTCGATTTTTGATAGAAAAAAGTTAATTAATGAATTACGCTTTTAATGGAATAAGTACTTCCAAAAAACAAATATTAATAAATATTTGCTTAATAACTTACCTTAAACATCAATTAATTTAACTTACAAATAACTACCACACCGCTTTTTGACATTTATAATCATAAATGTCAAAAAACAATTTGAAACTTTCAAATGGAGCTCATCTCTACATCTCAACATACCGAAGTAAAAAAAAAATCAATATCGAGTGATGTCTGGATTCAAAATCAGATAAAACTATATTCACCGGGGTCAGAGGTGCAGTGGTTAAAAGATCACGGCGGTCCCGGTGTGGAATTCGATTCCGTTCGCGCCGTCTCTATTATGTAGAGTTGTGTAAATGTTGGTTTCACATTATATGACTTTTAGATGAGAAAAACAAAAAACGAAATAAAATTATGATATTTAAAACAACAAGACTAAGTTTTTTTGATAAATTTTCAAAAAAAATTAAACATAAGTAATAATAAAAAAGCTACAGGCACTGGAAATACTATACGTATAAAATCATTTATTTAACAAAGTCTTACTATAAAAAATACTATTGAATTCTCTTTACTTTGTGATTAAAATTTAACAAAATATTAGGATTAAATCAACATAAATAGTTAGTAAGTCACCATTTTGTTTAAAACTATTCTAAGAACAACATAACTTGTGTAAATGTTATTTGTCAAAATATCATGAAGTCAAATTCGGTATTTCCAAAAATGTTATAAACTTGCCTCTCAATAGTTTTTGCTCTTTATAATTCTTTTTATTTTTTGCGAAACAAAGTCACGCTTAAATAAGGAAAATAAACCATAATCTTCTTAGAACAGGTTCTCGATATCTCTAAAAGTGTGAAAAACATTTGAGCTTAGTGTTCTTGATTTAAATATCGAATCTCTCTCTCTCAGCCGAAAGACGTCCACTGCTGGACAAAGGCCTCCCCCAAGGATTTCCACAACCGACCGGTCCTCCTTAAATATCGAATATTAAGTACCTAACTGTTCTTTGAGTAACGATTATTTTTACTTTTTATTATACTTGCATAGGCCTAAAACTTCGAATTTTGACGTGGGAATTGCGGGAAATCCTCTCTTGGTGACCACTATGCATTCCCTAAGGAAATTTCATCTTCATACGCCCAGCAGCTATGCGTTATCTATCAGTCAGTCAGTAATGGAAGAATGTTATATTAATACTTTTATAATATATACTTAAGTCTCTCTCTTTAGTCGTATTTCCTCATGACTGAGGGTCGTGGTCATTATATTTAATGAAACACACACAACGACTCTCTTGGCAATGTTAATGGAGTGGTTTGCTATTGCCTTCTCCATCATATACTTAAGTACTAATATTATAAATGCGTAAGTATGTTTTTTTCTCAATTACGCCAAAACGGGTGGACGGATTTCGATGAAATTTGGTATATGGGTAGAGTTGAAACTGGACTAGCATATAGGCTACTTCTTATCCCGAAATTCCTACGGACATAGAGCCCCGGGGCGCGGCTAGTAACTCATAATTTATTAATTCATTCATACATAGAATCACGTCTTTATCTCTTACGGTGTAGACAGAGCCAAGAGTCGTGTTTTGGCAGTGGATGCGTTAAAATAATTCGCCCAAGTCGTTTTCATCTCAAAAAATATTTTTATAAATCACCAGATTGTTTGTTTGTTGAACTGATCGGTTCAATTGAGACGTGGGAATTTTACATTGTTATCAAAATATATTGGTTATCTGATCTCCAGTTTCATCGTACTCATTCATGCTTTGCGACAATGTCTCAATCCGTGTATTTACATTTCTTAAGGCCCATTTGCTTCCATGCTGGTCTGGGAGCGAAGAAAAAACATAGAATGAGCCAGTTGCTTCTCTTCCCGCGCGGATTGTAAAAGTCAATGAAGGAAAGGGCTTTAAACTGGGGATTCCTCCACTCATAGGCGATGGGCTAGCAACCTGTTACTATACCTGAATCTCCATTTCATCAGAGAGCCCACTATCCAGCTAAGCGTGGCCTTCGAGTCTCACGACTCTTGGCTCTGTTTACCCCGTAAGGGATAAACACGTGATTCTATGTATGTATGTATGTAAGGCCCATTTAGACGGTGCAAATTTCTTGTAGTTATCAATTGACTATCAATAATTGCAAGCAACTGTTTAGACCATGCGAGTAAATTATAGGGAGATATTAGGAGCACCCATAACCGGAGAGCATATATGAAGAGAGTGATGAGTGTAGAGGAAGCAAGAGAGATCTGTAAGGATCGTAGCAAGTGGAAATCGCTAGTCTCTGCCTACCCCCACGGGAAAAAGGCGTGATAATATGTATGTATGTATGAGTAAATTATTGCTTTAATTGTATGCAACAGACTTGCACTGTCTAAATGCCTTTATTCTTTGTCAAGAAAATCTTTATTAATTACTTTGTTGCATCCAATTTAGTCATTCCTCAAGACTGTGGCTATCATATTTTTTTATCTAGGTATCTATACCCCAGTGCTGGGCACCCCGCCCACCCCACTGATTAGGGAAGCCTCTCTCTCTCTCTCTCTCAGCCTAATGACGTCCACTGCTGGACAAAGGCCTCCCCCAAGGATTTTATCCATGGGGGGTTTTGCCGTAATCGCCACGCTTGGCAGGGAAGCCTAATAAGGCCTAAAGCGGTGGTGGCCGAGTGGTAGGGCGCCCGCCTGTGGCCGCAAAGGTCCCAGGTTCGAATCCTGCCCTATTATGAGTTTGTATACTAATCTGACTCATGTATGGTAGTTTTCATCGAGCATCACTTGTTTCCGGTGAAGGAAAACATCGTGAGGAAACCTGCACTCTGGTTGATGATTATCAGTTAGTGTGTGAAATGTAGAAGGCAATGGAAAACCACTTCATTACCATTGCCAATATAGTCGTGTGTGTTTCATTCCATATAATGACCACGACCCTCAGTCATGAGGAATATAACTAAAGAAAGATTAAGGCTTTGACTTTTCCTGCGTCCAATTCAGTCAGTCCTCAAGAATATGGCTATCACGACTTTTTTATTTAGCTATCGAAATATCGTTATATCCTTCCTTTATAACCTAACTAGCTTTCGCCCGCGGCTTCGCCCGCGTGAATTTCCCACGGGAACAGTGCTTTTTCCCGGGATGAAAGGTACCCTATGTCCTTCTCCGTACTTCCAGCTATGTGTATACGAAATTTCAGGAAGATTGGTTCAGTAGATAAAGCGTGAAGAGGTAACAAACAAACAAACAAACAAACAAACCAACAAACAAACAAACAAACAAACTCACTTTCGCATTTATAATATTAGTTAGGATTTAGTTAAGGTCAAAAATTTACTTAAAGCTAAAGTTACCACCGCTTACAAGCCGAACCCAGATGAGGGTTTAGGTCGACTGACACCACGAAGGTCTGGCACCACGGTGCTGTACTCATGGCATAAGGACTATTTTTAAATTGGCTGATTCTAGTGGTTCCAATCGGCCAATTTAAAACGAGTCTTATGACACTCATTCCTTCGTGGTGTCAATCGACCGAAACCCCGATTATAGGACATAATCCAAATATAGAAGAATTTTAATAGTTAAAACAACAAGCATGTTACAAAATAAGAAACATAAACCTAATTATAAACTAAAAGATAAAATTAAAACTAAAATAAAATATACATACATACATATTATCACGCCTTTTTCCCGTGGGGGTAGGCAGAAACTAGCGATTTCCACCTGCTACGATCCTTACAGAAATAAAATAAAATATATTCACAAAAATGCCAGCCCCGATTGTTCGTTATCCAAAGGTAACGTGCCCAGAAGACTGGCAGAACTGGCTGGCTTCTTGCCACGTTGGATTACAATGCTTAATCCTTTGCGAGATAAATACCAGCCCTCTGGTCACGAAAAACCTCAATTAATTTTTGAGAGATGTCGCCATTAAGTTTGTGGGCTGAAGGTCCCCATGGCCCTAATGTCTCAACCCCAAACGGCTCAAAAATGTAGAAATCACAGATTCCTTCATATTTGCGCAGTTTGAGGCTTTCGGCAGCAGCCGCTCCAGCGCCGGCCTTGGACCCCGTGGTCGTGAGGTGGAACAGTGACAAGGTATCTAATCTACACATCTGCCATCTCATACTAGGGGCCGCCGTCCCAACCTCCAGGGCACAAGGATCATTCCGTCAGGTTCAAATCCTAACTAATATTATTAATGCGTAAGTGAGTATGTTTGTTTGTTACCTCTTCATGCTTTACCTACTGAATAAATCTTCCTGAAACGCATACACATAGTTAGAAGTACTGAGAAGGACATAGGGTATCTGTCATCCCGGGAAAAAGCACTGTTCCCGTGGGAAATTCACGCGGGCGAAACTCATTATAAAATGCTAGCTTTCGCCCGCGGCTTCGCTCGCGTGAATTTCCCACGGGAACAGTGCTTTTTCCCGGGATGAAAGGTACCCTATGTCCTTCTCCGTACTTCCAGCTATGTGTATGCGAAATTTCAGGAAGATTGGTTCAGTAGATAAAGCGTGAAGAGGTAACAAACAAACAAACAAACAAACTAACTCACTTTCGCATTTATAATATAAGTTAGGAAGTTAGGATTAGGATATAGTTCATTATAAAATCTATACATCTATCCCCACAACAAAGAGATCAAACCATGGAAAATTGTCGTACAGTACACTGTACTTTGAATCACATACGATCAAGTCATGATGAGGTATCATAGTTATTCTCCAAACATATTAGTTTCGTCATAACCGTGACGAAAACAAATGGCCTCTGGGAGCGGACATTAAAACATATACTATGTTATTGATGGCTCCCAATCGCTATCAATCAAAACAAATTAATATTTTTATATAACTTTCTGTAACTACTTATTTATTAGGTTTTTTCGAACGCTGCTATGAGAAAACCCAAGCTAAAATCTAGACTGGTTTTTACCAATTTATGTTGGGGTGTTTGTTATTTAATTACGCTTAAATGATATGACAAATTTTGTACAAGATGGAATCTTACGGATTAATATAATGTCTATTGTAATCTATATCATGAAATTATCCTTTTTGTATGTTTTTATTAGTGGCAAGGGTAAGTTGATAAGTGTGTATATTTATGATGTAGAGGTTTTCTTTAGGTACAGTGTTTTGGATAGTGAAGTTTTCTAAGATTTATAGTAATTAAGTATCAAATATTGTTAATTATAGGCTGAATAGCAGTTTTTAGCGGGACCTTCGCTCCTGGGAATCATTATGGGGTAATGCTTATATTGCGGACGTCCTTGAAAAGGGAGATATTAGGAGCACCCATAAAATCTGTAAGGATCGTAGCAAGTGGAAATCGCTACTCTCTACCCCCACGGGAAAAAAGCCGTGATAATATATGTTGTATTGTAATATATGTAGTATGTTATATTGTGGAGTGGACTACAGCTCCCATGATTTGCGAAAGATTTGACAGCACTACATGGACGTTTAAAGAAACAATCATCAAAAGAAAAAGTAAAAAGAATCATCAAAATTAATAAAAGAAAGAATGTAAAGCACCAATAACCAATTCTTAAAAAAATACAAATAAAACTTGAGAATATTAAATTAAAAAACAGATAAGAGTACATTTTCATTTCAAATTATTTGAATTTGAACAATAATGTAAATAACTGGTTTGGGTTAATTTAAAATCAGCCGTATTACAACTGGCCAGTACTCAGGAAGCAAAGGTCGTGCGTTCATTCGGTCACTCCTTCATTCACTGGCAGGATTTCGAGCGGAAGTGGCCTTATCAGGCAGCGGAGGTGACGTCACTAAGCACAATCGCCTACGTGCTCGCTGTGTAAATACTAACTGTGGCTCTAAAGCCTACAGAACTTAATTTCAGCAAGATTTTCGGAAATTTAATCATATTGTATGTTCATTTTTGCAAAAAACATCCTATTTGACTACACTATACTATATGTTTTCTGATTTGATAAGGTTGGAAGAGTTTTTTTTAATCCAACTTAATATTACTTATATTTTAATATCTAGTAACAACTTGTAATATCATATTATAAATAACATATAGTAGAAGTTTTATATGAATTTAAATGTAATTCAACGCCTAATCTAACTTTATTTACAAAAGATTTCAACGCGTTCTCTGTTTTGATAATGAGCTCGTCAACCTAAACTTCCAGAAAAAAATATTTAAATTTTTATATGTCAATACAATCATAAAAATAATCCGGTAGCTATATAATAAGTCATAATAAAATACCTTTAAAAAGTCATAAACACGTGACAACAATAAAAATTGAAACTGGCCACTTCAAGTAAATCCGTTAAAAAATAAGAAGATAAATATGGCGGCATCAATATGATATTCAAATAACGAACGAACATAACTGGAAGCGTACGTGTGTCATACATTCCTTCAATTGTGATTCCACGCGGCTTTCTAATAAAAAATACATTTCCTAATTTAAAAATACTTTGAGTCATGGAGGGCTGTAATCGAAAAATTGACTTCTATTCCATTTTCAAATAACTGTCGTTATTTAGTACATGTTTATGTTACTATTAAAATTATAATAGCATCAAACTACAGTTCTTATTCTAGTACATATCTACTAATGGTACTCGACCTAATACATTTTCTAATAGGAAAATGCCAACTGTAAGAAAATATTTAAGGAAAATAAATCATGATCATAATGTTATATTGCCAATTACAGTTCAAAAATGTAATTGACTTAGAATTCCAAAATGTAGACAAATAAACTGCAAACAACTTTGTAGCTCTAGTTTGGACATATCTTAATATAGACATAAATCGCCTTTACTAGACAAAGCCACTAACCCATAATCGTCGAGAAATGTCAGAAATAATTACAACAAATTCGGATAAAGCCGAAGTAAATTGCCTATTTACAATTTTAAATAAGAACTAATATGGCGCTTACAAGCGCAGTTCGATGTGACAGACAGACAGCTGATGAACGGAGACGTATATGGACGCAGGGATCTATAGAATATTATAAATGTTTCATGATTGTAAATAAACACAAAATTCGACTTGCCATATAACAATACAAAAGATCATTTTATATTTCGAATATTCCAAAGATAATGCTTATGTTACTGGCATATAACGAAAATGTTTCTTGGTTTTTTCCTATTAACTTAAATTTAAAATTAGGAACGTTTAGTTTTCGAATATTTAATTGTATACTAGAGAGAGTATGCTCTTGACACAACCCTTACCCTTTGGCAAATCTAGTGTTAAAATACTTATAATCCAGAACAATAGCAATTACGTGCGTTTTCGTCAACGAAACAGAAGTCTGTCGTTTTGAAAATTTAAAACTGTTTAAAAATATCGTTATCGATTAGTGTTGCCACTGCATGCACTCGCGTTAGGGCTCTTATATTTTTGTGTTTCAAGTTGGGTGTTTTAAAACTATTCGTTACGGAAAGAACTGACTTCACATTTCCGCTGTATTAAAATATTATAAGTATGTATTTGAGTAATTTTAGTCGTAAAAAGCGTTAGATGATACTTCTTTACAATATTTACTTTCAAATTTTTGTTTATTGTATTCTCGTATCTCCGAAAGATTAACTTAATTAATGATGATAAAGGATAATTAAGACCATTCTACAATTTCAATCAACTGAAACTAAATTGATGACTGATCGCCAATAATGGACAAATTATTGCAATATTAATATTGAATTATTTTCATTTTGTCGTCGCATAATTATCATAATATCATCACGAATGCATTTAATGCCTCTCGCTCTATATCCATCTATCTCTTTTTCACACGCATGTAGCAATGGTATACCAATTAGTAAACAATTTTCACTCTTTACATGCACGAGATAAGATCCCTTTTGGCCGAGCAAATAAATCGTAAAGAACACAGCTGCTATCTTCATAGAGATTTCTTAAAGAATCTTAACACCAAGAACATAAGGTACATATTTATTGACGCCATCACAATCAACAAGCCTTCTCGATGAAATGCGAAATGGATTATTTTTTCAAAAATGGAATTAAGAAGAGACAATAACGTTCATTGTTTTTAAAGATGGCGGACTGGACGGGTTCAAATATGAGATTATTACTTGTGTGTCTGGTTTATGATAATTTTATAGCTCCGTAAGGCACAATAGTGGTTTATTTTTTGATGCAAAATTGTTGTTGAGCCACATGAAACTTCTCGATCTGGTTCTAACAAAGAAAACCGACAAAAAAATGTGTTTCGCGAAAACAGGAAACGTAAAACGGCTTTCTCATATTTTTGATTTATTTTATAAAGGTCGGTTTTGTCTTTTTTCTTGAATGTTTCGCGTATGCCCTTTTTGTTTCTTGATTTTTTCCTTTGGGTGTTGGATTTTATTGTTCACACCACACTTTATGTATATTATGCATCGGGAAGAGACAAACAAACACGACTTTTTCCTAAATGCTTAAACAATGCTTAAATTATTTAAACAATAGCCTGAAATTTGTTTTGATGATTTGGATAAAAAACTTACTTCAAAATTTACCTATTAAGCAGCCAGTCAAACAAATATTTTTTTTTTTTTTTTTTAAATCATTACTTGATAATTTTCTTAGTTGCCAGAAACATTAGACGAATATAGTGTTCCAAAAAGAAAAGAAAATTACAAATTCTTTCCAGCCAGTTGATTTAATAGTTTTAATTCTGGCCTTTAATTCCCTCCATCGCTCATGTTCCCACTAACTAATAGATAACTGACGTGTCACACGCTTCCAGAAAGCTGAATAGTACGTTTAAGAGTAATTTAAATAGAGCGATCCCTCAATTGGGGTTAATTCTCGTGTTTAAGGAATATGTAGTTTAATTACAGTCGTTCCTCATATTATGTCTTGGTCGTTTTCACATGATATTGATTAATTGAGCTGTTTACCGAGTTTGTGTCGTCCACGTTGGAAGGGCCTTCTGGAATGTTGTTCTTTTTTCAAATTGTCAACTGTCAGATTAAGTGTATTTAAGGTCAGCTGTTTTGTTTTTATTTCAATGGACGAGCTCGTCTTTGTTCCCAGTTATTTGTTTTAGGGCATACTTAGTATCGGTCATTTATTTATTTAACTTCTTTACAAAAAACATGTAAATGGCGGACTTAAAGCCAGAGGCTATTTCTACCAGTCAACCAAGAGGTGATGCAGAGAGAAAAGATATCATTTTGGGGTGAGTGCAAATGAGCAAAGGGCACAAAAACACTTAAAAAGAAAAGACAAGAAAAACTTAAGAAGACCGAAATTAGTACAATTACTTACAACATAAATATAAATAAACTTACTTAAAACATTACATATATACATACTGATTTACAAAAAAAATTGATCTTGTTTTTATACGACTAACCAAAAAAGGAGAGTTATATTTTTAGGGTTCATGTATGTATATAAGTTTCTTTATTCCACCATAAGTCCTGAATGGCTTAACATATTTTGATGTGAGAGGTATTTTTAGATTCCTTGCATTTCTCCGAGTAACATAGGCTATGTTATTTGTTATTCGAAATAAATTTTATTTACCAAATTAAAAGATATTAAGTACTTATGTTGAAGGTTGCGTTGTAACTGAACTGACGTTTAACTAACAAAAGTTGAAATATATTTTAACTTTTATACTTTTGATGGCACTTAGGAAAACTAAATCACAAAGGTAATTCATACACATAAGTAACATACTGTTACAACGTTATGAAAACCATAAATAATAATGAATAATTTGTCTATGTTAAAACGCCGTAAGTGCTATTCAAATTGGAAACAATATCAGATAAGAATATCTATTTGAGTAACAATAATAGAAAGTACGCATATGAAAGTTGAAACATATCTAAAAAGCTTATTTCAAATCGGAATGCCAATCAGAAAGCTCTCGTGCAATTTATTTCCACAGTAAATTTAAGTAAATACAGTTATGTTTAGTTGTGAACAGCTTATGTGAACCCAAAACCAATTTACAAGTAGCTGACGCACATCGAGTCAAAACTTTCAAATCGATCCGGAAACTTCAAATTCTAATAACATAAAGAGCACGTTTGCTATCCACTTACATCACAAGACAGACTCGTTTCGACTTTTTACCGAATCGTGATCCGAGTTTTTGTTCGGAACACATATTCAGATGTGTAATGACCAATCTCCGAGCGTCGAAGAAAAAAGATAAAGAAAGAGATCATTCGAAGCATTAATGCATCAGTTACTAAACCGTCAGACGCATGCGCGGGCGCATCCTTAACGCATTCATAATAAGAACAAGACGCTCCGTTTTCAAACAGACGAATCACAAATACAGAGAGCATTCCATCTTCAAATGTTATATTCACTTCATATTCAAATTCGGCGTTTGAAAATAGAACGCGGAATATTCGAAATTGGAGCGCTTGAAATCTTTTTGTCCAGAATCTGACTCAACAGGCTCTGACGAGGCGCGTCAAAAAACGACACCAACAGGAAATTAGACGAATGCCGCAAAATCTACAGCTTTTCAAACCCGTCATAGACTACCTATGTAAAAGTTCGGATGAGAATGAATTCAATCAGTCATCTTAAAATGTGCTCGACAAACACGGGGGCGTTTCTTGACACGCAATAAATACTTTATACATTTTTAATTAAGTTCAAAACATGGCTTAGTCTAGTACATGCCGGTCCGGGGTCAACACTCTTAGAATATAACACGACTATTGGAGTATGATCTCCATATATCAATGTTAAGTTCGCCAACACAGACCTGTGTAGATTGGTCGTAATGAAATCACTCGCAGCGTGGTCACCCATCAATCAATGGGATCATATCGCCGCCGAAACGAAACTAGCGACGTCGAGATTATGATTTTATAAGTTTGAGTAATATTTTATTCAAATTTTACGTTGATTGAACGTTTCCATCGAGATAGTGTTTTACGAGTAGAAAACAAAGAGGCATTATTTTAAAAACGGGTTTTCATTAACTAGCTTGCAATTTAAATTGCTTTTAGCATAAATAAATAAAGAGTACCTGATTGATAATATATTGTAAGTTTAGTTTTAGTTTGGTTAGAGAAAATAAAAATTATTGATTGTCGTGTATCAAGATAAATTCCAGCGCCCGCGCCGTTCGTCATAATCCATCTCACAGCATTCGATATTTGAATACACACGAATTTGGAACGCGCTCGTAATATGAACTTGTCCGTTTCGTTTTTCAATTGCTTCACTTATATTTTGAATTTAGAACGTCGGATCTGAGATAAGAATTTCGTTTCGTTTTTTGTTGGTTCGAAATTTAAAATTGAGCATGTGTGTTTTTTACGTCTAGACTGGTTTTAGTGGCCAATAAATTGTCTAGCCATTGTATTGTCAGTTGAATATTGCTGTATGAAAGGTGATAGAGAAATCGCGATTCAGAAATTCTGCGCGCGTGTCGGGTTACGTAAGAGGTGTGCTTATTGTGTATGCCGTGGGTCAGTATGATGGACGCGTGCCACCTTCAGTATCGCAACAAGGCACGCGGGGTGGCCGAGTACTGGCCATCGCATTCTTTGCCGAACGCATTGACAGGCGATTAAAAAGTTAATGCCATTCATAGACAAATGGAATATTTAAAAAGTTAGAGCCGGATAGGTGTCTACGGAAACGTTAGATAGACAAGCGTGTAATTGTATGACGCATGGAATAAATTATTCTTTTACGATTTTTATTAATTACTTACAAGATTCGGTTAAGCAATATACTACGCCCTAGCTCCCTATAGACCAGTCCCTTAGAAATTTTAAAATAAAGGTCGAGGTTTCACTTCAAAATCCATAATACTTATTATTTATTCAATAATATTGACTACTAACTCTCCCTATATGATATCCATGGTAGTACTTATTATACAAATCAGAACGCCCGGAAACTATGCGTTTACGCATACTCTATCTAAGGTCACGTGATCACATCTCAAAGACAATAATAAATGGAGCATGTAGGGGGGTTCAGCCCAATGGAGGGGGAAAGGGGGGGAGGTATAATTATTCGACGCTAGCCCGAGGACCACGCCCGCTATTGTCGCTAAATATGGGCTTTTACTGAGGTTATTGACGTGACTTATAGGACCTTTAGCTTGATTTTTGATGGGCTGGATTCTGATGTCAATGTTCAACCATTTCCGGGTTCTAACATGTTTAATAAGCTTGTAATTCTTAAGAATATTCTTTATAGACCAGCAAGAAATTCACCTTAAAATTAAAGCAAAACATTGTATCATAACAATTCAAGTAACCATTTCCTACATCTGTTAAAATCAATCATACAATCCATATCATTCATCCAAAAATAGCTGGATTACAACGTAATTACCGTATGAACATATGAACAAGCCAAAAAGTATAAACCTCTCATTCGTCAGTTAAAAACATTCGTCTAACTTATCTCGAGCACTCAAAACTATTTTTAAGCCAAAACGCTGGCGTCCGGGGCAAATGTAAAAAATGAAATGTACAAATGATTGATTTTATTACTGGCTACAGGAATCGACGTTTTTAGACACAAGTGCGATTGTTTATGGTCTGGAAGTATTTAAATTTGAACGGAGCGTATTCGAAATTCGAATTGTGTGGTTTTATTTTGATGAGATACCCAAGAAAACTTTTTTAATTTGAAGATAGAATTAATCATAATTTTGTAATGAACACAAAGATAACAGTATTGATTGAAAAGTTGATGGACTTAATGCCCTAATGAAACTCATTGCAGCGTTTACTCATAAAGACTTGAGAAAATAAACAATGATCCCCAGAATCACTTACGGCTCGAACCACAATGTTGCATCTGGATAATGTTTGACGGATTGATAAGTTCGTAATCTCTCGGCTTTAGACAGGATTGAGGAAATGGCTGTATTGGATTTTTCTTCTCGTAAACTGAAATCATAAACACCGCTGGAGTTTTAAAACCATATGTTTACGAATCAATAATTCGATTTTGAGAAACATTACGACAGATCACTTCGAAGATTGCCTCCTTTGATAGAATATTGTTTTTTCTTTGAATTAATATGCCAGTAATTAAAACTACCAATGGTATTTCTTTAGCCATTATTATGATAACAGAAATTGTAGTTACACCAATTAGTACGATAAGTACTTTCGAACATTATTTAGATATAGACATTAGGGGTGCATTAAAGTCATATGATCCAAGGTAGTCATAGGTCGACACATCGTATAAAAGACAAACGACCCAAAAGATATATGTAAATTCATACACGAAATAAATTAGGATTTGTAAAAATTCATCGCAGCCAGAATTGATTTCCGCCATAAATGAATATTCGTTTTTAGCTGTTGCCAATGCTGGCCCCGCCTCGCCGCTTATGAAATGTGGAATTTGACCGTTTTTAGCCCCGCGCCGAGGTACCAAATTAAAAATGTAAGAATTCTCGCTTGCGAAAAGAATTTATATTTTATTTCATTTCATTAAATCCCCCATCTTTTGTTTCCGCGGCCCGTTCCGATCGGAATTCATATTTTTCTGTGTTTTGTTTCGGTTTGCGGGCCGCATTGTTTTATTGTTATGTCCGTTCTAAATGTTTCGTTTCTTCAAACTGGTATTAATTATTTTCTTATTTTTGATGAATGCGCCGGCCGTATTTTAAGACGACTTTTAGCGGCGATTAAAAATCCTCCATTCGCCGTTTAGGAACTCAATCACGATTGTCATTAGAGTCGCGGATGCGTCGAAAAAATTTGTGTGATCCTTGATCTCGCGGTGAAATCGGCCACGTCAAGCTTGCCAGTGAAATACTTACTGTCTGCTTACTGTGCTTAAACTATTAGCCGCTACGTCGGAGCCGAATAGACAGAGATACGTATCGTTTACCGAAAATAATACCGACCGTAATCTGACATTCTCATACGAGTCGGCGTTACGCAAGTTACTTTCCGCCTTCCAACAACGGAGATTATTTGTTACTCATCAATCTTAAATAGACACGGCCACTCCATTGTTCCCGTGACATTTAGACGAATTTATAAATACGCCGCCGAATAAATTCTATCATCTGTAAGTTCAAATTGAAGTAATATCCGGCCGCGACTAATTCGAGCGGTTTTAAATTTTAATTTCAAATACGTAAAGTCGACATGTGATTGTTACATTAATTTATAATTAATTCCAAATTCAAATTGTCGTGCTCGTATTTGAATTTGGAATAGAGCGCATTCCTAATTGTTTGTGTCGGTTGGCATTTTGGCATACGCTAGCGATCGTTACCTTTTCGTATTTCGAACGTCTCTTTGTATTCGAATTTAGAAAAGCTGATCATTTTGTTTTGTTTAGGTGTTTATATTGTGTGCAAATGTAATTGTTGTCGGGATATTGTTGTAAATGCGATCGCAGGATAGTTTTGTCGCGCCGCGTCATAAAGATAGCGAATGCGAGTTCGTGATGACGTACGACGTCGGTATCAAGTTTATTAGCGGTCGCGCTTGACATTTTTACAGTTTATGGTGCGTTGGTACAGCACTTTATAAATATTTCTTCTATTTCTTATTAAGGCTCAGCTTTCAGTATCTAATTACATTTGCCTCTAACCTACAATCTGTTTATTGTAAAAAATATTTAAATTATATTTTTAATCTTATTTAAAATTAAATCACGTATCGGTAATATTGGTAATATTACACAATGCTTTCTCGTTCCACTCCATTCCTTTTCTCATTACAATGAGCCATCCCGAGTCTATATGAGTCACAGGAATAAAGTCATCGAATGTTCAACTGCTTGTAGGTATATTAGTTCTCAGTTCATATTGTACTTATATAATACTAACTTTTGCCCGCGGCTTCGCCCGCGTGAATTTCCCACGGGAACAGTGCTTTTTCCCGGGATGAAAGGTGTCCTTCTTAGTACTTCTCACTATGTGTATGCGAAATTTCAGGAAGAGTGGTTTAGTATATAAGGTGGACACAAATTAACTACAAATATTTTCAGGGCTAATTACTGATATTATTTAGAAAGTATATCAGTGGTTTTTTCAATTTTCTACACGCTAGTTTTCGAGAAAAATTAACGTTTATGTTTTTTGAAAACCGTAACATTATAACATCCTGTACACAGCTTTGCGTAAAATGACAATTAAAATGACACATACAAACAAAAGCCGCTGTTGCAAACTCTTTTGTATACTTTAAGTTTTTTTATAAAACAAATGTATTTTTTAGTTGTCTTAGTTGTCATAGTTCTGCAGCTCCAAATACATGCATACATTGAGTTTACGTTCATTTTCATTTATTCCACCACATTTTTGGTCCTTTCGTAGCCTACAAATTAGAATCATTACATTTTCATTTCATACAGTTCATATATACCATTTCGTAGTGCACTATCATTATCAATTTTTCATATGCACTCCAAGATCACTCGTAGTAAACTCAACAAAAGTATGCCGATCATTCGTTCACCAGTCGCGCAACCAGCATCAAATCCGCAAATCGTGCAAACGACGGAAGGTGGTGGTGTAAGTGAGCGTCCACTCGAACGGACACGCTCGCTGACGGCGCGCTCGCACTCATCGCGTGGTTCCCAAGCTGGAATCCAAGCGCGTAAGGCGAGTGCCGCAGCCGTCCATTTGCGCCGCCAACTAGAACGAGAGCAGGAGCTCGTGCAGCGTGAACGGGAGCGTGACCAGCGTGAACGGGAGCGTGACCAGCGTCAGCAGGAGCGCGAGCAGAAGCTCGCCCAACTCCAGCAGCAGGTGGACGATCAAGAACTTGAAGCTGAGTTAGCGTCTATAGAAGACGAGGGTTCACTAAGTGGTCATAGAACAAATCAATGGGTAAGCGACGTCTCACGAGGTATCTCAGCTCATGCTTTAAAAAATCTGAGAGAATTTCCAATTTAGACCTTTTTGAGCAATCCTTCACAGCAAAATCCGTCCAACGCAATTTAATGATAGGATTTAATTTACCTAAAATAGTGTGGAATAGCTCGGGTGAATACAAGTACTCGGTTTGATCTAGCAACTTAATAGTGACTAGGGAACTACGTACCCGGTTGGAAATTATACTCAACTCCTTTAAGTCATTTCCGAGTTTCGGAAGATTTTTTAAGGCAGTTACTTCCCCGAACACGACGAACTCTGGCCGCGCGAAGTTCTCTTTTGAACTCAAAGCCTATTGACCGAAGGAGTCGTCTTTTGAAACTGTCTCCAATACTGGGATCAGATAAGTTGCTTCGCCTTGCAGGAAGGATTGGTGCGGTGCAGGACGTGGATCCCGACACTAGATGTCCCATCTTACTTGACGGCCGTCATCCAACGGTATTGCTACTGGTACAACATTACCACAAGAGAGCAAGTCATGCGAACCACCACACTGTAATAAATGAAATGCGACAACGTTTTTGGCTCATTGGATTAAGAAATGCTGTGAGAACAACAGTCAGCAAATGTTTATTATGCAGAATCAAGAAGTCTCGACCGATGCTGCCTCCTGTCGGAAATTTGCCTCAACAAAGACTCGCACATCACCAACGGCCATTTACTTTTACAGGCCTGGATTACTTTGGCCCTATTACTGTTACCATTGGACGGCGTCATGAAAAGCGATATGTTGCCCTTTTCACCTGTCTAACGATTAGAGCTATTCACCTTGAAGTGGTACATAGCCTTTCTGCAGATTCTGCAATAATGAGTTTAAGGCGATTCTTTTCCAGGCGCGGGATCCCAAACACTATTTTCTCCGATAATGGAACCGCCTTTGTGGGAGCTAACCGCATTTTAAAAGAGTTTGTCGCAGATGGAGTAAGAGATTTTGCAGCTACAAAATCTGTAAATTGGAGCTTTATACCCCCTGCGGCCCCGACCTTCGGTGGTTGCTGGGAGCGTCTGGTACGCTCTGTTAAGGTGGCACTCTCAGCTGTACTCAAAGAAAGGGCACCAAAGGAAGAAGTTTTATTGACACTGTTGATGGAAGCGGAGGCAGTAGTTAATTCAAGACCTTTGGGTTATGTGGCTACTGGTCCGGAAAGCCCGACCAGCTTAACACCTTTTCATTTTTTGATCGGCACATCATCCAACGAAGTCCTGCCCAAACTTGACAACGGAGTGTTCAGTGGTCGGGCGGAATTTAAAAGGCGTTGCGACTGGCTGACCAATTTTGGAGCCGCTGGGTGCGGGAAATTCTTCCAGACTTGCAACCAAGAGAACCACAACCAAGAGATCCCACTTGCAGTGTTGCGAATCTCAAACATGGGGACGTTGTAATTATTGTGGATGAGTCGTTGCCAAGAAATACGTGGCCTAAAGGCAAAATTGTTAAATTATTTCCCGGTCAAGACGGAGTGACTAGGGTGGTGGACGTTGAGACCTCAGGGGGCATCCTTCGCCGTCCAGTTAGGAAATTGATCAAAATTTTCACCCTAGAGTAATTTGTTTTGTTTTGGTTTTTTCGAAGTTAGTTTGTGCAGCACAGCTGCACGGGGCGGAGGATGTTGCAAACTCTTTTGTATACTTTAAGTTTTTTTATAAAACAAATGTATTTTTTAGTTGTCTTAGTTGTCATAGTTCTGCAGCTCCAAATACATGCATACATTGAGTTTACGTTCATTTTCATTTATTCCACCACAGCCGCCCCGCCCACCGGTCGGTCGCTGTCATTTACGTATAATAAATCGCTTGACATCTCTGTCTTTCACGCACTTTTCATAAATAAAGAGGAATACAGCAAATCAATTTCATTCAACTATTAATTGGTGGGAGGAGCTTAAAGAGGTATGAAGTCTACACATTTAACTACAGTATGATACTAAATGTCATCATTTAATAATATTTTTTTTGTTAGAAAAAACAAAAAAAAAAAACTAGCGTATCGATTTTTAAAATTGTATCTCCAATACGTTTATTTAGCCCCCTGGAGCCAGCCCTGAAAATATTTGTAGTTAATTTGAGTCCACCTTATATAAAGCGTGAAGAGGTAACAATCAAACTAATAAATAAACAAACTCACTTTCGCATTTATAAAATTAGTTAGGATTTACTTAACTGAATACGAGTATTTTCAGTGACACTGCAGTTACCAATGCTCTTATTACATATCATTTGTAACAATTCAAGTAAACAGAAACTGCATTCCCCGTTCAGGCCTGCCAAACGACGCACTGCCAAATTTCAGCGAATAGATTTATTGTCTGTATTCGCTGATGTAAATGTGACAATTCCGTTTGTTCAGCAATGTTGATGGGTTGGCAGCCTTGTCGCTGTAATTTTCTCTAGCAATCTTGAAATATCGGCGTAATGTCAACAGTTACTTTGTATCAAGATGCAGGCATTCACAAAAAGATAATTCATCTCTGATATAAACGAACATTGCGGTCTGTTACAAGTCGTTATTTAAATCTAAGCATTTATCAACAATATTCATTTTGCGTGATTTATTTCGAAACGTAATTTGACGTCACTGGCGGTTTTATTGCCGATTGTAGGAAATAAATTGAAAGGATGAGAGAGACGGTTTCGAATTCCGAATTTTATTGTTTTCAAATTAAGAATGTCGTATGTATAATCTACATTTGAATTATAAGCGCCATAATATACCAATTTTACGGATTGACATTTGCTTTGTTTTAATGATCATCGTGGAGTTTATTGTGCCACAAAATTTAATTAATATTTTTCCGGCTCTGCCAAATTAATCCGAGTGTAACGGCCACTAGAATAATAATGTTCTAGAATTAAATCTAAACTGTAGTGCGTCTCAAAATAGGGCGCGTTTGCAGCAATGAGCAATTATTTCAGCTCTGTCTTTCTGAAAATTGGCAGCCGAGTGAGATCTTTTGCGAATGGTATTCGGTTGGGAAACCGTTGTATCACCGACCAGCCTTACAAGAGCCGCGGAGCTAACCCTAAGCCGTTGAGAACGCAAGGAGCCGTATCAAAGGAGATGGTCCAATTAAAACTGGAGGGGTTTTATAAATAAAGTGCCCTGATATGCGAATAATAGGTAAGTCTGTCTGTCAGTGAGTGCGTAGTACTCTCGTCCATTTTATTTTAGTCTAAGTTGCATTGGCTGCTTTCTTTGTTACGATATTAATTGTCATCTTTAACTCTAACTAATTACACTAAAACGTAGTAGGTTAGTATAAAGTTGGTATCATGCTTGTTATTAATTAGGTTGTTAGGTACTTAGTTTAAACTTTATTATATCATTACCTTTCTATAAATTGGTATATCTATTCAAAAATGAAGCTTTGTTACTCAATAAATCTTGCGTTACCCAGAGTTGAAGGCAAAAGTAAAAAAAAATATATATTAAAAAGAATCCATTGATTACCATTGCCTGTGAGAAATTTAATTATCAAAACGAACTCGAGCAATAAAGAAACAATAGTGTAAAAACAAAACGCCAGCCGTATACGTTTGCTACAATTCTGCTACAATTTAATACCATAAAGAGAAATCAAACAGAAAAAAGCCGACCAACGCCGTCGCGCGCTGAAAATTTACATTTGTAATCAGAGCCATTAACGTCTACAATAAACTGCATTGACACGCGAGGGAAAGAGACGAAGCTATGGCGGCAGAGCGAGGCGGCGCTCGCTCACGAAGTCACGCCAGACACAATAGCGGCGCGTGCGCTGCGCGACAGAGACGGCGCTATGCAACAAGAGAGAGTCAACGGCCATTTTCTCAGTTTTTCCCCGATTCAATAATAACTGCGTTCGGATTTTATGCGTTTGCGAAAAATGCGCGCAGATTTATCGTTCCGCTTTCCTCGTCTACAATTACCTATTATTGCGTATGGCCTTTGTGTCTGTCAACAGACTGAATTATACAATTACCTAGGCACTGATAAATACAATATTATTTAATAGAGTATAAATGCTATAATTAATTAATTTCTATAAATGAAAGCCACATTTGAATGTAAACTTTAAGTATAAAATTCATTAAAATTAATTTAACTTTTATCTAGATAATTTAAATGTAGTGCTTATTATTTTTCTAATCAGCTGATCACCATTAATACTAAAAAATAAAGTCCCCCAAAGTATCTGTTTGTTAGTGATAAACTCAAAAACTACTGAATGGATTTTCATGCGGTTTTCACAAATGAATTGAATGCTCATGAAATCATCAGGAAGGTTTTGGTGTACCTATTATTTACGCGGGCGAAGCCGAATATAATAAAATAGTGTTACACCTACAAAATTAAGAAAAAATAAGCTCATTATATTCTAAATGACTATTTTATGAAGTACTTGAATGCAAAAGATTTGCATTTACCTACTTTAAAGATCGTAAATGTATTTCAAAGATGACAATACGAAACTAAAGTTGCATAAGTATACTGCGCGCGCATAACAAAGTGCTGGACAGGTGCGAAATGCATTCCTTATGACCTGTTCAAACGAGGTTAGAGTTAGTGTTAAGTGTTCTGATTGGTTTCTAAATTTAACCGGCCCTATTCTTTATCTTCATAATTTGTGCAAAAATTTAAGATAGACTTACGTGACTTTTAATGGAGTATGTAAGTTAACATAATAATTACGTATTGCAAATTTGCAACCAAAGTATTTAATACTAACAAGCCAATATTTTTGTGTATGTTAAATTTTTTGTATTTTTAACAATTAAGTTATTTACAACACTTAAGTAAGTAACTTTAAATTAACACAACAAGGACTCAAATTTCTTATTTGAAATTGTTCACAAACCTAAAAAAAATCAGGATAGTGGAATCAATTTTAAAAACACAACTACTAAGCTCGTGTGAACAAGCCACAAGCAATTCGTTTGAAACCGGGAACGATGATTAAAATTACGGGTTAATTAATATAACACTGTTAGTTATTTATGCGTCTGCGCAGTGCGTTTTGTTCAGTCTGTAATATTTGTGCTGAAAGATTTGTATTTCACTTTGTTGTATTCATGTGCTTGTTACAAATATTTTACTCAAGTAAGTTTAAACAATACTCATTAGTTTTTTTTTGTTTTATTTTAATTTTCAAACATAAACAAGAATTACCTCATCAGTTTAAATATTAATTACAAAAATACATAAAGTGTCATTTTCATGTAAATAAACTCTTAAACGATTTAAACGTCCTTACATTTATCTGAACAGATGTCTATAGATTAATAAGCAGATTCTTTAAACAATAATGTTGACTCAAAATATAAAGCAAATAAGCCAATTATTCCAGACACAAGAAAAGCACCATCATATCATCAAATATTTCATTAAACACCCTATAAATATGTTGTAATAATTTATGATATGTGCTCCTATAATTTATGCAATAATCAACACCACCCAACAGCGACTGTTACGCATATGACATAAAGCTTACAGTAGTGTGACAACAAAACGCATACATCATTAAGTTTGACCGAGTGTACTGCGAAACGAAACGCCAGCGAATTGTGTGCGATGCGTATGGAACAACAAAACGCATCACCGCAAATAGCCAGACGTCTGCCCGGTGTTCTGTTGCAGTAAAGAAAACGCGGCTTCCGTTTTTATGTTCCACTACCGATTTGTAATTCGAATTGGAATGGTCGATTCAAATTGCTTTTATTGCTGGCACTCAATTCTAATAAGTAGTTCGGAGGTTCGAAATTAAAAAATCTGGATTCTCGTAAACTATTTTTATGGTTTCAATCTTCGAACTAATTAATTCGTCGATTTTAATCGTTCGAAATATAAACGTTCACAACTGGTTTAAATTTTATGATTATTTTGAATACCATCACATATCTATGGAATCTGTTTTTACTAAAATAGACCAGTATGTTTTTTTTAAAGAATAGATGAATAATGCCATATAAGAATTATGCCTGCTTTCCAATTTGACAATAAAAGTTTGCATTATATGCGCGGTCGGAGTTATCGGAGTTACGAACATTTTTCACGCTCTATTATTATATTTCTTTAAAATAGTCTTTATTCTTCGGTAATAAGGCTCATATTACCATAAAGATGTTAATTTTCCACGGGTTTGCGATGTTTATTGTGAGTGCCACTAATAACTGACGTTTACTATGAGTTTATCGGTAACTAAACTAACGAATTGAATTTGACAAGTATCTGTAAGAGCTAGAATATCCATACAACTTCATATCCATACAACTTCATAAACCTTTATTGTTATATCTTTATTGTTATACTAGCTTTTACCCGCGGCTTCGCCCGCGTGAATTTTCCACGGGAACAGTGTTTTTCCCAGGATGAAAGGTAGCCTATGTCCTTCTCAGTAATTCTAACTATGTGTATGCGAAATTTCAGGATGATTGGATCAGTAGATAAAGCATGAAGAGGTAACAAACAAATTAACAAACAAACTCACTTTCGTCTTTATAATATTAGTTAGGATTAGGACTTATTTTGTTTGTAAATGGACTTAAAATCGCATCAATGTATTCTATGATTACATATTTTGATTTAAGCAACATAAACTAGGTATGTATATCTCGAGTCATAGTGAATTGAAGATTAGTTGCAATTTTTTTTAACTAGCCTGTAGGTGTTATTTCCCACTGCTGGGCAAAGGCCACTCCCTTTTTCTTCCACTCGTCTCTCTCTATTGCAAGTTGCAATAACATATGTTATTTAGATTTTGATACTTTGCGAAAGCTTGGATGTGAGTTTGTGAGTTTTTTAACGCGAAACTGGGCAAACGAAGCGATGATGAGCTGAGAGTGGGGAATTTTGGATATGGAACGAGGAATGCACGTGGTCATCTGCTGGCCGGCTTTATGGAGAAGGAGGGCCTCTTTATGATGAACTCCTTCTTCAAAAAGCCAAAACAGCGAAAGTGGACATGGTTGCATCCTAATGGCGTTACAAAAAATGAGATTGACTTCATCTTGTCGACGAAGAGGCACATATTCAATGATGTCTCTGTGATCAATGCCGTAAAAACAGGAAGCGATCACAGATTGGTAAGAGGCACATTGAATCTTAGAATAAAACTCGAAAGGTGTCGACTGATGAAGTCTACGCTCCGACCAGCGCCTATCCAGCTCCAAAACCCCGAGAGCTTTCAGCTCGAGTTGCAGAATC
Source organism: Ephestia elutella (assembly GCA_018467065.1). Classification (NCBI taxonomy): domain Eukaryota; kingdom Metazoa; phylum Arthropoda; class Insecta; order Lepidoptera; family Pyralidae; genus Ephestia; species Ephestia elutella. The sequence continues at coordinate 7,534,165 of CM031590.1, forward strand.
GCTTCGAATGCCTAGGAGACTGCGAAAATCTGGACGATTATAATGACAGGTTTGTGCAAATTGTCCAAACAGCTGGGTCTAAGGCCTTCAAAACCCGCCGTTCAAAAGGAACCAAAAAGATCTCGGACCTCACCAACAAACTCATGGAAGAAAGACGAAACTTGGTTCTGCAGTCCTCTGACGAGGCTGCTCAGTATCGACGTCTAAACAGACAGATCTCCAAGTCCCTAACTCGCGATTTGCGCCAATTCAATACTGACCGTATTGAAGAGGCGATTAAGCGAAATAAGGGCTCAAAAGTGTTTGCAAGGGATCTGTCTGTTGGTCAAAGCCAACTGACCAAGCTGAAGACTGAGGATGGCAGAATCATTTCGTCGAAGCCGGAGCTGTTGGAAGAGGTTGAGAAGTTCTACGGACAATTATACACCAGCGTACGCGCACCTGTCAGTAATCTGGCCAAAGATCCAAGAGCCAGATTGACCCGACACTACACCGAAGATATCCCGGACGTCAGCCTATACGAGATTAGAATGGCTCTCAAACAGTTAAAAAACAATAAGGCACCGGGTGATGATGGAATCACGGCTGAGCTTCTGAAAGCAGGTGGAACACCGGTATTAAAAGCTCTTCAGAAGCTATTCGATTCCGTCATACTCGAGGGACAAACGCCTACGGCATGGCACAGAAGTGTGGTGGTACTTTTCTTCAAAAAAGGCGACAAAACCTTATTGAAGAATTATAGGCCTATCTCACTTCTGAGCCATGTCTACAAACTGTTTTCGAGAGTCATTACGAATCGTCTCGCTCGCAGGTTCGACGACTTCCAGCCTCCCGAACAAGCCGGTTTCCGAAAAGGTTTTAGTACCGTAGACCACTTACATACGCTGCGGCAGATTATACAGAAGACTGAGGAGTATAATCAGCCCTTATGCTTGGCGTTTGTGGACTACGAGAAAGCCTTCGATTCGATCGAGACCTGGGCTGTGCTACAGTCTCTCCAACGGTGCCAAATTGACTATCGATATATCGAAGCGCTGAAGTGTTTGTACGAAAACGCCACCATGTCGGTCCGTCTCCAGGATCAAGGCTCGAAACCTATCCAGTTGAAGCGAGGGGTGAGACAGGGAGACGTTATATCTCCGAAACTGTTCACCGCCGCCCTGGAAGATGTCTTCAAGCTTCTGGACTGGAGCGGACTCGGTATCAATATCAACGGCGAGTACCTCACTCACCTTCGATTCGCTGACGATATCGTAGTCATGGCTGAGACCTTGGAAGACCTAGGCACAATGCTCGATGGCCTCTGTAGAGCCTCTCAACAAGTGGGTCTAAAAATGAACATGGATAAGACGAAAATCATGTCTAATATCCGTGTCGCACCCACTCCTCTAAAGGTTGGAGACTCTACACTCGAAGTTGTTGACAATTATGTATACCTGGGACAAACAGTTCAGTTAGGTAAGTCCAACTTCGAGAAAGAGGTCAACCGTCGAATCCAACTCGGCTGGGCAGCGTTCGGGAAGCTTCGCGATATCTTCTCGTCCAAAATACCGCAGTGTCTTAAGACTAAGGTCTTTGACCAGTGTGTGTTGCCAGTAATGACATACGGAACAGAGACGTGGTCGCTTACTATGGGCCTCATAAGAAGGCTCAAGGTCACCCAAAGGGCGATGGAGCGCGCTATGCTCGGAGTTTCCCTGCGTGATCGAATCAGAAATGAGGAGATCCGTAGGAGAACTAAAGTAACCGACATAGCCCGCAGAATCGCCAAACTTAAGTGGCAGTGGGCGGGGCACATAGCTCGCAGAACAGATAGCCGTTGGGGCAGAAAGGTTCTCGAGTGGCGACCACGAACCGGAAAACGTAGTGTTGGCAGGCCTCCCACTCGGTGGACCGACGACCTGGTGAAGGTCGCGGGTTGCGCATGGATGCGGGCAGCGCAGGACCGGTCGTTGTGGAAATCCTTGGGGGAGGCCTTTGTCCAGCAGTGGACGTCTTTCGGCTGAGAGAGAGAGTTTGTGAGGATGTTTGTTACTCGATCAATCAAAATCTAATAGACGGATTTTGATGAAATTTGATATACGAGTAGAAAAATACCGGGAATAGCACATAGGGTACTTTTTATCCTGAAATTCCCACGGAAGCGAAGCCCCGGGGCGCAGCTAGTAATAAAATAAAATAAAGATTACCAAAGCCTAATTGCACCTAAATTCGTAGTGACTGAGATGTTTAATTACCTTTACCTACTGTACAATGTAAAAAGCAGTAAATGAATTTAATTGAAAAGGTATTTAAGTGCTCGAGAAATCGGAAGTCCTCTCTGTAAAACCTCGCGTTTAGATTGTTTTTATATTGTCAACTATTACATATGTAAAATCAAAACTAATTTAGTTAAAAAGAAGTTTCCCCGTTTAATTACAACACATGTCACAAACAAAAGGTAGGCACACACACACATTCCAACTCTTTCTCACCTCAAAAAAGTCATCTAATTTACAATCTTCCAGCTTCCCACCCTATGACTAATTTATGTAACATTACGCCACCCGGCTTTACCATCTGAACTTCCTTTACCTCCAAACGTTCACCCCAAATCCATTTCTCAGTCTGAAGGAAACTTCTTACAAGAAACACGAACAAAGAAGGCATTGTACAGCGAACATCACGATAATATCAGGCCACATGTTCTTCCCTTTCTCAAGGGCATTCACCCTGTCTTTTTTTCTTCGAAACCGATCTCTTCCTTTTTGAGTTTTTATATTTCTTTAATTGATCGAGGGTTTTTAATGTTGACAGTCATTTTGCTTAATTGATAGACTTTTTGGGTCAAATTTCATGGAGGACAATAGAATACTTATAAATCTTGATTATTTCTATAAGTATGTAATTCTAAAACTACGATTGTTAAAAGAAATAAAAACAATTAAGTGAAAACAGACAAACTGTCAATAGAGTAAATATATCCTACCACATAGGTAATGGTAGGAAACAAAATGCATATGTAATCCTTTTGTATATGCTCGAAGTCAAAATATAAAGCAACTTTTTTGTATAAGTACTTCCCTCTATTATAAATGTGAATAAAAACTTCAAAATCCATATCTCAACGACAACCCTTTCAATATGCTTATTGTACGGAATTCAATCAAATCGAAAATTTAATTCAAGCGACGCCCGCATACAGTCGTAAGTTCCCTTTGAATCAAAACACCCACATAAGCCTCGCCCTAAGCTAAAAATTGTTCCAGAAATTATTAAAATAGTCAAAAGAGTTAAATTTAAAACGGAGGGTAGTCACAAAAAACGTAATCCTAAAACTAACACAGCTGAGCTCTCACAATAACTAGTTTTGGGGATTCCAAACGATGGATGTTGCTTGATAACTGAATATTTTATCCGAAAAATATATAAAACTTTTTTAACAACCGAGAAAAAGTTGAAATTTTACTGGCCAGTTATGGCAGATGACAAAATTAAAAACAAAACTTTTGTTATAGATAATACTCGTCCGTCATGATAAATGATTTTGTATTTTTTTAATCCTTTGTTGTTGCATCACTCAAATAGAGGCAAAGGGAGCGCCGTGACGAAAGCAATTTAAAAATTGAAGGGTTTCGCTTTTCGTTCCAATTTTAAAATGTATGAATCCGCGAGACGTTTGAATTGTTTTGACGATGCAATCACAATCAGTAGACGTGAAAAATGAATGGAAATTCAATTTTAAAATGTATTGAAATGTTGTATAGGGGTTTTCTGTACTTATGATAGAGCTAAATGACAAACCTTATCAATAAATGCCAGTCAAAATATTTGCCAAGAAAAGTAATATTCAGTAAGTAAAAACTTCTAAAAAAATTCATGAGATTGAACTAACAGATGTGGCAGCGCTGTTTTACATTAAACCTTTTAAGTGTTGAAACTCTATGTGCTTAGTGACAATCTTTCTACCAAAATCTCATGTGAGACATCATCCTTGTCAGAAATCAATTACAAATATTTGTCAGAAAATGCAGTGTTCGAATTTGGGAATCGATAGCGGCTACTCAACAGTAACTCATTGTACTGAATTTAAAATTAAAAAATAATGTGTTTGAAGATGGTTCTCGTCCACTTGAAACATGAAGTTTTAAAGTAATTTCACTCAGTTACATACGCCCCTCTGCTGCATCACTCGGAATAATACACAGATACACACACACACGCACAACGCCGCAGATGTTGATTCCATAAAATAATATTTCATGTAAAGCACTAACCGCCCGACCGAGGGCGGAAGGATTGCGTTCTATTTTTAAATTTTTATATTTCGAAGCAATTCAAAACGTGGAATAACCAGCCTCTTTGTGTTGTATTTTGTTTCTTTTAAAATGAATTTGGTTTGGAAAACATTTGTTGGAATAATGATTTAATGTAAGAAATGGAATCTTTAGAATCAAGTTGTGCAAAAGCGAAGAACATCCCTAATTTATTAAAATTTAGTTAACTATAAATAAATAGTTAATTAGTTAGTTATTTCCGTAAAAGTTAATCAGCGTGATGTAAAATTTTGGAATTCAAATGACTTGTTAAGAATACTTAATCAAAATTTTCGTCTCAAAACCAATCGTGACCATTCATCAATTAAAATGGACGCGAGGACTCCATATTAAAGCATATAAAAAAGAAATAAATCACGATGTGAGTTTAAAAAGCTCCGTTTCGAAGTAAAGAATGTTGTGTACAATCTCGGGTTTGGACAAAAAAGTGACAACGAATAAAAAAAGAAAACACAACACAGCCAAAGAACAGATTATCAGCGCTAAAAGGGTTGCTCCCGCGTTCTCCTTCTTTTGTTCCTTCCAAATTCAAACTTCGGATCCGTACAAGGAGGAGCGTTCGAATGCGAATTCTATTTTTGAATATTCTACCGAGAATTTTTAATTAATGCCGCTCGGCCGTGCTCGTATTTTTAAAATTCGTATTCTGTTTTAAATCGACTTCGATATTCAATTTTTGCGTTCGATTTCAGCATTTTTTATTTATGTTGTGCGATAATGACGTTTCGCTTTAAGTGCTTTATTTCGATTGCCGATTTTATTCCGATGTTCTCCTTGAAGGTCGGTAGTTTTAGTGATTAATGGTCCAGATATGTGGAATGCTTTTTAAACGAAATATTGAATTTAATGATGTTTTGTGGAACTCTCGCGGACTGTTTTTGTTTCTACGACTGTAGGCGGTACTTCTATAAGCGGACTCAATGACACGGTGTTTCAACATCTAAGATTAAGTACAAGCATTATTTATTGATCACTTCTTCACCTGGTTCTATGGTTAGCTTTGTTTATGATAAGCCATTCCGACCTCAATAATGTATTATTTTGACCATGGCTTTACGAAAGCTACTTAAAATATCAATGACCAAGCTCTACTTCGTTGATGCCGTCAAATCACAATGGGCCCTTATGGGAATCCAATAAGACTTCACAATCACAGTATACAAAAATGATTCAGTGCCTCAACATTATGATTTGGATGCCCTTATTTATACTATATGTGGTGTCAGTTACTCTGTGGCAACTCGTGCACTTTAAATGAGTAACCAATAAGTCGCATTAAGGGGTCACTCGACGCATAGCATCGCACGCAGCCAGCATACGCGAGTCGTTGACCTCAATATACAAATAGGGACTTATTATGATATTATTAATAGTTAATTCTAAATATTCATCATTGATAAAAAAAACAATGACGTTAAAATATTTCTCATTTAATATGTAAGAGGAGCGCCGCAACTAAAATATAGTTTTTACTTTTTAATAACACGTTACGGAGCAAGAGCAAGTAATCGCTCGGCCGTATAATGGCTTCACTTAATATTCCATTTTCGAAAATATTTGAATCGTCATGCTCGTTCTATTCCTTTGTATCGATACCAATACGGCTGCTGACTCGATATCAGATTTTAAATTTGGAAGCGATCGATCGGTTATTCTCTGGGTTCAAAATTTAAATTCAAATCTTAATTGTGATTACACCCGACAAGTGTTAATTTTTACTTGAGCTTTTTGAAATTTAAATTGACTTCATTTTTGTTCCAGGTATTGAAAGAATTCGACGTACGATGTTTCAAGAGCGGTATCATCATTGCAAATCGGAATATGTCACGAACTCTTCCAAGAAAGAGTGAGTGGCACTATCTAACAAGAATTGACAAAAAAGGAAACTAGAAACAAAATATCTAATATGCCCATGTCATCCCTACGTATAATTTCATTACAGCACCCTATGGACTAAGTTTATTTTAAAAATGGAAAGCAGTGAGCGTTCACAAATATAATTGATGATGGCGCTGGACTCACCCTTTCGTAATCTCGTTGCCGCGCAGGGATCGCACTCACACAGACAAAAAATAATATGTATGCATACTAAGTTGTATTGTATTGTACCTATATTAGACTACTACACCACATACACACATTGTACTTATCTCACTATCTATACTATACCAATCGGAACAGTGCATTTTCATTTTAGGGTCGGATTTTCCGAAGGCTTATCCAGAATATTTAGATTGGAACGAGATTGTTAAAAAAATGGTGAATTATTTGGTTTTAAGTTTTTAAACTTGTGCCTTGGTTCAAATTTACGCATCATTTGTAAGTTTGAAGAAAAGATAATATGTTCGATTAGAAAGTTAATAAAAAGCAATAATTATACCTCTTATTCTGACTCATTGACGTTTTAATTAGAATCACAATCGAATCGTAGTAATTACGAATAAAGACTTTAAGAATAATAAAAATTATGTTTTTGCTTCGAACATTGAAACAAAGCGTTTATAATTCGTATGAAGTGACTTGCGTTTAGTTACCGCTTTGTCTGTCCGTCTGTTCACAAAATGATGTTTTTTTTTATTTCATAATTGTAGAGATTGGAGCCGATTGTGAACGAAACAATGTGTATGCCATGTACGTTTGGTGGAATGTTGATATCTTATTATTTGCTTTTGTATCACAAGGATATTTCGTAATATTTGGATCCAAATCCCAAATAAATGAATTAATTAACTTACAAATACCTACGTGACAAATTGATTGTGTCAAACTAACATAAACCAAAAATACATAGAACTTATTAGAAAGTACAATTTAATGAGTACTTATTTACACTCAACATACTTTCTTATAAGTATTGTAAAACTGTATGTGTACATCGTATCGATTTACACAAATCAGTCAAAATGAATCGTAACTCGGAATTCTGAACTAATTTGAGAAAAATATCGATTGTCATTTTTAAACCGATATTTCTCAAACTTGAAATTCGAACACATTGTATTCGCGTTCCCCAGCATTTCTACGAAAAACCTCTCGATTTTATGAATACCATATTTAGCGAGTTTAAAAAGAGAAGAGCGAACGGGACGACCAAATCGTGGGATACTTTGTAACGATGTTATTTGAAGTTTTCGGACATTTTTGTCCACTTCATATGGGACGTGCCGTGTCCTTTCTTGCGGAATAACTTAAAAATTCGATCCATGAGATTTGGGAAAAAAAGAAGTTACTTAATGCAAAGATTATACTTTATATCAGTTCCGCTTATTCAAAGTTTACATAATATCTCGATGGCTCTATATAACTTATGAAATGTTTTTTCATACTTTATTTATACATTTTAAACTAATACGTGTGTAAGTATAAATTCTCACCTTGCATTTTAAATACGTAGAGTCTATTCAGAAACTCGTCGGCTTCACAAAGACCGTACAATAACCGTAATCTATTAAACGGATATCGTAAGGCGCGTCCCTATTCGTAGGTAATCAAAATGTCGAATAATTATAATGAAACAATGACAGACAATCGGGAAACGCCAACACGTAGAAGCGATAACGCAACGGATTCGAAATTTTAAATAGTTCCATATTCAAACGCGGACTTTTCAAATATGGAACGGCCGATTGTTTCCCGTTTTCGCGCGTTCGAAGTTTAATATGCGGGTTACGCATGCGTCATTGAAGTTTCACAATAGACCGATGCGCAGGATTGCTGCCCATAATGTCATCGCGTTTTTTTATGGATAAATAGATGGACGGATTTATAGTCCATTTTGTTTATGATTGGCTAATTAATATTTCTGTCGCGGTTATACGTATTTTTATGTGAGTGACTTAAAACTGTGTTATAGAAACTGAAATTTTGATTTTACTAAAATTTAACATAGGTTCACCAAGTTTATTATGTTGTTAAATTTATACATTAAATTATCGCTCTATAATAATATATTTTAATTTCCTATTAAATTTGAATATATTAAGCTTCCAGCTTCACGCTATGTTTCACGCCATATTACTTATACCTTCTCTGATCGTGAGGGATTTAAAAGAACTGATTTGTGCCAAAAAATGTGCTTTTTGGTTTATTAGAACTTTACTACGGAAAGGATCTCTATGTCTCTACATCACAGTATGAAACCAATGCATTAGTATAAAACCAACAGATAATATTATGTGTGTATAATAAAACAACCAGCAAACAGACAAACGAACACGTCCGCCGTCAAATGTGTCATTTCATAGAAAAACGTGAGGAAATGCATGCATTCGGAAAACCTATAAGCACCAATCAGTATGCTGGACAAGGGTCGACTCCTGCGCAGCGCACGTCCCGCGAAAATATTCAATTATTATTGCTACTTTCTACATTCTGGCCTTTGGCGAAATGGCGGTCGGTTTTGGAGGCTATTAGTCGTTTGAATATAAATTATAGTAATTATCGCCGAGAAACTAATGAAGGGCTAGATTATGGCCAGTTACAATAGTAAATATCACTGATTAAGATTTTATTGATGCAAACGAGTGTGTCTTTGTCATTAATATTTATCGTTATTTGCTAATCGATAACCTTATAGAATTTGGCGAAGTACTTTTTCGATACCCACGAAAAAAAAAAGGAAATTATATTTAAGTACATTACATTCTTAATTTACAAGGATAGCGTTCAGTAGGACCACTAGCCCGCTGGTCAGATGACATTGTTTGGATAGCGGGAAAGCGATGAATAAGACTGGCACAGGACCGTAAGAAAAGGAAGGTAGATGTGGGCTGAATATGAGGATATACTGAATTTATGAAACCGTTATTGTACTACCTAGAAAAGTCACAATAGGAGGACTAAAAGCTAATCTACCATCAGTCAACTTTTGGATCACAAAATGGAAAATTAAAAAAAAAGTCATTTGTCCGAGTTATATTCTCAGTCACACAGTAGGTACACTAGAGAAGGTACTCAATCAAATGTATAGTACAAAAATACATGTCCTTCTATCAACAAACGAGGCCTACAATTGATTTCACAATCCCAACGAATCACGATTCACGGAGCCAGACGAAAAACAACCATGACGTTATACACTTAAAACACAATTCCGTTTGTCGACACGTTTCGTCGAAACATGGTCACAAATTGGAGACTTCCTCACAGATTTTTATTTTTATTGATAAAGCTTACAATTGTCGCTAAGTCGTCTTATTGGACCAATAGGGAATCCGAGACGTTTTGGTATTCAACCAAATTAGTTCTTTGTCGGTTAATTTGTGATTAATTTATATTTATTAAACTGTTGTTGAAATGTTTATTTATAAAGTAGGATTTATCTAATTTTGTTGAATAAAAATTATGATAAAAGTCTATAAACGAGTCCTCTTATATGGACTCTATCATAACTTTTGCAAAATGTATTAGATCTGTTCAGAGAAAATATCATCGCATACGCAAAACACGTTCGGTTTTCAGAAATGCGTATTCAATAATCAAAAAGGACAATACGTCAAACTGGAGACGTCAAACATCAAACAAATATGATATGCAAAAATTATGACAAGAATATTTAATCAGATTCTTATGTGCCAGTATTTCCCTTCTCTAAATTTGAAAAGTTTGCTAGGCGATATTTTAAGCTAATATTTTTAGTTATTTATGCTACCAGTTGGGTAGTTAAAGTAAGGGCATTCTTACAAAGAAAAATATGTTTTATTTAAAAAAACTCAATTTTTTATCTGTTCTCAATCAAAAATCAAACAGTAGCGCGTCAAGATCCCAGTCAGACGCAAACATGCAAACTTTTCACCCCATTTTTGAAACTGTGTTAGTGTCAAATTTTCCGTCGGACCCCGCGTCCACTTGCACAACCCTTCCCAAAAAAACTAAAAATAAAAAACGAAAGGGGACTTTTAAAATCGTTATTATAATCTCGGACGCCATTTTGCCTACATGGGGACGCGCCCTTCAATTTTAAATCTTTTTGAACAAAAACCCCTTTGATGTTTATGCGTTTCGGCAATATCTCCCGCGTGGCTAGATGCGACATTTGGCGATTTCGAGGATTTTACTGATGCATATTTTAGATTAAAAACTTTAATGCCACTCTCTGCCCACCCGTACGCACATGCCAATTTATTTTGATCATAATAAATCATTTCTCCGTCTCACTGTTGTGTTGTACGCAGCACTCTATAATGTCTCGAGTGCAGTAATTATTTTTAAAGGGTATCTTCTAGCGTCTCGCGTCACGATCACCCGTGTGTACACAGCTTAGCACGGTCATAAAGTGCAAGAACAATCAGCGCCAGCGTAACTGCCTATTAATCAACTCATTTAAAAGACAAACAACTCGAAAAAAGACGTGTGGGAAAATGTACGTGTATCCGACCAACGCATTCCAAATTCGAATGAATCTGAAAGGCGAGCGAGATTTGAAAAGAGAATGAGATTTGAAAATAGAACGCGCCATTAGGAGTGAACACAATGGTCTCATTGGTAGATTTGAAAAAGGAACAATTTGTTAAACGTCAAATATGAACTTTTTTATTTCCGTTGTAATGAAACGGCTCTCAGTATGATGTCTAGTACACATCTTAGTGTTTTTTGTAGGAACGGATCGCTCGTTTTTTATTTTGTTTTATATATCTTTGTACTTGTGTTTTTTTTTTTTCAAATTTAAATAAAACTGAAGTAATTCTGCTTGAAAACTGCCTTTTGCTATTTACAGTTAGCATTTCAATCATTCGACTGTCAAGTCAGCAATAATTGTCAGCTCCTTAAGTATGTGTGTTCCCTGTTTCCCTTTATTAACGGGTAATAAGTACTTATCTAAAAAAACTTTTTCATGATTTTATGAGAAATACAAGAAAACAACAATTATTTAACTTTAATTAAGTACACGGCGGCGTTATAGTAACGAATAGCTTGTAGATGATAGAGACAAAAGTTTTTATCTACCTACACAACATACTACAGAGCATTACATTTGATTCCTGTCAGACTTTCTATCTGATCATTTATCGGGGATCACAAACACAACCAATGACATGAAACTATCAATATTTCTAATAACGTTTAAAAACAAAGTATATTAGTTTCTTATTCCAACTCGGCGGCCGTATTAATCATTGGAACGAATTTCCGTGCGCCATGTCATACGGAGTTCGTTTATTAAAAATGTGACGTATCAAGATCAACATCTCTTCTGTGAGAATGAAACGAAGAGACGTATATCTCAAACGAAAGAACGTGATAGATATATGCTGACATTTCAACGGGTCATCAACCCTATGGGCGTCCTACTCTAACGAGAATTCGAACATTTGATTTGAATTGTTCCTAATTTGAAATATTGCCTGTTCGATGCGGCCGCCCGATTTATAATGTTCCATTTTCAATTCACATGCTTTAATAAAATTTATATTCTAATAGACATGTTGGTACGGGCTTCCGTTTGATGGTCTAATGGCCCCGGTAATCCATAAAACACGAATAAAATGTAAGTAAAACGTCGTTAGGCGGTTTTATGTCTTCACAAAGATTGATAATACTGCATTCGACATTCGTGTTTCTTACTCACTTTTTTAACATCGACTACGGTTTTTGTTCAATGCTTTAGAAAATTGCGTTCGCAATAAACATTATATTCTTTAATATCCGGCTTACCAAATTTGACTGTTTATGAATGGGGGATGTTTAATGAGAAGAGAAGCCGCTTTATTGGAGCTAAGCCCGAATTGAAATGCGAGAGCACAGTCGAGACAATGCAACAAAAATGTTAAGCACTATAAGGGAATCATAAGTAGTCATAACTGGTTGCCTCGATCCATTTAAGGCGATGTTATCCTATTGTACAGCCCCGGCTCTATGTGTCCGCTGTACACACAAGTAATAATGTGTTCAATCATTAATTTGGACGGTAATTGAACAAGTTGCGATCTTTGTCCGCAAAAAGCGAGTGTTTCTCCGAATCCGGTCGGTCTGCGCAAGCGCCGATCGGATGGCCGACAGACAACGCACGAATTTATACGTTCATAAAATACTTTTGTCAAATTTACATCGGAGTTCCGAATAAAGTGGACTCGAGTATGGCGAATTCTTTACCGAAATCAACGGCTACAACGTTTTTCTGTGTGTTATTACGGGCTGAGATATTCCTGCTTTCCAATAACGAGTGAGTAATACGGCAAGTTAAAATGCAAGAAATTGCCAAAGATGCAAGATATCGCCAAATAAGATTCGTTCCAGTTTGGAAGTAAAAAATGGAACTGACTAATTTTCGGAACAATGTTACAGACACCAATAAATAAATATAATACGAACAGATCACACAGATTAAGTTAGCCCCAAAGTAAGTCCGAGACTTGTGTTAAGGGGGGTTAGGCGGTCAGCGAAAATTCATATGAAGCGGCTGAGGCGGGGGGGGGGGGGGGGGGGAAGTCCCGGTTGCGTGCCATTCACATTTTTATGTTAATAGAAATGTTTAGTTTTTCAAAAATTTAAATCAGTCACGAAATCGAAAAGGTAAAATACCTTTGTGTTGGTGATTTTAAAACATTTTTTATTATAAAACACGGATGTTATCTGTATTCATATGAAATTTTAGAGGTAACTTCAGGATTTTTTTCTATCGAGCAAAATTTTTCCCATCGTGTTTTGGAAACAGTCCTCCCTTTAAACATACGTTCTACAATACATATCAGAAATTTCAGGGCGAAAACTCTTCAATTCTTTAAACAGCAGCTTAAAGAAAACAGCCAATATTGCCGTTTTCACTTACTGAGAGCCCTTAAGGTATGGGATACTAACTCAACGATACTATATTTTATAACAAACTAACTTTTGCCCGCGGCTTCGCAGCGTGAATTTCCCACGGGAACAGTGCTTTTTCCCGGGATGAAAGGTACCCTATGTCCTTCTCAGTACTTCTAACTATGTGTATGTGTGTGTGTATGCGAAATTTCAGGAAGATTGTTTCAGTAGATAAAGCGTGAAGAGGTTACAAACAAACAAACTCCCTTTCGCATTTATAATATTAGTTAGGATACATATAGTATAGATAAACATCCAAGGTCCAGGTCAATCTGAAACAGATCATTTTTTAATCTTGACCCGACCGGGGATCGAACCCGGGACATCCGGTCTGACAGTCCGGCGTGGTGACTTGGAAATTATTTTTCAAACAATCGTAATTTTTACTACTGCTAACAACTATAAAAAAAATAGAGCAAACCTTGGAAATTATTCTTGAAACAGTTGTAAATTTTCGATTAATATTTTTTATTTATGCAATTTTTACTACTGCTTTTGTCCAACTTTTACACAAATAGCAAGTAAAAAATTTACCATTAAATTTTACTTGAGCTAAGTCACTATCCACCCCTTAAGGGAAATCACAGTAACTCAAGTAGGTAGTCCAAATCAAATCAAAAGAAAGCCACATTCCGTTGATAATTACCTGATAAAAAATATCAACCGAAAACGCATTCATCATTTATCAGTTACTGTATCAGCTACTTGGACAGTCCAGTTTTCTATTATTCATTAGTTCATTGTTACGTCACAAAATAAAAAGGTTACAGAAAGTAACTCAGACAATGTATGCTTGTGTAACAATCATTAGTTAAAAAATATACTTAGTCAATATATTAAAAAAATACTTTGCCAATTTTATATTAATTTTCACATTTCGACAAATCTTTAAATTAAGAAATAGAAACAGATTTTTAATACTATGTCATTGGCTGAAAACGTTAAGAAACGCAGTTTCGAATTTAGAACTATTTAAAATTGATTCGCATTGTGCACACAATGAAAGCTACTAAAGTCATACGTCAAACGTAAACGTCATTCGTTTTTTTACCATGGCCATTTTTAACACATACATTGAAACCACTTTTACATATCTTACAAAAAAGAGAAGATGAGATGATTTAAAAAGATGATTAAAGAAAAAAATAGCATTATCAGTAAGAATAAAAGCACGGAGTACGGGAACAGGATACCTACATAGTCACGAACTCGTCTTAAAAATGGACTTCTAATGAGTCCGATACTATAGTCTGCAATCCCGACATAATAGTGAGTGACCGTTTTTTTAAAGTGAATACTTCTGGGCTTATTTTTTTATATTAGTTCATTGTGGCGTGCCGCGACTGTACTGCAGCGACCTGAAATTCGGTAACCGCCTTTACATTAATAATTACTTCTCAAAATAATGCTAACTAAGATCCACGATCGAGATAAACTACGGTCGGCGGCTACCAATACCGCATAGATTAAAAACCGGACAACTTATACTTGGATGCTAACTTGTACTTATCTTACTTTATACAGACTAAAATATTTCAACAGCAATTTTTATAATATTATCAACACCTTGTTAGTTTACAAAAACCCGACGTGCCTGTGCGTACTAATTTCTTTCGATAAATTGGTTGTAATGATCATAATGAATAAAAAAAAAAACTTTTTTCTAATTATTTTAATAGTATTTTTATTCATTTGTAATAAATGTTTCACCTATAATACTGGCACGATGGAATTAATGGCCACCGCATCAGTTGTTCTTAATTTAAAATTTGAGTAGCATAGATTAAAAAACAGATCAGCAAAGATAGGGTTGATTGCCTACGACTGGCCAGCTCACGTGAGCTGTCAAAACGGCTTAGATTAGAAAGAGATACACATATGACATCTTGCGCAAGTATTCACAATTTCTTTGCTTGTCAAAACTGATACAGGATTTACCGGGCGATCTCAAACCTTTTGTTTGTTGACATACTGACGTAACAGTGGTCTTACTCAACTGTGACGGAGTGCGAGTATTATGATTAATGATATCAAGCTTGTCACGTACGTTTACAACACTGTTAACTGCTGGTTATAAATTCGTCCATAAGAATGATCAATCGTTATAAATAGAGAATATTTAATTTTTAACAAGGTTACAATAATTTTAGTTATAATAATAGTATGTAAATCCTACAGCAGCAAACCACCTGATTGCCTCCAGCGCCTCCAGCAACAAATTATGTTGCAAATAATATCTGCCATAAAACAATATTTGTCAATCGAAATATTAATTATCTGCTATGTTTGTAATCCATTTTATTATCTAACGTAAGTAGGTATACCTGGGAACAGTATATTTGAAATAATTGTATTAGGCACTTGAATAATCGTAAAATAAACTATAGCTATATCTGTAGTAGGAGAATGACATTACTTGAAGCATAGAAATAGTAACAGCGCCGCCGTACGAATAGTGATGTAAATAAAAATAAAAAAACAGCCATAGATAAGAGAATAAACAATATGTCTATCAATTTTTAAGTAAAAGCCATTTGGCATAAACAATTTCATTTACAGACAAAGTTGGCACTAGTTTCTAGTTCGACGTAATTTTAGAATCTTATCTATTAATATGCGAACTTAATATCAACAATAACAATTATTTAAACGAAAACAGTGACCACGCCCGTTGGAAACTTTATGCAAATTAACTATTGTACGTTCAGCTTAGCGAACTCGCTGTGTCGTGTGGTTTTGCTTGCGTTATTTGTTAGCCCTGCTACAGCCCCGTGCACGCCCTAAATAGTCAATAATAGGTAGCTACTTAATTAAATGCCATTCTGCGTTATTTCATCTTGACAGTTTTTACTATTCTTAAATTATTTTTTTAAGATTTAAATTTCTCTTACCGCTTTATTAATGGATTTTGAATTTTTTTCATCCAATAACATCGAGATATTATGTACTATACGTAATAGTTGTATTTCGATGTCCACAAATAGTACTTATTGTTACTTTTAGTTTCTTCAGCTGACAGACTAACTTCAACAGCTCGTAAGAATAAAATAAAAGTAACTTAGTCAACACTTACATAATTATTTTTAGCAATAAATATCATCAAGTCAATCAGAATTTACCTAAAACTTTCTACCGAACATATTCGTTACAACAAATACAAATTAAACATTGTCTATGCCCTGGAGGCTTAAGTACAGACAACAAAAGATACCATCTACCAAAAACATACAGATATTTAGCCGCTATAACATTGTAACAGAGATCAATGTTGTATAACTTCATATGTTGTTCTTTGTACAAAGCGTTCGAAATTTAAACTTTTAATAACGTAATCAAAAACTTACTTTAATACGATAAGATTTGAATTGATTTTCCAATAAGTGCTTCGAATAGATGCAAAATTAATGTAATATCGATCCTATAGTGGATTTATTAAAGTCCATTTTAATTGGCATCTTGTAGTTCTGATCTGACGGATGGCCAAAAATTCTACTTTGACGTAAGTAAAGCAGTTTGAACGCTCTCTTTTTAACTTTTTTATTGATATAATTAAATACTGTTATGTTCTAGTGAGGTATGTCTAATCATGATTGTCCGTTTTTTGTCGGAAGTGTTATTATAAAGTAATACTTTTTACGCATAAATTCTCGATCTTTATTCTTATCTAGTTGCTGGTGATTTACAAATCATCCTGTATACTTGACAGCGAATTTGTTAAATAAAATTTGTAAAATCTCGTATTTTTTACCCCCGACTCAAATACAGGGTGTTACAAGTTTGACGTGTCTGTGTATCTGTGAATTATATGTCTGATTTTTTAAAGTGACTGAGTAGGAAGCTGAAATTTGGCATGTAGGTTCCTTAGGGAGTGTAGGGGAGCACTAAGAGAGGATTTCCCAAAATTCCCACGGGAACAAAGTCCCGGGCCCATGCCAGTAAAATATGAATCAATCAATCAATCAAATCATTTACTTGCAGTAAATAGGGTTACAAAAGCGTTTTTAAACAGAAAATGTAAAATTATCAACAATGTTGACATTTTCTAAATCTTTCTGTAAATACTTGGAATGAAACAAGTGTGTAAATTTTACGTCTCTCCTCTCCGAGTGTTTGCCACTTTGGACTTTGAGATCGGAAGCAAATATACTAAGAGATTTCTTTAAAACAACACCGTTGAGGACTTTAATATTCTGTTGGATTTTGTATTGACATTTCAGCTTAAACAATTTAGGTTAGCATTAGCCTCATTTTCTTAAGCTTTAATTTGAATTATTTTGTTTCGTACCTATCTGCTTATTTTGTTTTTTTCCAAGAACACTCTACCTGTAACAGCTTTTGTAACCCAATTTATTGCAAATAAATGATTTGATTTTATTATTTGAAAATATATTAAAAATCGCTAAGTGCCTTCTTACTAAAAAACTGATAGAGTAATTTTAAAAGTTTCCAAAAATTTATAAAAGTCATATTTTTAACTTAATAACTCAGTTGTAATTGAGTTCTAACAATTAATCTTTCGGTTGATTATTCCCATAACAAAACTGTTTAGGTTGGTATCTGAAAATCAAAATATGTGTACCTACTATAATAAACAAAGGTATTACGATCTTTATTTCTCCTATACTAAAATTCAAAGTTAAACAAAAGATAGAGATTAAAAAATGCTAGCCGGTTACTAGTTACGTTACTGATCAAAATCAAACGTCACGTATGTAGAAGAATTCGAAATTCAAAAACTATAATGATTGATTGTCAACCAATGACAATCGCGTACCTATTCAAATTATTTCGAATTTGAATGTGGAACGGGTTCTTTTTCCTGCTATGGCGTGTGTTGCCAGTAACATTTCCATAGGTTAAACAATAAGCAATTATTGTCATATGATTTTTTATGCGATTTATTGTTTAGAGATGAGTAATACTTTATGATTGGAATTCTTTATAAGGAGTTAGTGCGAAGTATTTTGCTTGATCGATGCCGCTAATGTAATAAGTTTTTTCAAAGATTTAATTAACATAGATTCGTGTTTGAGTTGAAAGGATATGGAAAGATAAAAAGTAACTTAAAATTGCTTATAAGAGTCGGCTCTTTCAGGCACGTTGGTTAAAAAGCCATATGTTTATCTTATAATTATGGAGACGTGCGTGTGTGCGTGCAGGGCGTATGTGGGTGTCTAAGTACGTAATTAAAGTATGGAAATAGTAATATTCGTTTTGAAGTGTTTTCTCTATAAAACAGTCGAGTGGCTGGGAACACTCTTAGGTCAACGACCTCGTGGTTTTTTCCCTTCTGTTATAATAACAGCTCTGTTTACCAAGATGCGTCTGTTATTGGTTCCTTTTTGGGCGATTCTCGAAATTTCGACTTTATGAACTGTAGTTTTTGACTAACAATCAGATAGATCTGACGGCTCGAAGAATGGGAATTTATATTTTTTATTTCTTACATTTAGGCTTTATCTTGCTCAAGATAAATCGACTGTCTGTTATATCCGAAAATGGGAACAATTTTATTTATTTTGATTTATTACTCCTTGATTAAGAATCTATACAAAGTTGTTATTTTAATACTTACTTGTTTCACATATCGCAATTTCATAGAATGTCAGACAGTCTTAATAGCTAGACAGATTTCAAAAGAGAAAATATCAACTGCATACTAGAGCAGTGACATTTCCGCCATTTTACTAATGCAGTCAAACTTTAGATAAAAAAAAGACAAATCGCTTATTACAAAGAGGTTCGAACCGACGAACGAACGTTGCGATCTGACTCGAACAGTTAGCGAGTACATTAATCTTGTCCGATCCGAAACTGTCCATTTGTTTGAAAAATGTGAACGTCGAAACTGGAGCTGGCCCGGTGACGTCACAAATGCCTCTAGTTAGATACTTATTAACGATGTGCAGTGAATAAGCATTTACGTACTCATTTTACTTATAAAATAAAATTTAGGATAGTTCCTACTCTATGTACGCTATAGACTTATAATATACTGGCGTAATATAATAAGTCTATGCTGTACGCTGTCCACAAACCAACCCACGATAATTGAAAATAATAATTGAAATTGAATTCGAATTAAGAATACAAAATCAGAATATAATGCGTTCCATATTTGAAATTCGCGTGGCAGCGAGCCTACGCGCTGTTCTTTTTTTAAAGTTGAAATTTGAATTTGGAATCGTGTGTGCTCTATTGTGTAGCAAATGGAATTCTTTGTAATATACGTTGCGTACATTTGTTACCTGGACGTGCCCATTTTTAGAAGATCGTTGTTGCCCATGCGCCGACACGCGCGGGAGGCTCTACGTTGGTTAGTCTTGTTTTTGAAACGTACCTGACGCAAATGATAGTTTTGCAAAAATTGAATAGAGATCTTTAGCAGATAAAATTTGTTCGCCATGTAGAAATTACGTAAATACATCAATATTAGTTACTCAATGGTGACCTAGAAAACATTTGTGACTGTGGCAAACAACTAATAAAATGCTCAATTAAAAGCTTTCGTTTTGAAGGTTTAAGGCGGCAAAAGTGTGTAATTTATACCAGTCTTCGCAAAAGTGACAATTTAATAGATATAGCTGATTAATGTAGAGTATTATATAAGAAAAGACATTGCGAGTATAAATTAGAATACCCACCTATCTCATTTGTTCTAAAATGTTAACAAGAAACTGAATGCCACAACCAACTGTTCTTAATTTTTTAAAGTTCATTCACAATACAAAGCCGCCTACACCTATACAAAGTTATTTCCTAGAAATATTATGGCTAACAATAGAACTTTCATTATAATTTTCTGTTTACGCACACACATCCTAAACTATAACATATACATAACTCAAAAAGTATGTCTTTCTTTGGCTGTGTGCGTGTGTGTATGTGTGTGCAATCGGTCAAACGTGACGTGTGTTCCAATCGCAATCACTTACACCGGAAATTTATGAATTTAAATGAGAAAGTGTTAGGAATTTAATGACAGACTTCGAAGTAAACCGAGCCATGTCTTCCTGGTGCTCTATTACATAAATATTGAATAGTTTTATTGTCTATGGTGACGGCTGCAACAATCGCTTTTGTTTCCTGCATTTCATCTATTTTGTAACTTTCCAAAAATTATAGCTTTTGACTTGATGACTTGCCAAAATAGATGAGGTTCGGTATTATATATGTTACAGTGCAAGCTTCTTGGTTTTTATATCCAATCCAGATTGCTGTTTCACTGCCCCTAAAAAAAAAAAAACTTCTTCACTGAACCAAAGTTTTCAACAAATTTCAATAGTTTCGCAACGCGATGCCAACTTTCATACCTAATTAGGCTACATATGACAGTTACAAGGCGTGGCCTCTTATAATATAAGTACTGTGACATACGGACGCACAGCTAGACGGTAATTCTCCTTTGTATGCTAATACAGAATTATCTAGCAGTCGAAATTGTAATCTCGAAACTTGCTTGGAATTTCTTCATCTGTTGTTTGTTAGTTGCTGCTCTTTGATGTGCTTTTGTCAGTTCAAATTCAAAATATACATTTTTTACAATACAACTGTCATAGCTGTAGCTTAACCGATCTTTGCATGTAAAAGCTCTGTAAAAGTGATCTGTCTATGCTCACAGAGTGGTTCGAAATTGCATTATGAAATAAGAAATTTTAAAATTCAAATTTAGAATTGCGTAAGATTTAAAACAATGAATCGAGTAATGACAATGATCAGTAATAAGTAGATTAGGCATCGGTGTCTGGGCTCGGCGGTGGTGAAATTTTGGAAACCGGTGTGATCGGAGTTTTGTGCAATAATCCGATCCTATCTGACATACACGCGTGCGCAACGTAATATAAACATTGTGGCTAATAGCCATATTGTTCTCTTCAATTTTGTGATTAGTTTATTTTTGTATTGGAGAGACTGATTCATCTCAAATAATTATTCTAGCACGTACTTATCACATCCATAAACTTGTAATTTTAGTATAACTAACTTTCGCTCGCGGCTTCATAATACATAGCCTATGTCCATTATTTGAATGTATTTTTGAAATCAGTAGTTTTAAGGATTACCTATCTACATCTAAAATTCCAAACTTGCATACTAATATCATCTCTTTTTTATTTGTGTAGCTGTACTGTAGATATACAACAGAGGCTATACTAAAACTCTATATCCAACCAATGTCAGTCAATGACGATTCCTTTATTTATGATCGACACAAGCTCCGTAAAAGATATTCATCTTTCCTGTTTTAAAAGGTCCTCAAAATCCGTCTTCCACTTATTCCTCAGATTCCATGAATTGTTTAAACAATGATATCTGATTATTTCGATTGGCATTCAGAATAAACATTACCGACGAAAGATGTTTCGTTATTATAAACAATGACGTGATGGGTTAAACTGGCTGCTAATTGACCTATGCTTATTATATATTTAGATTTTTACGATGATATATTATTTACTTACTTAAACTTTATATTATTGATCGCACATAACAGAAATTAGAGAGATAACAAGGGAAGGTTCATATGTATCTCTTCTTCTTCTTCTCTCAGCCTAAAGACGTCCACTGCTGGACAAAGGCCTCCCCCAAGGATTTTATCCATGGGGGGTTTTGCCGTAATCGCCACGCTTGGCAGGCGGGTTGGCGATCGCAGTGTGATGGCATAGTACGCGGAAAGATGCTGCTGCCCATCCTCCGGTGTTTTAAATCCCTTAGTCGCCTCTTACGACACCCACGGGAAGAGATGGGTATGAGATGGGTATCATATGTATAATTTATAGAAATTACTTAGGTCTAGGGTAAAGCCGCGCAGCAGCCAGTATAAAGTAAATAAAGTATAATTAACCAATGAGATTAGAGTGGTAGGGCGCCCGTCTGTGGCTGCAAAGGTCCCACGATCAAATCCTGCCCGTGCTATATGAGTTTGTATACCAATCTGACTCCTGTGTGGAATATTCATCGACCACCACTTGCATCCGGTGAAGGAAAACATCGTGAGGAAACCTGCACTCTGGTTGATGGTGATGAAATGGAGAAGGCAATGGCAAACCGCGGTAGTCGTTATGTGTGTTTCATACCATATAATGACCACGACCCTCAGTCTTGAGGAATACGACTAAAGGAAGATTAGATGTAATTATTTATTTATTTATATAATGAAGACCTCATTCACAATCATTCCTTGTTTTACGAATAAGACATAGACGTCGTCTATTCAAATCTAATGCAAAATTAATTTAATAGAATAATGATTAACACCACCAATAATAAATTCAACACACACGCTGTATTAGTCAAATGCATGTTAAAATCGTCCGTCCGTCACTCTGCCCTCTGATGGCAGGAAAATGGCGGCTATTCGCAGGAAAATTTACATTTCAATATTAAATAGTTACACGATTTAAGTATGTCACATTGATGGGTCTCGTGAGATTGTGGTATGCTTGCGAATTGTTAACATTATATTGACCGACGACGCATGTAGATATATTTTCCTCTATGGTCGTCTATGGGAATATAATCCATCAGTATGTTTCTCAAATCCAAATGCTCTATGGTTTTGGATTGTTACTTGAAAAGAAAAATTCACCAGATATTTAATATGTTTTATTTCAGGCATTAAACTATTCAGCTGACACGTTCCAAGACTGAAATGAATACCATATCTCATTAAAAATTTTCATCGCTTCAAGTTAACCAATTTACATCAAAGTTCATGAAACATACTGTAAAACACTTCGAAGCACGAACTTTAAACCTTACGCCCAAGAATTTAAAAACAAAGAACGTTTTTTCAGCCGCCAGCGCCGACACATATCCTTGTCGACGCACCCGTTCCAATTTCAAATGTTTCCATTTAAATTCAAATCTTAACAGTGCAGAATTAATTTTACGCTTCTTTGAAACTCTATTACGTTGATATAAAGGGTAATTTGGCTCATTTTGATGGCATAATATGAGTGGTCTGTTGTGTTTTGATATGGGAATGCTTCTCAGAAGAGTCTTAAGGTCCTCTAAGCGTTTATAATAACATTTTTGCGTTGTTTATACGAGGGTGTCGCATTACTTATGATTATGATTACTGAGCCGATTCGCGGATTTGTG
The DNA here is from genome assembly GCA_018467065.1 of Ephestia elutella. NCBI lineage: Eukaryota > Metazoa > Arthropoda > Insecta > Lepidoptera > Pyralidae > Ephestia > Ephestia elutella. The sequence goes on from CM031590.1 coordinate 7,557,384, forward strand.
CGTAGGATTCGCTATCAAGAATAACGTGGTAGGTCTAGACTTTACATGGTGGTCCAATTAAATATTGAAGCAATTGACATTGCATTCTTATTTTAGATTGTAAACGCTTTAAGGTGACCGGGGCCATGACAATATCAATGAGTTCAGTAATTCTTTTAAACCGAATTAAAATGACTAAACGGTAGCAATATATTAATTATTCCTTACGACGATTTCTTTTAGATAGAATTTACTTTGTAGGCTTTGTAAGGGGGAGGCCTTTGCCCAGCAGTGGGACACAACACCAACAGGCTAGTTAAAAAAAAAAATACTTACATAATTTATGAAGAACAAACATACATGCATTGCTTTTTTTTACTTACTTCCAATTTGAGTAGTACAAAGTCTTCATTTCCATATAAAAAAATATGACTCACTTAACATGATTCACGGCAAGTGTTAAATTGTATCTCAATTGTTTTTGCTGTATCCAGTATTTTGAACTAAACTCCATTTGAATTTATAAACTCACTATATTATTTAGTATCTCTTTCTTTAAAAGTGCTATTGAGTCATTATTTTTTATTTAAATAGCCTTACTATTTAAATAAAAAATAATGACTTTGACTTTTAATGACAAATATTAAAATTGAGATAAATATATTTTAATTATATAGAGCTTACCATCCTGTAATTTTTTTTTTAATAGGTTTAGAGCTTACAATAAAACCATTTAGTAAATTAATGAAGATATGCAACTGGTATGCACAGACTAAGCGTAGCTTGAATGAATACTCTATCTAACTTAGTTGTTCTTCCATTTTATAAATGAAGTGTCAAATTGTTTATTAACAGCTTACTTGAAGAAAGGGGCTATTATGTGCACTTAATCAAACAAACCATGTGGGCGCACCAGACGCCGATTCTGCATATTTATGTACGCGTCTAGAAATGCAAACCGATGTCTCGCAGTCAACACACTCGGCGAATTCTTTAACAGATTCCGTAGACATTACCAACTCCGATTAAGTTTCATAAACATTACAATCATCATTTGAAGCTAACAATTAAACGCAATTCAAATTGATAAACATAACTAATCACATTCCGAAATATGAATATAAACAATCATAAATCAAGCAAAAACTAAAATCCCATCTGAAATGAATTAAAACCTAAATAAAAAACACAGGTTACCGACAGTAGTCATCCATAAAAAAGAAATTAAAAATTCAAATAAAAGAACGAATTCTTTAAGATAATGCTTATTCATTCCACATTTAAAATCAAATTTTCAAATAAAGAACTCGAAGCGGCCGATCGGGCGCATAAGTTTGAGGGAGATAAATATACACGCTAAACATGTAAATCGGACAAAGATAGATAGCATATTATGATTGACAGCTGAGAACGGTTAGCCTTGAAATATTTGAAACATTATATTATTATAAAGTACACTATCTTCGTTCGTTCACTAACATAAGAGTGATATGGACATTAATAATTTTGATTACGATTTTTTTACTATACAAAAAGTGTTTAATGGGAAGTAATGGAATATACATACTCGTAGTTATGGATTTAAAGCTACAATATAAAAAGTTTATTTGGAAAGTTGTATTTTAGAAAAAAATACAACTTATGCTTAATTACTTAGTAAATTAATTAAAGGTCATTTTTAAGTATTCAAATTTTCCTTAAAACATAATGTTCACCTAAACATAGGTACCTCAACATCATTTTTAATTTTATTGTTTTGGGTGGAGGGTTGGTAACCTGAGACACAGGATCTCTCCTAGTTCAGGGGCCAGCCCACCATAATCTCTTTTGTACTTACTCGTAGATTGCAAAATGGTTATAAGTTAAAATTGAGAAAACTGATTATGGTGAGGAAATAAACGTTATTATTATTATTATATACCTAGCACTTATTTCATTTGTCTCAACACATGACTGAAAACAGTCTGTATTAAAATGTAAAGTGCAATTAGATGCCTAGCAACGTTAATGCATAGGCAATGGATCTTAAATCTATAACAAAGTTTTAGAGAATTTTAGTTTGAATCGTATGTTTAATATAATCGTATAACAAGCTAATTATTTAAAAATAAAAAACACGACTGACATCTTACATAGCCTATGTCATTCGGGCTAATGCAAGGAATCTAACAATACCTCTCACATCAAAATCTGTTAAGCCGTTCAGGACTTATGGTGGAATAAAGAAATTACATACATACATACATGAACCCTGAAAACATAACACTCCTTTTTTGGTCAGTCGTGTAAAAATAATTGTCCGTCTAACTCGTGTGTTAAGCCCTCATTACTTGTATGTATAATGACGGGCCGTCGTCGACGCTAGATGTACGTTTTTAGAAACATCCAGTTTCTCCGGAACACGTTTTAAATCATAATTCGAACGTTCGAATTTAGAACATCAACTTTTTTACTTTTATTCAAATGTCGAGTTTTTTTTCTTAATCTAGTTTCCAGTGCTATTACATAGAGGTTAACAAAATAGATTTAACTACTGGTTTTCAAATCTGCCGTTTTTCGAGCGTCAGTTGTTTTAAGATTGATACTCACCGTTTGAAGACAGTTAGCCAATTAGATGTAGATGGGAAACTATGTAATTACTGTTATTGCATTTTGATATTTAATTGCCTGACATTAAGATATTTTTAATCACTTACTCTTTTCACTTCACTGAATTTGTATTAATATAAACTTTCGAGTATTTAAAAATGGACTACATTGTTTAAAAACAACTACTTGTAAGTAAATAGTGTAATGTAAAGTTAATTTATGGTAATTAATTAGGATTAATAAATAAATTAAACGATTCCAAAATATTTCCAGGTTACGAAAACAATTTTATACTCACAGTTCATTAGAAAATTGTCACATAAAATGTGATGTCAAAATGAAGATAAAATTAATAAATACCATGCACCTTCTACAATAAAGACGTTACGTTACGCTTCCGTAGCTGCGTAGAGCTACGAAGCTCGTAGAGACTTCGTAGCAAATAAGTATTTCAAATAACATGTTGTCTTTTTATTTTGAAGTGTGTGTGTGTGCTCTTTATTTTATGGGTGTTATGAAATTGATGTAAATCGCTTCGCTATGGAATGCACCTGGCATTGATAAAGGTTTCACTTCTGTCGTGTCGTCCTTATTTCAACAATTGCTTTAATAATGTTTTTAAAGAAATTAAAAAATATATACAAAATTACATTTTTATACCAACACTGCTATTTTAAGAAACTAAATTTAAACGTATAATATTGATATACCTACATATTTTTTTTCAAGGTGATCAAAGCTTTGTTTGTTTATTAGAGCCGTGACAAAAAATGTGTGTAATTTATTTTTCAATAACGGCGTTGCGTGACGGTCGAGAAGTTACCAATATCAATTGAAACTAGGTCAAATACTGATATATATCATATCGATATAACCAGATGATCAATCAGAATTTTCGATAAATCCATACTAATATTATAAATGCGAAAGTTTGGATGTGAGTTTGTGAGTTTGTGAATTTGTGAGTTTGTGAGGATGTTTGTTACTCAATCACGCAAAATCTACTGGACGGATTTCGATGAAATCTGGTACAGAGGTAGATAATGACCTGGAATAGCACATAGGCTACTTTTTATCCCGGGAAAAAGCACTGTTCCCGTGGGAAATTCACGCGGGCGAAGCCGCGGGCAAAAGCTAGTAAAAAATATATTAACGAACGATAAACATTATTTTTAAGATCTTTGAAAAATTTTAACAAAAGATATATTAGATTACTTATGTAATTGTATAAAATATAGTTTCTTCTAAAACATTACTAAATCTATGGCAAACGAATTCAAAGAAAAGCCATCGTTCGATATTTGAATATTCGAATCTACGCTAATCGTTTTTATTGGTGACTTTAAGGCCTATAATGATTACTTTTGAAAAACGAGCGCATTGAATTTAAATATTCGTCTTAAAATGATTGGAGAGTTCTTTATTTAAAAAATAACGCGTATTGTTGCGTATTTTAATTATTTGTACGAATTGATGTATCGAACGATACTCGCTGAAAATTAACAATTTTATTACTTAATTTAATTTATTTAAAAAAAAACTTACCTTACCTAACTACCTAAAAACCTAAACCCACAGATTATAATGAGCCTAAAAAATCTGATGTGAACTTGTGTTGTAATAGTAATAGCACTTAAAACTAAGAATAAAGACTGAAAGAAACTAAACTTTTGAAATGGCCTCTCAATGCATTTTTCTTTTCCTGGGTCCTGATTAACAATATTTGATAGTTGATTATCGTCTCCACAGCTTCTGTTTAGAACATAATTTAATTAGATCTCTCAAGACGTGGGTGTACTGACTCTTATCTGTTTTCCATATGCTGTGGTCACTTCAAAATAGCGACTTTTCAACACAAATTATTCTAGCCTACGGCCATTTTTTGTTATAATGTAATAATAACAACATATTTCAACACGTGTAGGACGCTTTAAGGAATTATGGTGTATTTCCTAGCCATATAATTTTGTATAATAGGAATTTATCATAGTACAACTTTTATAGTATTTTTGCTCGTAACAGATGAAATAATATCGTTTATTAAATCAATTATGAGCTTAGATGATAGAGTTGAAATTATAATTGGACGTAAATATAGCACTAACCTACCTATTTTGTAATAATATTGTACAGTCCATTATGCAAAATAAACTTGGTTTTTATATGCGAAAGTTTAGATATAATTATGTGTGAGTGGATATTTCTTACTAAGTCATGCCTCAGCTGCTGAGCAGATTTTTATAAAATTTTGTATAAAGCCTAATTGTGGTATTGGCTCGCGCACCAATAAAATTAGAATTATACCATCCTGTAAATAATAAAATAAATAAATACCTATATACGGACAAATCACGCAGATTAAGTTAGCCCCAAAGTAAGTTTCAGACTTGTGTTATGGGATACTAACTCAATGATACTATATTTTATAACAAATACATATAGTATCTATATAACATCCAAGACGGTAATGGACCTCCGGTGTCAAAATATATCACAGCGCCTATTATTACACATTATGATTTCTAATAAAAATCAACACATATCTCACGTAATAAGAATTGATGACTAAATAAATCTAAAATGGTCAGCAGAAGCCATTTTAAGTAATTCAAGGCTGAAAACATAATATTAAACGCTTATTTGATTACCAATTGATTGTCATTATTTGTCCGTCCCTATAATAGATTTCAATACACACACATACGTACCTTATCCTTTACACGTACGAGTACAAACTGATTCAGTAGTCGGCCATATCAGAAACATTCCATTTTAGAGAACAATATCCAATAATAAAATGAAACAATCGAAATTACACGCGCCATTTTATTCATATTTAACGAGATCCAAGATGGCTGCCGATGCACAGTTGATCTAGGAAAATGTTAAGGATTTTATTTATATTTATTGATTTTTTGTACGTACAAACTACTTGCCTATTGGAACGACTTATGTTGAAATGATCGATCACATTTTCTCTGATTGACTAAAAACAAACTTATAGGAAATAGTTCCAATAAAATAAGAAGTAAGATAGATAGATAATTATTTTCAGGCAAATCTAAAAATCCATTATTACATAACAATAAACTAATTATCGACGTAACTTTTAAATTGGGTCACCTACAAACTTTTTTATCAGTGACAATCAATTTTAATAGACCTTTTTAGGCTCAAAAAACCTTTGTCTCAGCCAAAACAAAGCCTAAACTATTACAAAATGTTAATCTCAAATTAAATCGGACTTTAATTATTGCTCAAAAGCGACCTTTAACACTTTTTCAAAGACTTCAATAGTGTTATAATTTTAGACAATGAGTATCGATTTTTTTTTCATCGGACAATAAGTCGTTCTCATTGAGCCAAATTCTTTATTCATTTCAAGGTCTTAATTGTCATTGCATTTATTATTCTGTATTCTATTAATTATAATAAATTCCTGGACTTGACATTAGTTCTCTTCTGAAATGACGATATAATCCCTATCAGGGTTATTTATTTAAGATGTTAATAAATTTTGAGTATTATTTCATATACCTAGTTACAATGAAATCCTGTCCTAATATTAATTATCCTAACTAATATTATAAATGCGAAAGTGAGTTTGTTTGTATGTTTGTTTGTTTCTCTTCACGCTTTATCTACTGAACCAATCTTCCTGAAATTTTGCATACACATAGTTAGAAGGACTGAGAAGGACATAACTTTAATCCCGAGAAAAAGCACTGTTCCCATGGGAAATTCACGCGGGCGAAGCCGCGGACAAAAGCTAGTATTGGTTATATTTAATTGGATTATCTTCTCTATATTGAGTACGTCTAAATTGAGTATAGTTACCCGTGTAATGCCTTATCATATTGACAAGACTTTCATCTTACTTTTTATCAATCTGCTTCAAAGAATTTAAAATCAAAGTCGAAACCAGTCATCATTGTATAAAAGAATTCAACGTCAAGCGTGCCTAAACCTTCACTAGAAAAGACATCGACTGTTGATTAGTGATGTGACACATGGACACTATCGATATGTCTATCGTAACGCATATTTCAAATCGTTTCGCGTCTCGCCAGCCAGTAGCAGTGCAGTAGCAAAAGTAATTTATTAAATTAACGTGTCATTTGAATATTTTAGATTTGGAATAAAGAATTCGATTGATTCCATTGAATTCCCGTTTTTTACTATTTTTTTTCGTCTTGCTTGTTGACAGTATCATTTGTCAACTAAATAAAAATGGCTACAGATAGAACAGATTAATCATATAGTCGTAAAGCGATTCCAAAAGCTTTTAAATATATGAGTCAGTTTAACCGCAAATATTAGCAAATTTTACCTCAAGTTGTTATTTTTATGTAGTTTTTCTTAATTTATTGGGTTTTTCATATAATTAGACAATGATAGGTATGCTGTAATAGACGAGACAGTAGAGTATATTTCTTTTGAATTAAGTTTATGTCTTTTGTATCAATACTGCTAAATAAGTAACAGAGATTAATTACGTGACAAATGTAAAGATACACACAAAATATGCTCCGTAGATATGCAAAAAATAAACTAACACCCACACATAATGACTTATACAGACTTCGAATCAGTTTTTTCATACAATTTACTTCATCACGGATACATGTGCTCTTGTTTCTTATTAGATCACTTATAATGTCAAAAGCAACCAGATGGTGACATCAAAACGTGGCATTATCTTTGCTTGTAAAAAATTGTGTAAAAACAAAAATCCGCAATGACTAATTCTTGGAACTTCACGCCCAAAATATAATTCTATGACGGAACTAATCAGTAACTTAACTGTGTATGTTCGTTTTATAAATTAAATATTAATAAAATGTCACTGGCTGGAAATTTTAAGTAATAATTGATTAAAAACTAGAAATAAAAAAACAAATGTTATCACTGGCCATTTACCAAAACCTATAGAAACAATGTGTTCTAAATTTCAAACATGAGACGTTCTGTTTCCCGCTAAAGAGTTCGACAGTCATTGTAACCGCGAGCGAAGGCCGCGCTAGCGTATTAGTTTTTAATAAGTAATTGTACACCAAACCAAGTTACCAATTTCGACATGAATACACGTTATTTTTTTCACTCGCCTCGCTCCGAGCAATCTCGTTTTCTCGAAAATAGATCTAATATGTTGAATATAATTAATTTTATACCGACTAGTTTGATCGATGCGTGTTACTTTACGTTCTTTTTTAAAGTATCATTATTTTTAAATTACAGTGTATTACGTCAATTCGTCTAGAAAACGGAACGGCTTTTTTTTCTCGTTGTAAATTATTTACACGAAATTAGCATGTTTGATGATTTTTTACGGACTTAGCATTTCGTGTCTGTATTTAAACTTTTAGTATATTGATAGATATTAATAGTCTCATTGCCTGGAGGCTAGCTAGACAATGTTATATACTTAATTCCTCTTATATCTCTTACCAACATAGATAATTATATAGCATAAGAAAGGATAAGGTGTATCAAAGTCAGTTTTGTAAAAAAGCGGACAAGAAACACGACGACAAAGTCGTGTTTTCTTCTGAAACTTATGCAATAGCTAACTTTTACAGTTTACTATAATTAATCATACATACATATTATCTCGCTTTTTTTCCGTGGTGATAGGCAAAGACTAGCGATTTCCACTTGCTACAATCCTTAGATCTCTCTCGCTTCCTCTACAGTGATAACTCTCTTCATACATGCTCGCCGGTTATATGTGCTTCTAATATCTCCCTTTTTAAGGAGGTCGACCCTGACCAACTCTTCCATTCACCTGTACTTTATAAATACTACTTACCATTAGTTAATCTATAATAAATCAATGGCTTTAAAATGTACTAATAAGTTTTTTATTGTTACAGATGATGTTAAACCAAGTGGCTGCTTTAGAAGACTGACTAAATTTAAGCGAACAAGGAAATGATCGATTCATGAAGTTTCCCAGGTAACCTCCCTCCTCGTTTAGTCGTATTCCTCATGACTGAGGGTCGTGGTCATTATATGGAATGAAACACACAACGACTATCTTGGTAATGTCAATGAAGTGGTTTGCCAATGCCTTCTCCCTTTCACACACTAGCTGGTGATCATTAACCAGAGTGCCGGTTTTCTCACGATGTTTTCCTTCACTGGAAGCAACCATACATTAGTCAGATTGACATACAAACTCATTTAGAACGGGCAGGATATGAACCTAAGACCTTGCAGCCCTACAACTCGGCCAACACCGCTTCTACCACTCCATTAATATCAATACTCAATTTTTTTATTTCCAAACAATGAAGAGAAAATTTGAATTAAAAACATTCCACAGCATTCAGCTAATCTCGTCAACAAAAGACTATTGTCTCTCCTCGATACATTGTTTCAATTTAAATCAAAAGAAAATGAATCACTGTTTTGATTCGGCACTAAAATGTATTGAATCGAATTTGATTGTTTATACAAGTTACTTACACAAACCCGCGTTGCGCTGGTAAACCCCGACCTTCTAATTAAGTATTGAAAAGAAAAAAGTTTAGTTTCTATAAAAAAACTTTGCTTTTATGTATTATTCTGTAGCGAAATCAAATTTTTTGGCGCGATATTTTGAAATGACTGTTATATATATAAAAATATTAATATTTCTAGGTCTATGTTTCTGGTTAATTTGGCGAAGATATTAATTCTAAGACATGTTACAGGACGGACTCGTTACAAGTCCTGTCGGGAGTCCCAGCACTGCCATGACTACTGCGATGGCTGCTCATCAAGAATCTATACACGAGAGACTACAGCCAGCGCCAGAAGAACCCCTCTATCTCCACCATGGACCCGCCTCTTGGCCCGAACCCGCCGACCCTCAGGAAGACTCCGATATGTCGCCATACTACAACATGCCAAAGAGGAACAAGAGAAAAAATTTCAAGCCCCGATGTGCTCCCAACGCCACAACCTTTTCTGACGAATCAAACGGAGCCAACTGTGATGAAGCAGCTAGTCCTATCAACGGTAATGACAGAACTACTCCATACCAAGCAGATGAAGACAAAGACGGAAGTTTCGCTAAAATTGGAGTCAAAAACTTCAGTCTGCTAAAAGGTGGCGCAGTAGACCTTAGTAGACGATTAAGTATCGATTCCAATGAAAACATAGATACAAACTATCAAAATAGATCGGAAGAGGAGAAGAAAGTAGACTCTTTCCAGCGTTCCTATATTCATAGTCTACAAATGAATCAGGAAACAGACAGAGACCGTACTGTATTAAACTTTAGTAATTTACAAAATAAAACTTTTTGTGCCAAAAATCCCTTTGCTATATCTCAGTTAATTAAAACGAACTCGCCTCCAAGAAGAAGGGGCTCAGATTCTGACGAAGAGAAAGGTCAGGATATAAATGCAAATGAGAGGTTAGAAGGTCCGGAGCCGATGGAAACCAATGAGGTTCAGCAGAATGGAGATGCTCCTAATGCAACAAATAGGGTCTTAAGGGAATATGCTATGAATACAATGAAGGAACTTTTGGGAATATATGGTTTATCTTCAAACGAAGTTGCTGATGCTATTAATGGACAAATCCGAGCTTTAGAAGCTCTTCAAGGTCTGTTTATTATTAATATTTTAGTGTTAGATAGAGCTCAAGTACTGTTTTCTATGTGATTAGCTTCACTAACCTCTAAACATGGTCAAGTTATTTTTGTTTATTACATGGCTAGCTTGTTCTCTATCTTTTGAATCCCTTATATTTCAAATACTTCTATGAAATTAAATGACTTCCTCAGGCAAACCGTTCACTCAAGTGCCTCTGAGCCTGACGAGACGGTTGGAGTCGAATATTGAAGAGGAGAATGACAAGAGTCGAAGAAGATCCTCATCAGCCACCGAAGATGAGGGCTCCACAAATATCACCCCACCAAAAACACCTGATAATGACATTGAAGCACAAAGGTAATTCCATAAATACTACAAATGCGAAAGTTTTGATGTCTCTGAGTGAAGAAGGATGTTTGTTAATCAATCACGCAAAATCTACTAGAAAGATTTCGATGAAATTTTGTACATGGGTAGAGTATAACCTGGACTATTACGTAGGGTACTTTTTATCCGGAAATTTCCACGTGGAGTGGAACTTCGGGGAGCAGCTAGATCCTCAGAGTATAGTAGTAAAGTGAGCTAGTTATATTAACAACTAAACAAGGCAATTACGTAAAATTACAAAGAACAGCAATGGGGGAGAAGGGGGAAGCTGAAAGTTTCCAATATCTAGTTTCTCTCTCTCTTTAGTCGTATTTCCTCATGACTGAGGGTCGTGGTCATTATTATGAAATGAAACACACACAACGACTCTCATGGCAATTTTAATGGAGTGGTTTGCCATTGCCTTCTCCATTTCACACACTAGCTGATAATCATCAACCAGAGTGCAGGTGTCCTCACGATGTTTTCCTTCACCGGAAGCAAGTGGTGGTCGATGAAAACTAAAATGAGTCAGGTTGGTATACAAACTCATGGAGCCCGGGCAGGATTCGAACCAGGGATTTTGTATCCACAGGCGCGCGCCCTACCACTCGGCCACCACCGCTTCAATATCTAGTTTACTTATGGAGAATTGGAGATGGATTGCACAAGATCGAGATGCTTAACGTGCATTAGAGGGGGCAATGGATGAATTTAGCTGCAAAATTAAAAATATTATGATTAGTAATATGTTTTTTCCATTTACCAGACAAAGAGCCCTTCAGATCCTCAACCAGCAATCGATGCGGCTATTCGGGAGGTCTCAAGAGCAGGAGGATGGCAGTGGATCTGAGGATGGGGAGCAGACTCTGGACCTCAGCGTTTCAAGGGATACAGATGGACAGGTAGAGTTTATTATCATAGGATTACAAGTACAGTCTACTACACTACTTTGACACTACTAATACTTCTTGTTTTTTAGTATACTTGCTTCTTTGCTGGTCTGGGAGCAAAGAAACAAGACTGTGTCAGCTATTTGTCTAATCGGAATGGGTTTAAAACTGGGGTTTCTTGTCATGAACCTGTCAGTATATCTGATTCTCCATTCTATCAATAAGCCCACAATTTGTAGCTATACGTGGCCTTTCTGCGCATAAAATAACACATTTATGCCATGCTTTTTTCTGGTCCTGATTCTGATCTGTGTCCATTAATAGTCTTTTGTTTGTTGTCAGGAACACTCGACGACGTCCAGCGCTGGGAACAGCGTGTCAGAGTTTGACCAGCAAGGAGTCTTCATGAGGAAGAACCTGGAAGACCTGGCCAATTTGCAGATGCAGGTGAGATCAGTGGGCGGCATGGTTAAAATTGTTGAACAGTGATATTTAAATGTGGATGACATATTCCACTGATACCTTTTTCCATTAAAAAACAAAAATTAAATGTTGCAGTTATAAAATTTGTAAAAATTGTCCACCTTTTGTACTGTACTATTGTATGTGTGTACAATAAAGTTTAAATAAAAATAAATAAATAAAAAAATATTTATATTACTAGCTTTTGCCCGCGGCTTCGCTCGCGTTAATCCTTTCTTAGCGGATGCCTACGTCATAACATCTACCTGCATGCCAAATTTCAGCCCGATCCGCCCAGTGGTTTGGGCTGTGCGTTGATAGATCACTATGTCAGTCAGTAAGTCAGACAGTCACCTTTGAGTATATATATACATATAGATTTTAGTTTTAGTTTAATTTACCTCTTTTAATTCATAATTTGTTTTGTTTTTTTTTTGTATAATATTTTTTTTTCAGGGTTTCTTCCAAAAACAGTCGCCGATGGACGGGGATGATTCACAAGAAAGGAAATTACAAGCCAGTGGTAAGTACAGTTGCTTTCTTTCTCATGATTAAAACCAGGTCCAACCAGAGCTGCAAAAAACAAAATTCATATGCGCTTAACCGCGGCGTGTGCGCGTTGCAATAAAATGGTTTTTTGCACAACACAATGTTCTACTTTCGTTGGCAGGATCGAACAGATTTTGTACCGATTTAGCAACTATTTCTCAAATATCATTAAAAATATTAGTTTTAAAACAAAAGTGCTCGATTAAAACTTTAATATAGCATATATATATAAACTAATTATATAAATATATATATATGTAATCGCTGAAAATTTTAAGTTTCATGACTTGAAAGCTGAAATATTTTCTAAATTTTCGGTGCCTTTATGAATTAATTAAGCCGAAAATATGTATTTTTATTGTAAAAAGTACACGATTGAAACCTTAATAGAGATCATAATCTATATCCTGTATTATTTTTTCACTTCATAATTAAACTAATTAGGTAAATATCTTCATGAAAAATTACAATTATTTCGAATGTGGGGTTGGACCTGGCTTTAAAGACAAACTTGAATGCGTGAAATGAATGAGTGTTAGTACGAGTATATGGTGATAACTGAAATGGTCAAAACTTCAAAGAAACAAAGAAGGCATATCTGAATCTTTTTATTTGTCCCTGATCCAATTAAATAGGGATCTCTTCATTTCTTAAACTTTTTCTGAAATTGTTAGATAGAAAATCCTTAGAGATGAGAAGACTATATTAATGATCTTATAAACGTATGTAGTTCACGGGAACTCCCGACAGACTGCCAAACCATAAACAAATATAGTAGGGACTCGTGTGTGTCGATTCCCGCCGAGTAGTATTGGACCCTTCACGATGCTTGCTATTAGTGTATGTATTAAATATTAACAAATGATTTTAGACAGATGATGATCATTATAAAAACAGTAAATAAATTAATATACATATAATGAAACGGTTTGTGTCTGTATATCCATACTAATATTATAAATGCGAAAGTTTGGATGTGAGTTTGTGAATTTGTGAGTTTGTGAATTTGTGAGTTTGTGAGTTTGTGAGGATGTTTGTTACTCAATCACGCAAAATCTACTGGACGGATTTCGATGAAATTTGGTACAGAGGTAGATAATGACCTGGAATAGCACATAGGCTACTTTTTATCCCGGGAAAAAGCACTGTTCCCGTGGGAAATTCACGCGGGCGAAGCCGCGGGCAAAAGCTAGTAAGAGATATATCTAAAAAAAAAACATTACGAGGCGTCTTCATAAGGCTAATAGAAGCCGAACCAATTTTTTTTTAGAATTTTTGTCTATCTTTCTGTCTGTATGTTTGTACGCTCATCACGCAAAAACGACTGGACCAAATTTGATGCGGTTTTCACTGTTGTATTATAGAAGGTCTAAACTAAAAACGAAACGCTAAACATCTAGCGTAAGTTTCATTTTGATACTCTGCTTAGAACGTGAGATATGCGCGGACGAAGTCGCGGGCACAGGCTAGTATATAATAAAGTGGTAACAAACGAACATATTGTGCCATTTATGAAGAATATAATATAAAATATAGTTTTATTTTTCAATAATTAAATTAGCTGAGATTAGCGACAGGGCAGGCTGACAGAAATGTGTAAAATGGCGTTTGTAGGTCGCCGTGTTTGCACGTCTGTTTAGCTGTTCCTCCAGAACTGTCTAATTGGTCTCACTTAGATGTTTCTCTCAAGCTGGATGTCATATAGGTAAAGAGAAAATAATATCCATTATTACAGAAAAAAGGAATATCAGGAATATAAAAAAATATATTTTTAATTATATTTTTTATTAAAAATATACTTTAGTGAAAAGAAAATTTTATAAAAAATCCTGTTTAGTCTGTCAAGAAAATTTTATAAAAAGTAAATTCACATTTTTTTCATTAGGTATCAATAAATTTAATAACTTTAATAAAAGAATCATATAACTACAGTGAAAATAAAAAAAAACCCGTACATCCAGATCAGGATCAAGAACTAAAATAACGTAAATTGTATTTTCCATAAACTGAAAAAGCTTATTATTAGTATCTCAAACGATCTAACTCATATTAGACCTTATTTAAAGGGTATTTCAATTCATAGACGACAAACACTAGATTGTTCACTTTGATATGTAAATACCTATCCCATTTTGGAATAAGCGCGGAATCGAACCGAAACCCTATCGGGGCCAAGTAAGTAGAATTTCACTTAATTACTATAATTAACTTACTTGTTGCATTAACTTTCCAAACAACTAATCTTGATCGTTGAACTGTCGTCTAAGTAAATAAAGTTTTTTTTTTAATTTTTACTCTGTGTCATGTCAAATTTCTCACTCCATTTATTCCAATAGTTCAATGTACTGGCAACCAAATATTTGTAAGGAATAGTTAATTATGAAAAAAACGATGTAAGCCACAGAATAAATTAGTGAACCGCCAGTTTTCACGGCAAAGTGTAAAGAGACAATTGAATTTTGTTCGAAATTTTTACACTGCGGTTCGGTTTATTGTGGATTATTTAAATTCTGTTTGATTTTCGAATGCATCTTATTATTGGTGCTGTTATATTGTTTGCTTTAAAAGTTACCGGTCGGTAGCTCTTTTGAGTGATAAGTAGGTGCGTACTTTGACTTTACCCGAATACTGACATCTTACATACTAGTGCCAGATATTTCTAACTCCTAAGTCTGACTTAGCTTATCTGAATGTACTGTTAGACATCTAGCTGGGACCAGAAGATAAAACACATGATACCTATTATAACTGTCAGTTAAATCACACGCGGTTACTATACAAGCTTTCGGTTGCGATACAAACCAATAAACAGAATAACTACTAGATTTGACTGGGTAATATATATGTTTAATGAAAACATACTCTGAAAGTAAGTCTGAAGTTGCCTGAGGAGCGTGGTGAAAGTTATACTTTTCAGCCCTAGGGAGAATCGTTTTCAACTGACAGCTGTCAAATTATTATAAAAAAAACTAGTTCTATTTTCACGTTATTCTATTGAACCATGTTCCAACTTTCTATACAGCCATTCAACATATTATGTAAAATTGAAATAACATGAAGTTAAAGAATATTTTTTATTTTATAATTTTTTATAACATAGATTTTTTTATCATTTTTTCAATGATGGAACCAAATGGAATGATGGAATCTATAAGTAGCTAAATACTTGGTCGGCACAGAAAAAAATATGCTTGAAGCTAAAGCCGCAATCCGATCTTTTTTTTTCAAGTTTAGAGTTTTGTTTATGCTTCCGTATAATATACTCATTATTTCTTTAGCTAATTCATGTTTTTTATTTTCCTTGTATTCGTAATGTAAAGCACAGTGCAAGACTTTTTTAAGTCCCTCGAACCCCGTCTCGGGACTTAAGAAAGTTACTTTCACCCACTCGGTAACAATGTACTATTACCATAACTGCTAAAAATGATCTAAAAACAAATTTGTAACAGCCATCGAAATACAACTACAATATCTCGATGGCAACAGCCCTGTACATTGGTCTATGGAAATCTGAGAAACAGAAACCTAAGTTTAAAAAAAATGGAATTATGGGATGCCCGGCAGATGTAAAACATCTGAGCACCGTGGCACGACAGCGTCATGCCATTTTCCGTCACGTCACTCGATTGTACTACCAAGTCGCGCTAATATAGGTACCTATGTTTTAGAAATTCTTTTATTTTATTCAAAAATGTCGAAACAAGATAAAATTAAAAAGAAGTAAACAATAATTCCACTTCCCATTGTAAAACGGAGCTATTTTATCACA
The DNA here is from genome assembly GCA_018467065.1 of Ephestia elutella. NCBI lineage: Eukaryota > Metazoa > Arthropoda > Insecta > Lepidoptera > Pyralidae > Ephestia > Ephestia elutella. Next base: position 7,573,574 of record CM031590.1, read on the forward strand.
GCTCCCAGCACTCAATTGAGCGAATTTGCTCTATTGGCCAGATTAGGCCGCCGAGGTTTCTTGATTACCGCTAGGGTCCCAACGGGCCCCGCAGGGAGCGACATTTGACGCAAATGTTCAAAACATGATGGAGATCTAGGGATACTTAAAAAAACAGTACCCAACTGAAGGATGTCTATGACTACGACAAAGACAAATTATCCACATTCTTATTGAAAAATTAAATAATATAAATATAATGCTGTACAAAATGAAATGCCGTTGATTAATAATTGGAGATATGATTAAGAAAATACCTGCAAAATATTATATTTAAATTAAGAAGAAAAAGAAAATTCATAAAACTCATATTTCAAAATTAAGCACAAAACTGGCCAGTAACAAATATTTAAGTACTGGCCACAAAAAGAAAATCGAAAAACAAATCAATTCAAATCTGGAACAGCGGCTGATTGATACTTCATATCAGTTCCGTCAGCCGCTCGCGAGGGGCACAAATAGGCAAATGTCGTTTCCCATTTACTGTATAATGGTCTAGTTCGGTCGTCCGGTGCGGTGATTTGTCTGCTGTTATTGACGTGCGAGCCTGGTTACAACACTAGCTAGGGTTACCAAAAGGCATATGAAAAGGTATGTAAAAAAATGACATTCTTGAAAAAAAAATGTCACTTTAGGTGACAACCATTGTTATCAAAATTTAAATATACCTATACTAACATGGGTCAAGGTCTTTGTTCCCGTGGGAAATTCGGGAAATCATCTCTTAGAGCACCCCAACTCTCCCTAAGGAAACTGCCAAATTTCAGCTTCCTACGCCCACTAGTTTTGTCTGTGCGTTGCGTTGTCTGTTAGTTAGTTATGAACGTAAGAATTTTATGTATATTGGAATAGAATAGACAAGAGATGCGTTTTTCGCCGCCACCGCGCCGCCTGATTAGCTTCCTCACACACAATTAAATAAAATCGATTTTTCTGAAATGTAGATAATAAATATCAAATAATAATTACTTAATATCAAAGTCTGGAAATGTCTAAGTCGTAGAATGTCTAAGTCTGAATTTGAATTTTCAATTAGGTTGCTGATTTTTGATCAGTTTTTCCTTATTTTTTTTTATTTTTTTTTTCTTATTTTTTCTTTAGTTAATTTTTTTGACATACAATTTAATTATTCAAAATAAAAACTGAAAAAATCTCTCATACGATTGATATAAAACTTTTAGAAATAATAAATATTTATGTATGCATACCTATTAGGTACTAAATATATGGACCTACCACACTGAGCCGTATTTTTATAACCAAACATGTATTGCAATATAATTATAAAAATTAGCATGTAAATAAAGTCCTTTCACGTAGATATCTTAGGTAAATGCTTTCCTATTATTTATGCTTAGGCACATCTCAGATTATCTTCCATAATGATGAAATTTAGCCTATGAATAGGCACAGGTTCAAACGACCTCAGATCTTTAATCTGTGTCAATTGATGGTATTTAAGCAAATTGTTAATCAAGTTTGAATACATAATAATAAAATTATTTTGAATAATTATTCGTATTTTCCCACATTTATAGTGAATGCTGTGGGAATGTTCAGGGAAAGTATTCTCCATGACTAGTCAGTCTCTAGTAGTTAAAACTCTATTAGACTCCCGCGAGACAGGCTCGTCCTAGTGTGGAAGTCGCAGGTCAATATTCCAGGTACTTCATTGTCCTAAAATATAATTTAAATTTAATTAATTAAGAAGTTTAATTAATTAATTAAGTCTCTGACTCTATCGCCGCATGCGCAAATCAAAAAGCGCACGATTCTTCCTGTTACTTGTTTCCGTCTCTTTTCACGAAATCACTCCAACACAAAATTACACAGTTTGCAGGAACGCGAAAAAAAAGATGTTACACATTAAAGACAAAAACAAACAAAATTTGTCTTTCACTGGACGCTCGGCAGATGTAAAACATTTGAGCATCGTGGCAAAACGCCGTCGTGCCATTTGCTGTCATGGCATTCAAGTAGATTTCACTGCCAAGATGCGCCAATAGATGTTTTACATCAAAAAAATCAACGGAAGCAAATAATGAGAACGCTAATTTTGAGAAATTCAAAACTAATAACAACCGAACTAATTTACAACTTGTTAAACTATTCACATGATATTATTCGAACAAATCTATAGTACGATCAAGAAAAAATGTTTTTATTAGTAATCTTAATATGGACATGACAATTAAAATCAAACGACACGGTTATAATTGGTATAAATAAATAAAAAACAGGTTGGAAGCTGCCTCCGATCGTAAATTTAAATAACTGTACATTTATTTAAAAAGTTAACACATTAACTTATCTATATAGGTAAAGTTATAGTATTTTTATGTCATATTAAAGTTGGTTATCTTAGTTTTTGTATATTTAAGCAGATATGTGTCAATAAAATAAAACATTATTATGTAAATTACCATGAATTCAATAAACGTTTATAATATTACTCATAAAAACAATCACTTAATATAATTATATATTTTAACTCTCGACTTCGCTCGCGTGATTTTTCGTTATTACCAAAATCCTCAAAAAATATCAAAATGTGTTAGTTCTAAAGATTCCCGCTTAGCGTGCGTCGCTGTGACTGTGTGCCCTGCGCATGTAGTAGTACAATCAAATACCTAAAATTCAAGTTTCTACGTTTAGTAGTTCCGTATCTGTGTTGACATTACAATCAGTCAGTAAAACCCAATTTTATAGATATATAAAGATGATTCTTAGAAAAATCTGCTGTGGCATACTATTTTACAATAGCTATAGTCGCCCAAAATGTAGGAACACCTGTTTTTTTTTTGGAGATTTCAAAGTCGGTCCTATACAAAAAGTTGATACTAAAAAATCTGCTGTTCTATACTATTTTACAGTAGCTAGTCGCTCAAAATGTATGGAACAGCTGTTTTTTTGGAGATTTCAAAGTAGGTCTCATACAAAAAGTTGCTCATATTCATTAGTACCTACTTTCACTAGTAGAAAGCCATTATTTTTTAAATCACCCTGTAAACTCTATGTATTCTTAATAGTCCTAATATGTAAACAATACTTTTTGTTGAATTTTGTTGAAAATAAATCAAATATTAGTTCAAACCTAAACATTCTAAAGCAAAACATTTATTAACTACGAAAGTAATCAGTCTATTTTAATTTATATTTTTGTAAAATCATAAAAAGACATGGTAAGATTGTTTACATAATAGGACAATTATGAATAAAGGAACTTTAGATAGATAACCCATTTTTTTTTTACTAGCCTATAGGTCTTGTGTCCCACTGCTGGGCAAAGGCCTCCCCCTTTATTTTCCACTCGTCTCTCTCTAGCGCAATTTGTGGCCACTCAGGTAAGAAATTGTCTATGTCGTCCCGCCATCTCCTTCTAGGTCTACCTCGTCCTCTGCGGCCGTCCGGTAACCAGAAACACAGGGCGGGCGCTTCATAGAAACGGCGCTTCAAATATGCCTACTACTACTACAAATGAAACTGTATATCCGTGAACACGTCAGTAACACGTCAATGTGTGCGTTTTCATAGTCGAACGTCCCACAGTTACACAAGAACGGGGGAGAAGTGCGGAAGGAGCGGGGGGGTGCCATATTGCGGGAGGGGCAGGGAGTTTCCTTTCTGTACGTAGTACTAATATTAATTCTGTGCCAGAAGGTAGCTAGTCTCGCCCACCTTTCTGGCCGTAACCCATGTGCTATAAATATTTTATGTTAAGTAACAAAGACATATCCATACAAATTCATCGCGACAAATAAATCCATAATGAAGTGACACATTGATTGTTAGATTAAAATCATTGATTATCACAATCCCCTGTCTCTTTCCAACACAGAATTAATTGTATTTCTGTCTCTTTCTAAGAACCGTGTGATCCCCAGGCGATATAGATGTAATATATTAAAAAAATGTTTTAATTATAGCAATTAAAGTTCGGCTTCTTCTATCTTTTGGTTCTTTATGGAGTGTTTTGGTATATTTATCAATATTATATAGTATTCTTAAGTTTTTGGTAATGGTTTAGAGGTGATATGTAAAGAAACCATAACTTGGCTTTTTATCTTTGATTTTGACATCGGTCATTGTTGACTACGGTTACATATTTGGTTTGGTTTTAATACCACAAATGTGTAAATGTTGATGTTTGTTGGTATGTTATTCAATCACTCCAAAACGAATTACGGTCTTCTTTCTCTAGAGTAGAACCCGCAAAATGACTTATGTTACTTTTAATGCCGATCCTACCATTGGAGTAACTTAGCTTACCTGTAATCATAGGACATTGTAAATAAATAATAAGATTTAGAAAGTCTTAAATTGTCTGTAAAAATCGTTAAGTTAAGATGATGATATTTTTCTGTCTATTTTAAAAATACAATTCACCAGCCAGCGTTCTTAAAAACAAAATACGAAAATATCTACGGAACGTCACGAAAACTTTAAAATTCTTTATTCAAACTACCAACCTAATAATATGCATGTTATAATTTGGTAGGCAGGCAGTAATCGATTAATTATTCGATTAGGTTGTTGTACTCTGAATCAGGTATCGGATAGTTGTGTTTACGATTAGTCTCTCGATTTGGGGGCAATGGAATAGTTAATTTCGAACAAGTCGGTGCTCTTTATATACCTTATTTGGACTAAATTTGTAGTTCTCTAATTTGGAGTAAAATTTATGCGAAGAAATAAAAATTGTTGACACGTTTACGGGTAGACAGAGCCAAGAGTCGTGAGACTCGAAGGCCACGCTTAGTTGAATAGTGGGCTTGTTGGTGGAATGAAAATTCAGATATAGTGACATGTGGGTAGCCTATCGCCTATGACAAGAATCCCCGGTTAAACCCTTTTCTCTTGATTGACTTTTAAAAAAATACGCGGGAAGAAAAGCTGGCATAATCTATGCCTTTTTCCACTCCCAGGCCCCCATGGAAGATCAGATCATCTCCTACAAACCATCATGGTCATCATATATATTTCGTCTACAGCAATTTCTCAATTGGTTGCCTGGAAGAAATTGCTTTCAGCAAAGGCCGCCTTTTGCGCATCTTCCTTTCTTTTTTTAGTTATAAGTTACTTTATGTATCTAAAAATGTAATCTTGTGTGCTAATAAGGTATTCTTGTCTTGTCATGATGGGAAAGACTGCTGGAAAGCGTGGAGTGGGAGGACGGAAGATGTCTTGGCTCAGGGACATCAGAGAGTGGACGGGAATTAAAACAGTGGAACAACTGTTCAGACTGGCTTTGAACAAGGATAAATTTAAGGAGCTGACTGCCAACATTCAGTGATGAATAGGCACATAAAGAAGATCAGAATTAAATTTTGTTTCATAGCGTACTTAAACCTTAAGACGGCACTTAGTTAAGTTTAACTAAGTGCTTTTTTCTGATATTAGTTTTACATAGGTACGGTCACCTGCAGTGATACCTTACCCCCTGTGATAAGATTTGGTGAAATGGAGGGAGTTTCTGATTTATCTGGAGCTGACTGTATCATAAATCTTAAATCAGTTTTCTGCCTTATATGTTTTAAAAAAAATTACCCGTCACGGCATGCCCGGCAGATGTAAAACAAATGAGCATCGTAGCACGACAATATGCAATTTTCCGTCACAGCATTCAAGTTGATTTCACTGCCAAAAAAGCCTTTCGGGCGCCATGGCAACTGAGTTTCCCAACCAGTTGTGAAAAAGGAATTATTATTATTTCTTGGCAATTAGTTACGACAGAAGATTTTTTACATTAAAAAAGTCAATAAGATTCTATACGCAAGCTCAACACATACTAGTACAATGAATAGTTACATAGAAGTAACACTGTATACAGACAGACGAGACGAACCTCCTTTGAGATAATTAATCGAGTAAGAGTGAAACAGACTCTGCTCGTATCCGTTGCAATCTAAGCTATCGGGGAATCGAACTGGGACCACGCGGTCCGCATCAACAGTCTTTTGTTAATTAACTTAGGTTCGCATATCCTTGCTGGGGGACAGCGGAAACTATGGAGACGGTGATCTAATTATTATTCTGAGAATAATAATTCTATTTTTTTAAATTAGTGTAGTTTTTAAAAAAGGAAAATTATTGGTAAATACCTTAATTATTGACAAGGTGCCAGTGTCATTTGTTACCATTTGTACCTGCAGTTTGGTTATCAAATCTAATTTACTTGGGAAAATAATTGAATTTTAATTATTATATTCCTTTGTCATCAATTTAAAAACACATTTTAATATGCCTTCTATCAAGTATGCTCAATCCCGATACAATAACGTTTCTAAAAATTGGAAAGATTTTTCAAAAAACGTCGATCCCAAAAAATAATTTTTCAAAATCGATCCAACTCAACTCCTAACTTTCCACCCGCCAAAAGCATGACAAGAGCAAAGCAACGAGAAAAGAATGAAAAAAATCACACCTCCACGGATTTAATGTGCGTATAATTTCTTTGTGGCACCGCTGAATGTGAACAGACGTCATAAAATATGCATTTCTGATGCTTGTACGCAACGCATACACACACAGATGTCTTTAAGGTCCAGAGTACGAGTATTGTTTACACGAGTTTAGCAGCTGCGCGCTTAGTATTATCATCCTTCCATTATTTGCACCCTTTTGAGGTGTTTTTTTTTTCGATTGATTTAATCGTTATGTAACCTATTTCAGATCCTAAATCATATTATAGCCTCTGGCAAAGTTTGATGACAGCCAAATAGTGACTGAGACTAAGGGTTTAAAGTCTAAGGTCCACAGTACGATCCGATTTGTTTACACGAGTTTAGCAGCTGCGCGCTTAGTAATATCATCCTTCTATTATTATCATCCTTTTGAGGTGTTTTTTTTCCTTCGTTAAAACCTAGTTTCAGGTCCTAAGTCATATTGCGGCCTCTGGCAAAGTTTGATGACCGCCAAATAGTGACTGAGACAACCAATACCATATGGTCCATGCTTGCAATGTATCATCTGGCAAAATTTATTTTATATCCGCTAAATATGTGGGATAAAAGTCTCCAATAATTTAGTATTTTTGCTTGCAATGTCTTAACCAAGTGTAACCACTTAACATATGCATGTCTTGGAACTCGAACACGAAACAAATCATAAAGCAAACGATTAGACCATAGGCTACAAAGTTGCTAAATATGAAGCAACATTTTCATACATACATACATATTATCACGCCTTTTTCCCGTGGGGGTAGGCAGAGACTAGCGATTTCCACCTGCTTCGATCCTTACAGATCTCTCTTGCTTCCTCTACACTCAGGAAACAAGAGAACTTCATCGAGAATGTCCTCGCAACATTTTCGATGGAAGTAAAATAGTGAAGACTTTGTCGTTGTTCATGCATACATTGGACAGCGAAGAATACTCAACAAAATTTAGGCAATTTTTTTAATATTTGTGACAGCACAAAGACTTCTTCAACATCTTCTTCCTATTTAAGAGCAATGCTCTTGCCGGTGCTAAGAAAGTCGCTACTTGTTTTGACAAGACAAAATGGTTGCCATAAAGCCATAAAAAATAGAATAATTCTATAAAACTACAAGCACTATTCTCGTGTAAACTCCCCATTCCTCGCCCAGACGCCCTCACGCACACACCGACACTCACACATCGACCCGATCACAATAACTCAATCGGCATACAAGCAAACGCTATTGCATATTCATCCCACCATTTTGTATCTGTGTATAAAATTATAATGCATTATGAGACTTGGCATCGTTTTTACATCGCATAGCACATCGTCAAATGTGAAATTCTGTTTACCTTTGCAGTTTGCAATATTGCGAGATTTTATGGGTTAATTTAATTAATTGATTAATAATGAAGTGAATAAATGTGACTCCTAAATGTTGTCTGTTGCATGTCAATAATGACTAAACATATGTTTCCTGAAAACTTATGCTTTGTAACAACTATTTTATTACCATGTTTACAGCAATAAAAAATCATCCATTCATTCATTCATTCATCGGTGGTGGTGCCTTTGGTATCTGGTTTGGATTCTTCTGGTGCCTTATGAGTTAGTAAACTATCACTTACTACCGGTGTTGATTTATCAGCTAGTAAAATGAAAGCAATGGCAACCTCTCCCTTAACATTGCCAAGAAAATCGTTGCGTGTGTTTCATTCCATGTGATCATCATGATCATATCAGACGTGAGAAATATAAAATGTCGTCTAGAGTTAGTTAGTAGTAGAGTTTTACATTTTATTTTTATGTTTTTTGCATAATGTGTCATGTTTTAAACGTTTATTACATATACATAAATATAAATTATGAAAATTGTGACTAAAGGCATTTCAATTTTGCGTGTGAGTAATTTTATTTAGTTTTATTTATTTATTTAAAACTTTTTTAGACCAAATAATACAATGGTATAAAAGGCGGACTTAACGCTAACAGCAATCTCTACCAGTCAACCTTCGGGATAAACAGGAATAAATATGACATGGGTGCACAAAGTAAGTTTTCAGTAATGTTTTTTCAAAAAAGTCAAAACTCGAAATATTATGCAAATAGACTCAGTATTTTGACAGCCATGTTTGGTTACATTAAAACTAATTATTATCATCGACAAATACCAACGGAAACACAATATAATTCAGTGTACATGAATATCACTAATGCATATTTCTGAACAATGAACACAGACGAACAACTTTTTGAATTATATATGTCATTTCAGAAATTATGAATTATGTATACTAAGTTATTAACTATTAAAAGTTCGATTAATTGACCATCTTGAGTACATATGTCCTAAAAAAAAGAAAAACTGTCAATTTCAATACTTCGACTTGTTCTACGACTGACATTAAAGGTAATTAAGCAATTCTATTACGACGAGAAACACATTTAAAAGCTGTCAAGCGCGAGTCGTATTAGTGTTAGCACTGGCCAGTATATTATCATCTGACTCAGGTGATTTTTTTTTTCTTTTTTTCAAATGAATCTTGGTTTTTTAAATAAAATTAACTAAAATGTGGTTAAATATTGTTATCTCTCTATTATCTTCAATTAATGCCAGTTCAGTAGATTCTAAAAAAACATGAGACATTCCTTGGTTCTGATTTTTCATGTATGGATCCCTAAAAGGTCTATTATCGAAGGTTAAACGTCACAAGTCTGTAAATAGCTCACATTTAACTTCAAAATGTCGCTTAAAGCATTTTACCACTCAGTATAAGAATTAAAACAATGAATATACATGCCGATGTACCGGGGATATCACCTGCTGCCAATAAAAAGAATCGAATGAACAAAAGTATCGATTATCGATACATTAATCCGGACAATCGATTGCATGTTGCATCGCTGACTTAACGCGGACGCCCTTATTTATTGGTGGACGAGTTTAGATTGCATTTTAGTATTAAAAAAATAAGATTTCAAATAATGAATCGTATCAATGTCAACCATTGTTATAAAAAAATCAAAATATCTACATAAAAATACGAGGCAAACAAAAACATTAATTTCAATACATAATGTAGACGATACAGGCAATAATTTATAAGTGTTGAATTTAAATCAAAAGAAATTGTTGAAGAATTTATAAAAAAAACTAATAAATATGATAAATATATTAAATATAATAATAATTAAAAGACAAGAGACAAATCCAATAATTCAACAGAAAATACCATAAAATGTAAAATGCGGTACATTCAGTACCACACAAGAGAAGAACAAACGTTAATCTAACTCCAATACAAAACTGGACAGCAAAAGACATCTCCCTAATTAGACTCCCGACGATGCTAAAACAACCGTCAAGTCAGAACAAAAGCAAAATCATGTGGAATCATTTACTCCCAACCCCGAGGGAAAGAGCGAGATAAAGGGGGGACTGAGAGAGAAGCCTTTAAATCCTAAAGGCTAAGATTTACAGGCCTTCGATTGCTGATAGCTTGAGACTTTGAATAAGACAGTTAATTAGGATGCAAATTTGATGTTTTTGTTTTGCTTTTCGTGAAAAATGTTATAATTTTGAAGGTTATTCTTAAGTTATAAAAATCAATTGAAAAGAATCTCACTAGGTATTTATTGAATGAAAAACATGTAAATAAGCCTAAGCTTTTGATTACTTAGTAATTATTATGCGTGTCATGGCGTAATTTAAGACAGTATAAAATGTGTAAGAATAAATGTATTCATCAGTTATAATATGACTAATCATCGTGTTCTAATTGTAATGTGGGAGAGCTATGTAAATGAAACCAAATAAAAATATCTAGTCTAATCTCAGTTTCACAATTCATCGTCCTTTCTCTGGAGCTATTCATTAAAGTCTTTTTATTTGCTCCTGACAGCTAGATAGTCTATACAGTTGCCATCAGTACACGTAACAGATCGCCAGCGCACATACTGCTATCTAGATCCCTATCGATCGATGAATCTGATTTGATCTACGTATGCGTACGTTCATAATTATCTGCGCTCTTTCATTTGCCGACTGACTTTATGACCGTCTGGTCCGTGTAAACGTCTCAAATCATATTGGCGAGTAATTAATAGTCATTACATACGGCAATGTGTACAAAGAGAATAATTAACGTACTGACAGAGTTAAAGCCGGACGGGATTGTGTTTCAAACGAATTTACCGTTGGCGATATCATATTGAAAGAAAAAAGTCTTAATTAGTACTGATAGATGGTATTGGCCTCAGAATTGAACCTTGTGGAACGCCAATTTTTAAATGTTACAATTATGAACTGCCATTTGTACAAAGGCAAACAAAAACTCTAATCACCGAATCTACAAAAAGAGCAAATACCAAATTTAGAATCTCAGTTAATGTTGAACTAACAAAAGATCCCACGATGCAAATAGCAGTACCACATATCACAATCTATACAGGAAAACGAACTTATTTCCAATCTCAGCAACAATGCCTAATCGATCGTTGGAAATAAAACTAGACACGGCACTCCTTATCGGTATATCTTAAAACGAAATATTGTAATAAAAAGTACGTAGAATAGCCACATACTTAATTTTACCGTCATTCCGATCGTGTTATACATCATTTTCAATCTTAACACAACAACATAAAGATTTACCTATCGAAATTTATGCTTTTCGAACAGCAAGCCAACAATGGTAATAACATACATTGATGTAATGAATATGGAATGGGAGGAATATGATTCATCTCGTTTCGGTCTCAGTACAAATCAGGAATGAGATTCAATTTTAACTCAATTAGATATGCAGGAACTTCCATAATCGTAATGTATTCAAAAACATTTTTTATAAGGACAGCGCTTATAGATCTTACTCGCTTCATTTGTTGATGATCCATTATTTTTTCTGTTACATGTCATGAAACAAGTTCTCGTCAACTTTATGGTTTGTTAATAAGCTTAAGAATTCTGAGATGCTTATGTCTTGTCAGTACTTAGATCTCTCGTTGCACACTACCTAAAACACATTAGAACTAGATACCAGCGTGATCAGAGCCCCCATTTCAATAAAAACCATTAATAGAGTAATCAGCATTACATTTCAAGATACGCTGGGCTTATTTCTTCATGTTTTGATGTAGGCGATCTAGTTTTTCTTTAACAATAGGTGGTAGAGTTCAAAATGGATTGTCAGTTGTGTCGGATGTGTTGTTTGCTTCGTTGGTGTGTGTAACCGCATCTACATTTTCGAGTTGCTTGCCAGTAAATGTCAATTTAGATGGAGACGAGCGCTGATCTGACGCAGTTATTGAACCCTGCTTATGACGTCCGTTTTTTAGTTAAGTGTCTCAATTACTGTGGTAAATCTGATTGGCTACGTATTTGTTGGGTTGCACGGCTTTTGTAGTTATTTCATGTTTTTATATCAGTAGTTAAAGAAGTATTAGATATTTAGATAAATATCAAAATTTAAGCAATAAGGTTCTGGAAGGATTATTTTAAGATTCTAGACCCTGCGCAATTACAAACGTCCTAAGACTACCATAATCATTAACCATCAAGTGGATATGTTGTTTTTTTTAATTCTAAATAGCTGTACGATCTGTCACTTATGTAATATGCGGAAATAAAAACAGAAAAGTTCACAAATCCCGTTCGCACGATCCAAGTAATACGCGGCCAAAATATTTCTCAGAATAATCCGCCGATGACATTTTGGGGGCTTAAGGAAACCGTGTAAATGTCACTAGTATTGTCCCGTCCAAATTAACATTATAACTAATTGAAACTGAATGCCATTTGAGATGCTGATAGCCAAGTTTAAGTAAGGGACTGATTTATGGAGACCAATTCAAAGTTTTTAGAAAGGCGATCTGTTTTGAGTGTTTGGAACTTAGTTTAGGCGTTTAAATCTTTAAGTTTAGGGTTCGTATCCTACCAATTAAAATGGTTTGGTTATATTAATATAGAAGTATCTATGATACAATGAAATGTAGCTTCTGCCCTTCCTCCTGTACCTTGGAAGATCTGAATGAGGCCAACGATAAGTGGAAGTGGACAAATGTTGGTCAAAGATATAGACCGTCCTATATCTTTGACCAATATTTGTGGGTAAAAATAATATACTTTCAGTTAAAAACTATTGAAATATATTTATTTTAATATTTATTTTCCCTTCGAAGTAATACGTCCGTCGATCAAGATCCCGTGACGCAGTGTGAGAGAGTCAAAACAAACGGTGGTTTCATGGAAAGAAACAAAGAAGCATTGTTAGGGGTAATATTAATTTTTGCAATATAGACTCAAACAAAATAAAATCTAATTTTGCCATTTCGATTAGAGATGATGATAATGTTCCAACATTTACTGCAAGTGATATAGACTTGAGCACCTAGGCTATAGTACTCTTTAGACAAGATAAGCCACAGGCATGATAAATCCTAACTAATATTATAAATGCGAAACTGAGTTTGTTTGTTTGTTTGTTACCTCTTCACGCTTTATCTACTGAACCAATCTTCCTGAAATTTCGCATACACATAGCTGGAAGTACGGAGAAGGACATAGGGTACCTTTCATCCCGGGAATAAGCACTGTTCCCGTGGGAATTTTACGCGGGCGAAGCCGCGGGCGAAAGCTAGTAAATAATAAATATATACGGACAAATCAAACAGATTGAGTTAGCCCCAAAGTAAGTTCGAGACTTGTGTTGTTATTACTAACTACTACTATATTATATTTTATAACAACGATACTATATTTTATAACAAATACATACGAGTATATGTATAGATAAACATCTAAGACCCGGATCAATCTGAAAAAGATCATTTGACCCGACCGGGGATCGAACCCGGGACCTCCGGTGTGGCAGTCCGGCGTGATGACCGTTGGGCCAGGGAGATCGTCAAACTATGATACTATATTAAGATAAATAAACACATTTAACCGTTAGCGGAAATGGGAGGTGTGTATGAGTAATTGTATGACCATTTGCTTAGTCAAATTAAAACGGACGAACTAATCTCGTTTGATTGCTTCTAAAGCTACTGTGTCCATATACAGAATATTCTATACCAGCTGTTGCCTATGGCGTTTGCCATGGTATTTCATCTCATCCTGTTCGATTGCTTCCATTGCTTTCATGCTGGTCTGGGAGCGAAGAAAACACATAGAATATGCCAGCTGCTTCTCTTCCCGCGCACATTGTAAAAGTCAATCGAGAGAATGAGCTTTAAACTGGGGATTCCTCCACTCATAGGCGAAGGGCTAGCAACCTGTCACTATACCTGAATCGCTATTCCATCAGAGAGCCCACTATTCAGCTAAGCGTGGCCTTCTAGTCTCACTACTCTTGGTTCTGTCTACCCCGTAAGGGATAAAGACGTGATTCTATGTATGTATGTTCGATCGCTGACACTTAATGTTTTACGATTAATGATTACATGAACTGACACTTATTACAAAAAAAAAACTTAGCTGTCATGGGACGCCCGGCAGATATAAAACAAATGAACATATGGCACTACGCATCATGCTATTTTCCGTCGCGGCATTCTAGTCGATTTTACTGCCAAGCCTCGCCAATATTTATACCAATATGTAGGTACTTAAAATTAAAATACAGTTTATAATATCACACTAATTATATTAATAAAGATTTTGCCAAAAAAGCCAGAATTAGCAATGATTCCACCGGATATTATGTATAATTAAAGTGAAAGCAATCTAACTTTGGTCAAATCGAGTAAGTATATTACTTAAGTAAATCATCGTTATCCAAAGCATAGGATTGCCAATTGTCCTTTTTTTATTTGAAAGAAAAGTAGGTAAGTAGGTAACTTAATTGATTCTTGTTTATATGGATACTGTACATACATATAATAAAGTATTCATTCATATTTAAAGTAAGCTTCGTTACAACGACAAAAAACAATGTTTCTTAAGTAAACGTCGTAAAAAAGTCATCAAAAAAGACAGATTTCTTCGTCAAGTCAGTCGACCAACCCAAAAATCCCGTGGTTCCATTGACTGAGCCCAAAAACCCATTATACAGAGCATTATGAACCCATTGTTTTGGGTGAATGGGCCAGCACAATATCTTATGAAATTTCCTAAAAAACACCGACGTATTATAAATGTGTATTATTGTGTATTATGTATTATCAGATTCCGGTCCCATTGTCTTTTTATTTCGATCATCGACATTTACGCCCGCACTGGTTTTTCACGCGACCCCGCTCGGCTATTGTTCAAAATATTTACATTATTATGTCAGTAATTTATTTCCTGATAACTCATTCCGGGAGACGTGAAATTGATGTTTTTCGACGTGTATATTTTAAATATACATAGTAATTGTAAGATAAAGATATATTTATTTGCCGAAACATATGTGATACATAAAATGTGATACATAACCTTAAATATGAGTGCAAAACTATGATGATAGCGTGGTTAAAGAATCAATGATGATCTGGAGACATTTATTAGTTAAGACTTTCTTATTGTAAATGTAAAATGTATCCACCTTACCTTACCTTGTTAAATGTATCCTTACCTTATTATTTTCTTTCCCTTTTGTAATTTAAATTTTTGGTAACATCAACTTATGTAACCTATCGATAAGAAGAGCGGAGTCGCGTTGCTTAAAAGGCGGCTCCAGCAATTAATTTAAGTTAAAAAATGTTTGTTGTTAACCAATAAAATAAAAAAATATTTTTTTTTATTAAAAACTAGCTTTTGCCCGCGGCTTCGCCCGCGTGAATTTCCCACGGGAACAGTGCTTTTTCCCAGGATGAGAGGTAGCCTATGTCCTTCTCCGTACTGCTAACTATGTGTATACAAAATTTAAGGAAGATTGGTTTAGTAGATGAAGCGTGAAGAGGTAACAAACAAACAAACTCACTTTCGCATTTATAATATTAGTTAGGATGCATAGACAGAGAGTGTTACGGCAATGTTTAACCGTTGTACTTATAGTTTTCGTTTTTATTTATTTTACGCGTGTTTTACCAACTCATTTTCTAAATATTTTTTTAAATTATCTATTAATGTCCCACTGCTGGACAAAACCCTTAGGGGAAAATATTTCCACTAAATTAGTGTAGGGGAAATATTTTTAAGGCAAAGATAGTTGCTTCTTTGTTTGATTAGTGCTTTTGTACAGCCATAGTTAAAATATTATTCGGTTATTAAAATCTAAGAAAGAATACTACTAACAGATATTTATTTTAACTGTTCATGTAATTAGGTAATATATTTAATTAATTGCGCGAAAGTTTTTGTTATAACAACTTTTTTAAACCACATTTAATAACCAGTTTCGTGTTTTTTAATCAATTCATGACATCCGGGTAATTGTAACACGGCTAATCTCGAACACCAATCGATTACTTTAAAAAATCGGCTATTTCTGTATCGATATTTTATATCGATTTCGCACAATCTCAAAATTCGTGAGCCATTTGGTACTTAGAGCGTTCTCTCATTAATAATTCTCGAACATCACCTATTATTACTATCATGAGTATCAAAATGTAATGATTAGTGTACGCTGTGTGAGTAATTTGGGCTAGTCAATTGGCGAGTTGAGGCGAGAAAGATATATCTTAGTGTTGTGTTCAGATAACATAAAATTGGGATAAGTATAAAGAAAAACATTTGTAAATTAACAATATTTATTTATTCACAACTGAGGTTAAGTTTCATGAAACAAAACTACATTTCACATAAATTATAATCAAATGTAAATAAAAATATATACTAATCAAAAAGTCAGAATATTTTTCTCATAATTCAAATACATAAATATATGTAGGCATTCATTTCAGTTATATAAAACCAATCAAACTAAGACTATAAAAAGTTTTTATATGTCAATAAAAGCACAAATCAGTATATTATCAACAACGGCGTAGGTATATCAGTACAGCTACTCGTCACTGTGCCATTACACTCGCACAGTTTGAACTGTGTTTAACCACGAATTACATAACGAATTATAAGTCCGTATGTTAACATCTATTGTGTTACTCGCTAATCTACATAAGTATAGGTATTAATGCGTCTTTCGAAAACGTTTTTGTAAAAGTTTCGACACACATACACCAGTTTCGTTCCTACACGAATAAATCGGAATTTTCAATACAATAAGATGTACGTACAGTCGTATACAATTTGTTTTTTGTAATGTAATGTCGCGGGCAGAAGTGTCTACTGTCATAGATATTCAAATTTTATGTGGACACAAAAATGGCAGGGTCCGTTTGAGATGTTAAACTCGTCATGACATAAATGTCATATAAAGTACTTACTTACATAAATTATGCTCTTTTAATAATTCTATAACCTATTTGTCTTTAATTTATTTAATGCTAGCTTTCGCCCGCGGCTTCGCCCGCGTGAATTTCCCACGGGAATAGTGCTTTTTCCCGGGATAAAAGGTACCCTATGTCCTTCTCCGTATTCTATGTGTATGCGAAATTTCAGGCAGATTGGTTCAGAAGATAAAGCGTGAAGAGGTAACAATCAAACAAACAAATAAACTCACTTTCGCATTTATAATATTAGTTAGGATTAGGATTTAGCTCATTTTTCTAATAACCAAATATTATCGTTTAAATTTGGTCCTTATTTTATCCTTATGATCAAATGAGGAACATTCATGATGAAATGAGGAACATTTTACTTCTATTTTTTTTCTTTAACCTAATAGTATACATGCATATAGTATAAATGGTATCATACGTTAGATCTAAAAAACTAATTTCAACAACCCAATTAATGACCTCTTCCAAAAAGCCAAAAAAGCCTTTAATCCTTCCACAAATAAAAAAGAAACAAAAGCACTTTCGTGGCGCAATGTACCGCAGTCAGCGATCAGTCACAATAGAGCTCGCAGTGACTAGGAGAAAACATTGATTAATTATCATAATAATTTATTTGATACTCCAAAACTTGATACGGGGAGGGGCCGCTTGCGCAACAAGAACGTTTAAGATCTATTCTATTTGAACCGAAAAATCTAAGGGCCGGTGCACACGTCATGTGCGACGGCTGTGTTAAATACAAATTGTTTTAAAGACTAGCTATGCCACGCGGCTTCGCTCCCGTGGGAATTTGGGAATTTCGGGATTTCGGGTAGCTTTCCGAGTGAATGTGTCTCTATCATACACAGAAACAAACTTTCAGCCCAGTTTGTGTGAGCCCAGTGAGCGCCAATTGAGGAACTCAGATTTCTATGTATTCGTCGAATTTATACAATACAAATCACTTTATTGCATACTAGTGACATGCATAGAAGGTATGCATGAAGTAAACTTAAAACTTAAATGAGAAGAAGACAATTTGGTGTATTTGATCGGGAACTTATTAACGCATATCATTTTTTATGTTGATTAGCAAGTACTTTATAAATCACTTGAAATTTAGTTTTGGGATGCTTAAGTCCTCGTGGGACCATGACATTTTGGACAAATTAGATAAGATACTTTGCAAGTGAGGCTGTCTATTCTAATTAAAGGCCAGAGGTACCTTCTTGAATTAAAGTTTGAAAGTTGATTTATCCTTTCTTCAAAGCTCATTATATTCATTCTTGAATTCCCAAAAATTGGAAATCAAAATAGAGACCTTAAAATCAGTTCTATGGCCTGGTAGATCACAATTTACTCACAAAAATAACACAAAAGACAAATATGTTGTGGTTACCGAGATATCGTGGCTAACGTTGCGACGATTTGCGGTGCGGTGCCGCTACGTGCTGCCTTGGTCTAGACATCTCACATTTATTCCATAAAGAAAATAACATTACCTAAATGTCAAACAATTTGTCGTTCTTAAACTTTCGCTTTTTTAACATATAACTATGATTTTTAACGGACTTAGCACGCGACCACGGGAGGCTGCAAGGTTCCCGAAACGTCAGCCGTTATAAATAAATAAAATAAGGTTTGTGCTAAGTCCCATTAAAATCATAGTTATTAATTTTTCGTTCGGCAGTGGGTCAGCCGTCTGAAGAATTTTTCTAAAAATATTGCTATCTGTTAACTGGACCCGTGGGTCTACTTTTAGTGGGGTCGATCGACTCACTATGTGTGTAGCGGCCCTTATAGATAAAAATGGAAACGTAAACGCGCGCGTACGGCTTACAGACTTGGTAAAAAATATGTTGAAAACAGAACAATGTTTTGGGTTATGATGCATGGAGGTGATTTGACTGTTTCGAACAAAAGAATGAGTTTGACGGAAAAGGAATGAGATCTGAATGTATCGTTAGTTGTGATTGTTTTGGATATTAGCATAATATGGTTTTTGTTGATGTTATTTTGTTTTAGGTCTACTGTCGGCTTTGAATCATTTGGACCAGGCGAGGAAGAACTCTCTGCAGTCGACTGTAGATTATTCAAGATACGTTAAAAGGTAATTTAATTTTGTATTTTATAAGTAGAAAATTGAAATTTTGCAGCGAGTTTTGTATATATTGGGTTGCACCAAAATTGAAGTTTTTGTTTTAAAGTTAGTGTCAAAGTTAACAGTAACAGTTACGTTTACTTTTGTGATACTATTTGACAATTGATGCAAGTCATTTTTGCCTAACCGGCTCTTAAAGTTGGGTTGCACCATCTTACTTTGACAGTAACAGTTTATATAGACAGTAACAGTAACCGTTACTGTCAAAGTGCAACCCAACTCTAGAAAGGAATTTTGGAAATTCTACTCCTAAGGAAGTGGGTTAAAAACTAAATTCACGCAGGCGAAGCCGAAGGCAAAAGCGGTAATATGAAGTGAAATATAGTAAACGATCCATCAAACAAGATGGCCAGTGTAAACAATGTTGATGGAGAGATAAAAATACAAAACTCATTGGCACCACGTACTAAGTATGTCAGTAGCCATTTTTTAATGACGCTTAAGCAATTAATAGCAATTGTAAGAAACATTGAACCGAACTCGTCATTAATGTTTTATGTTTCACCTGCCTTTAGTAGTTAAACTTTTTATCGATATCGATACTTCAAGTTATCGATTGACGAACTAGGTATGATGTTTTCCAAAAATACATAGTCGAAATTCAGGTATAAGATGACATCTTAAAAATATTTGTGAAAAATAATAATTGGAAATTAATGATTGTGACTGAATGTGTGAAAAAAAATCTTCTAGAAATGACCCTGATTAATTTGAAGAAACAACTACAAACAAAAATAAATTTTATTGTTCAACAGTAAATTTTATTCCCCTGATAAAAAGGAGTAACGGAACAAAAATGAATTCTATCTACTGATCGGAATCGAACTCATTACGACTTGAACTAGTTGTCTGGACTCATTGGCTGTTCTGGAATTTTAATTTAATTAATCCTGGATTGAATATACAAAAACTTGAAATTTGCTTTGTCGACCAGTTATAATTTAACCAGTTATAAATTGGTCATGTCCCGGGGCGTCGAAGTCAGGGAAGAGCACCGACTAGATGGACGGACATAATAAGATCAACGACGCGCAAGAAACTCCATCTGGCCTTAAAATTGGCACAGGACCGTGTTGCCTGGAAGGCCCTAGTCAAGTGAGACATAGCTACTGGCAGGGCTTGCTAACCTGGTTAAAATTCTAAACCAGCTCACTCGATGCGCCATACATTTTAAAAAAGAGCGTTTTAAATCAGTTACGGTTGAGCAAAACCATATATTATTTCTGGTTATGTTCAAAGCGCGATATCATTTCAGTTCCTGTTCAAAATACCGGAAAGACCTAAAACATTTCGCTCTTTTCGACGATCGTGTTCTATCTCGCTCTAACTATGATTATTTCTCACTCTCGCTCGATATAAATCTAACCAATCTACACGTTGAGACTTGCAAATGCGTAAATGAGATAAAACGCTGAGCGATATACCCGTCCTTGTCACTCGCCCGCGCGGGATTAACCAGGTAATTTCCGCTCGCGAGACCGATTCAAAAGGGTTTTCACTCCGATCGTAATGGCCCGAGCGTTACTGCGTAACCAGGTCAAAACACTTATTTTTTAGGTTTTTTATTAACCGGTTTCAAGCCCTGGCTACTGGTGGTCATGACCCTAAGTCATGAGGGAAGACGACTAAGACGAAGAAGAAGTTATGATTTGAATCAAGAAAAGTTAGATCTATTAACGAATTGAGCCGATAAGCCATAACTACCCCTTTAATTTTGTTTGTTGTGTTCCACTCCTTCACAAAGGTCTTTCCTTTCCATAAGTCATAATTGTTTTATAAATTTATTATTTTGTGGACAGAAAAGGGTTGAAATGATGATGATGATAAAATTATTTTGATCCCCAGGTACAGTTCGACACTAGAATGCGGTTCCTCCTACTGCAAGGACCTGGGCTACCGGGAGCACTTCCACTGCATGGACTGCACCGCCAGGGTGTTCTGCAAGAAGGAGGAGATGATCAGACACTTCAAGGTATGGAAGTGAAGTCTGTCTGGATGATATAACTTCAGCCTTTTTACGATCTTTTACTTTGACATCTTGCTCTTATGAAACATATTTTCTGTGGTATCAATTATGTGGTTTTACACTGCGTCAGGGAGCTTTACTCCGGTGGGAATTTCGGGATAACAAGTACCCCATGTGTTATTCCAGGTTTATTCTACCCGTGTACCAAATTTCATCGAAGTAGCTTTTCCGTGAAAGGGTAACAAACATCAATTTCTCACATTCTTTCGCCTTTATAATACTATAGTGGACTTGTAGGATATCTTAAACAGCTTCTTTAAAGCACATTCCAAATGATTGCAGACTATTCTCATATAACTACATACAATTTTTTTTTTAATTCTTTTGTCGTCAGTTAGGTAATAAGAACCTAATCTATGATTTTTTCCCAACAGTGGCACAAGAAAAGGGATGAGTCCCTGGCCCATGGGTTCATGAGATACTCCCCCCTGGACGACTGCTCGGAGAGGTTCAGCGACTGTCCCCACAATAGGAGTCAAACCCACTACCATTGCATCCAGGAGGGCTGTGATAAGGTACGTGTTAAATGATAAAATGTAGAAATACTTGTAGCTCCCTCTGCATGCTTCAGCTTGAACTTTTTAGTTCTCTATATTTAAAATTCCTGAACACAGATTAATCATAGGCACGCGTAGGCCTTCTATATGTATGTTCCTTTAATTCGGCATCAGTTAATGTATGTCGTTGTTACAAACCGGAATCTTCAAAGTTGCAACAGTGCAAGTTCTTTCCTTCTCCATCTACTACTTAATACATTTTGTACAGTTCTTCGTCCCTAATGGAATTTAAAAACAATTATCTTCTTCTCCAGGTGTACATTTCAACCTCAGATGTGCAAATGCACGCGAACTACCATCGTAAGGATACAGCGATCCTGCAGGAAGGGTTCCAAAGGTTCAGGGCGACCGAGAGCTGTGCCGCCCCCCACTGCGTCTTTGCTGGTCAAAGAACCACTCATTTTCACTGCCGGAGACCTGGCTGCACGTATAC
Source organism: Ephestia elutella (assembly GCA_018467065.1). Taxonomy (NCBI): domain Eukaryota; kingdom Metazoa; phylum Arthropoda; class Insecta; order Lepidoptera; family Pyralidae; genus Ephestia; species Ephestia elutella. Next base: position 7,595,524 of record CM031590.1, read on the forward strand.
TTTTAAGAATAAGGCTGATATGGGTAAGTAGTTTAAAGAGGTATTTGATAAACATGATTTTTTAAGTACCTACTTAATTACCAACATTCATCGAGCAAATAGATGAGTCCATGATGTAGAGGGTAAAGCTGGAATGCGATGGTCCGGTGCATATAACAAAATGTTAGCGTAGACTATAGGAGCCTTATGTCCCGCAGTGGCCATAATGATTGTAATCAGTCTATCAAGTTTCTAACCAGTTGATAAGAGTCAATCGTAGATGAATGAGATGAAGTAACAATCAATATAATCTCCTTTAATTGTGTAATTTGTTTAATTTTAGTTAATTTATGAAAGAGAAATCAAAAAATTCATACGACACTAATTTTCCCCCTTAAATTTCGCAGAAAAACACAAGACTTATCACATCAAAGACGAGGCGTTATCCAAGGACGGCTTCAAAAAGTACATGAAGAATGAAGCCTGCCCTTACCGCGACTGCCGATTCAGCAGGACCTGCAACCACATTCACTGCATCCGGCCGCACTGCAACTACGTCCTGCATTCTAGCAGCCAGATCTTCACGCACAAGAGGAAGCACGAGAGGAAGGAGCAGGAGATGAGCTTCGGGTAATTTATTTAATTTCAATGAATACACTGAAAATCATAAAGTTGTTAACTTCAGGTGTCAATATGCAGATATTATTCGTGGAACTAATAAGACTCCTTAGCCATAGCAAGAGTTTTTTCAATCAAATCAATCGCTTCATTGAAGTTCTTTTATTATGCAATATGTTCACCATAAACTGCATACGCTGCATATCCATCCATCCATCCATAAGCTGCAACATAAAGCTGAGCTGTAACCTTTTCGGCAGTGTTCTAATCGTAACCTTAATTTTATAGATTAAGAATAGTATAAGAATAATTGTATGTGTTTTTTTTTCTTTGTGCCGAATAAAGAATTTTCTTTCTTTCTTTCTTTCTTTAATAATTTGAAAATTGACCTCTAACTGTATTGGGCATTGATATTAGTCAAATTAACATTTTAAATATTAATCTATCATATTTTTCTAGACTTCCCACATCAGTGATCCAGAGCGCGCTGATGCAGCAAGGCGCGGACCTCAGCATGTACTCCCCGGGGAGCAACCTCCACATCGACGACGACATGTCCAACTCCATGGACCCCGACTACCCTTATCCCTTTGTGAGTTTCTTTGTTATCTATTTCTTGTTGTTCAAGAGCTTTATTTTTCTTGTCTATGCTATTTAGTCAAAATTAAATGTTTTTATTTAAATTGGCTTAAAAATAGCACTTTTAAATCGTCGTATACTAATAAACTAGATTAGATAGTTGACGTCAGAAAATTACTTAAAGCTAAGTTTACTACCGCTACCAAGCCGACGCAACAAACTCCACTGCTGTATTTTCTCCAAAGATGTCACTTTACAAAATATGTGTCTTATAATTAAGGAACTGTTAGATCCTCCCAAAATATCATTAAATGGGATGACAATAAGAATATTTTCCTCGCCTCTGAATACTATTATAATTTTTCCAGAACCCTGCGTTAGTCGAAGAAGTGACTCGCAAATATATAGAGACCTTCAATGGGGCCAAGGAGGCTGAAGACAAATGCAACAAATGCAGCGCCTTCAACAAGCACTACCACTGCTTGGCTGACGGCTGCAAAATGGCTCACAGGTACGTTACAACTCAACAAATGCAACATCTTTATGATTTCATCTAAAAGAAACCAACCACTGAGTTTTTTGATCGATCTAACTCCTGAATTATATTAATTCGCTTCCGGTGATGGAAAACATCGTGAGAAAACCTGTAGGTAACTGTTTAGTTCTAGTTCTAGAGTTTCGCCTACTGCTGAGTTGTAATAGCCATATCAGATGCCTTCAGGCAAATTCAAAAAAATCTGACACCAGGTTAGTTATAACACACTCGAAAAGAAATGAAAATAATCCGAAAGAAGTACATTATTCTAGCCTAGCCTTTATCAGAAAACGATTACCGATATCGAATTGGTAATATAGAAAATGACAATGACAAACCTTTTCAGCTGCCACACAACCATGGTGAAGCACGTGATGGAACACGAACAGCAGAACCAGGTCACCGAGGCTTACTTTGTGACATACACTCGGAACAACCCATGCGGAAACTCTGCCTGTCAACACATCAGGGATATCACACATTACCATTGCACATGGGTAAGATATAACGTGGTACATGTTTTTTAGAAACAATCATAACAGAGTGAAAAACTGAAAACTGTTGATTGATCCATTATCTAATTCAGTTAAAGATTCGTTTTACTTAACTTTATTCTGAAGGGCATAAATTGATCATTATAGAATTTAAGGGCTTTTATCAAAAAAATAATTAAATGTAGCGTAACTTATTTATTTGCAGGAAAATTGTGGAGCAGTAATCCTGTCCTCAGAGGAGCATCCCTTCAGACGTCTTGAACACCACCGTCAGCATGCAATCCTAAGCCCTATGTCCCCTAACTTAGCTGCTAGATTTGCACCAAACTTTACTCCTCAACTATCAGCTCAGCTGCATCCTAACATGGCGGCTCAATTAGGCCAAGTGCCTAACCTTCCCAATCTTCCCCCAAATCTGGCTCAATTGGCCCAAATGGCCCCAAGTCTGACATCACAATTAACTCCAAACTTACAAGCACAATTGAATCTGGCACCTAATCCTGGAGTGGTACCACAGCAAGTCAATCCTTCAAGTTCTTTGGATGAAATGTTTAGCAGGAAAAGAGGAAGACCTCCCAAGAATCGGGTGGTCGAAGTCTGGACTGACAATGTCACGCCTCAGGCTATCTTCACATCGTTCAAATTACCTAAAAGCAACCAGTTACCGCCTGTTGCGCAGTCACCAGTGATTAATACAGTTGAAGAGTTTCCGGTAAGTTTTAACTATATCATAAAAATATTGAATTTAGTCATAACATAAATTTTTCATGAGAAAATATACAATTTGATATTGTAAAAATTAAGTTTCCTCCATAAATGAAGGTGTATACGCACGACAACCAATTATTAATCAATGTTTTTCTCTTTATTTTCAGCGCATCAAATTTCAACACTTTGAAGTCTTCACCAGCCCAGACGCATGCTCCCAATCGTATCCGAGCTGCCAGCTGCGCATGACCAGAGTCCACCTCCACTGTTTCAACTGCAGTTTCACAGCCGAAGCCCATGCCTTCATGGAAACCCACATGCGAGAGTCTCATTCCGTCTCCCCCCTCTTAGAAGGCTTTGACCACTTCTCTTCCTACGAACAATGTGGTGGAAGAAGCTGCTTCAAAAACCAATTGAGAACCCACTTCCACTGCGCTCAGGGTAATAACTGCCCAGCGATTTTGACTCAATACTCAGCTTTGGCTACACATAAGCATGGGAGAGGAACTCCAGTGATTAAAAGCGAAGAAGAGAAGCCGTATGAAGAAGCCAAAGATTACTCTTTGAAAGAACGTGGATCTGTCGATAGTGTGGGCTCGATGAAAGAAGCAGTGGAGTATGCGCCAACAAATTTTTCGATCAAGAGCGAGTTTGATAGAGAGCAGGATAATGTTTCGGGTGAGCGTTTTTCCACTACTTATACTATTTTCGTATACAGCATAACAGCAGTATTTCTCGATTTTTTAGTTTGTAGTCTCGGTTACAATTTTCTATATATCAGTCAAGTAATAAACTGTTAATTTCAGTAGTAAAAGCTGCGGGAACGTTCTACCCATCGTCTCATCTCCGAAGCAACACTTCCTCACCTTCACCACGGAGCATTTACGACGCTTCTCCATCAAAAGACATGAAGCTTCGCATGGACTATGACAAGAAACCTGACCAGAAGCCGACAGGACCGACTATTCCCCCATCGTGTCATGATCAGAACTGTAGTCTGAATAAGAATGCTGGTGGAATGAACCTCCATTACCACTGCCCTCATTGTGGACAAGCCTATGTGGACCTCAAGTTGCTGTTCAGTCATATGGTCAAGAAACACAGCAATTCCATGGACACTGGACCAGTTGGATTGGCAGCCACTAAGGTGACTTTTTAAATTTTCTTTGCAATGTTTCAAAATTCTAAGATGTTGCAAGTAGACTCTTTAGGAAAGTTACTGTTAAATAACTAACTATCTATCTCTTTATTTTATTTATCCAAAGTTTTAAAATAGCAATATATTGTACAATGTAATCTTTAAGATATATAAAAATCTGGAATAAATACTAAAGAAAACCGACCTACATTCACCTATTGTTGTATGATATTTCTTATCAAGGCAAGAAAAACTTAAATGCGCTTTAAAATAAGAAATTTGATGTACAGTCGACCGCACCTCAAGTTACCCTGCATGATCTCTTATGCCGCGGCCGCAGAGTCGAATTTGCAATGAATTTGAGTAGGTTGATGTGCTGTTGACTGTACTTTCCAAAATGTAGATGATTAGAGACAGACAGTACAATGAGTTTGTTGTCCGACAGGAGACGTTGGAGCGAGAGTACCCGGAGATCTCTATCCTGCCCTCCACCGCCACCTCCAGCGCCAGCCAGCCCTCGCCCAGCCACCGTCCGCCCAACCCTGCTGAACAGGTAACTACACATCTATTTTTGGATTTTTGAGCATCATCTGAGATGCTCAAAAATAGCAATTAGTACTAAAGTACTCTCATATAGAAATTAGATATGGTGAAAAAATTCCATGCGAGCAGGACGTGAACCCGCGACCAGGTCTTTATACGACCTTGCTCTTCCAACTGAGCTATCGCATTTCATTTTTTCACCATATCTTATTTCTATATTAGAGTACTTTAACTACACATCTCTTTCTAATTCTTCTACCATCTGTATCATTATCTTGTACCATTATCATACTTCTATATTCCTTGATCAGTTATTTTTCATCTACTTCCACTTCAACATCTTTTTCTTCCCGCAAAACAGCTAATCTTTCTAATAAATCTTTCTGTACTCGAGCAAGTAACTTTTAATATCCTGTTAATTTGCTTTCCTGTAAAGATATTTGCTTTATTTAGACTTTATAAGTATCTCAAGAATCTTTTAAGTGTTTATTTTTTATCGCAGAACCAAAACATTTTATTACCTTCAGTTATTTTTCTTCTGCAGTATTTATACCGTCTCCATCATTAATTAATGGTGCTTTTGATTCCTTTTTACCAAAGTAACTAAAAATATAAAATCTATTTAGGAAACCGTCACTATCTATACTTCTAGGTGCAAGCAGTTCAAAGCCTTCTCCTACAGCAGTACCTCGCCGGTGGTCGCAAAGGCAGCCTTCAAGAACAGCTGAAGATGCAGCAGCAGTACACAGCGTCTCTTGCTGGATTGCCTGGGCTAGCGCAAGTGGCGTTATTTTCACAGGGGTAAGTCAATGGTTTGATCACAAAATGTTAAATAGCACTTAAATTGCACATACGTTTTATTGCTCCATTGTCATCTTTATCTTTATTAATCAAAGATATTGCAGCAAAAATCTTTGTTTTATTTTGAGTAAGTTGTTTACAATTATAGAATAAACCTGACCTTACTTAGTTGTACTAAATTCTACTTTACCATGTTTTTTTATACAAAGACTTCATATAAGTGTAACAATAAACTTCTATAGTTATGAATTTGTTTGATTTCAATAGCAATTGTATATTATTACAGAGGTTCTCCCTTCCCCCTGTATCCCACAATGCTGTACCCCCCGGAACTACTGTTGGAGCAAAGTCTGCTGCAGGGCCACGGGCTGCCTCCAGGGCTGGATAAGGAAGCGGAGATGCTGGCTAAAACGTTAGTATCTATGTTTTGTTATACCTATTGTCTTAAATTCCAATTACTACATCTACACCTGCATCTACGTGTACGCCATCCATCCCTTTAAATTAACAGTGCGTGGTTATAATCATCGTAATTTTAGCCACATTAACCCACTGCTAGGCATAGGCCCCTTGGTTATTGGATTTTATCCTGATAAGCCTGATGGCTTGCCGCAAATAAATTAAAAATCACCAGACTTAGGAATTTTCACACCGATCAACGGTTGAACATGGCTGCTCTGTAACACCTATGCATATTTATGTATCACAATATTGGCAAATAAATATATCTTTATGGTTGTGTTGGCAGGCGGCGCACGCACAGCACGCGCGGGCCGCACATGCGTGTGCTGAAGGACGAACCAATCCCCGAGGGCTACCTGCGCTTCCGCTTCAACGAGGACTGCGCCTACCAGCACTGCGGATACAGGTCGGTCACTATCATCATCACCATCACTGCTGTGGACACTGGCCTTCCTTATATCATCATCATCATCGTCACTGCCATCATCATGACTATCATCATCATGATCAGCCGTTTTAATGTCCCCCCTGCTGTGGACACTAGCCTTCCTTATATCATCATCATCATCATCACTGCCATCATCATGACTATCATCATCATGATCAGCCGTTTTAATGTCCCCCCTGCTGTGGACACTGGCCTTCTTTATATCATCATCATCATCACTGCCATCATCATGACTATCATCATCATGATCAGCCGTTTTAATATCCCCCACTCCTGTGGACATTGGCCTTCCTACGGAGGAAACATGCGGAACCAATGCGGCTAGAAAAAACAGAAGAGAAATATTTTCTTGTTTTTCGTCCTTTTTGTAGCCAGTGATAATTTCGGGGTAAAAAGTACCCTATGTGCCATTTTTGTAATTTCTAGCTGTATGCTAAATTCTATCGTTATGACTTATGAAATCTACTTACCTTTATTAATTTACATCTTCATGAGGTAAGATTTATATCGGACCTGGGACTTTTCGACCAATGAAACCATCGACCACGACCGCTTTTAAGACTGTTTTTTTTTTTTTAAATACCACTGATTTAGTTTTTTTTTTTAATTCCTCAAGGTTTACGATCTAATTAATATGTTTCGCAATACTAACATTTTGCTTGTTAATTTCCAGGGAGCATCAAACCCACTTCCACTGCACTCGTAAGGACTGCGGCTACTCCTTCTGCGACAAGACCAGATTCGTGCAGCACACGGCCCGCCATGAGAGGTCAGGAAATTTCTCATCATCATCATATTTTATTCCTAGATTAATTATTACTATCTATGTATTAGTAATTATTTTTGTCTGATGTAACAATTTTTCAAGCTAACCTAAAGGCCCATTTAGACGGCGCAAATTTCTTGCCTGTTGCATACAATAAAATTGAAGTAAATACTTGCATGGTCTAAACTACAGTTGCTTGATATTGAAATTGTTGCACTGCAATTGTTCCTCTTGTATGTACACGAAACTTGCACCGTCTAAATGGGCCTCAATTGTTAGTTTAAAAAATTGTAACATCAGCCATTGAATTGAAATGACACTTTGTCAAAGTACAGTTAAGTCGAAAAACTATAACTTTTATTTGTATCTATTTTTTTTGTCTTCAGTCTATTTTTTTATATCTTCACGTGTATTATTTGTACGTTTAAAAGGTGTTTATATCTATATAATGTATGTAATTCGCAGACTGGACACGCTAATGGGCGGCGACTTTCAACAGTATCGCGCCAACGTTTACTGCCAGCGGCCCGAGTGCCCGCACGCCTCCACTTTCGGTAAATATCCATTAAGTATGTCCTTTCTTATACGTTTTAACATTATTATACTTATATTATCGCCCCGCCCCGGGTTCGCACGGGAGGTACATACATACATTGTAGCCTAAGTTACTCAGGCATAATGTAGCTTTCTATTATTGGTGAAAGAATTTTTGAAATCGGTTCAGTAGTTCCGAAGATTACCACCTACAAACAAACTTACAAACACTTCCTCTTTATAGTATTACTAGCTTTTGCCCGCGGCTTCGCCTGCGTGAATTTCCCACGGGAACAGTGCTTTTTCCCAGGATGAAAGGTACCCTATGTCCTTTTCCGTACTTCCAGCTATGTGTATGCGAAATTTCAGGAAGATTGGTTCAGTAGATAAAGCGTGAAGAGGTAACAAACAAACAAACAAACAAACTCACTTTCGCATTTATAATATTAGTTAGGATAGGATTATGATTACTCTACTCCTACTTCTCTACTCCACCAACACCAAGGTTCTACAATATTTGATTGATTGTCTGAAATATTTAAAGTGCTTACATAGTTTAGACTAATTTTTCTGTCCGTTAATCCAAGACTTCTTCACCACAGGTACAGGCCAGAACAAGGCATCTCACTTCCACTGCCTGAAATGTGATTTCGTGTGCACCGACACCAACAAGGTGGTGGCCCATCGCAGACAACATCAGAAGCTGGACACCATACAGGCTGCTGGCTTCGAGAAATTCCCTCCCAGTAAAGGTACGTCTATTGTTATTTAGGCCTAATTTACTGGGCTATAAGATCTTAATTCCTTTTGTCACTTATTATCTCTTATTACTACTCTAACAAACCACGCCAGCTATCTTTTTTTTTCTATCGGAGCCACTTTCACACTTATCCACTTTTTTTGTCTCCGAACTGTGGTTAACTATGGTTTACGTTTTATTTTATTTTACAAGCAATTCAAAAGAGTGTTTATTTCCAGGCTGCGGCTACGAGCCCCAATGCATTCACAGCAAGAAGCAGACCCACTACCACTGCCTGCAATGCGGCTCCGCGGTCCTAGGCCTCTCACAGATGACCTCTCACAAGTACAAGCACCAGGAAGCGAACCTGGGACCCTCCACCAGCGCCACTAACTGACCGACCCTGTACATAACTCCTGTATATAGCATTAAGTGTAGAATAAAATATTTAATCCCGGAGATTACTTGTAAATTTCTACGCGATTGTACCAATCAATTTTTCAATCAATTCCGACATTGATTGATGAATTGTTTGATCGAATTGCTGATAGCAATTGCTAAATCTAAATTTAATATTCGCAAAAATGAGATAGAAATATGTAAGACTTGATATAAGATTTTGTGTCCCTCAAATTGTGCCTTATATGCAAAGTGACGGACAAAATGACAATCCTAAGTGCATCATACAAAATTGTATGAAGTGCGACATGACTATGGCAATAAATTGAATTTATTAGTCGAGTTTTGTATGAGAAAATGTGGCAAAAATGTGCCAAAATAATGTTGACTTTTGAAATTTTATACATGACAAATTTGTTTAGAAAGTAAATGTGTTTCGCTTAAAAATTATGTAGAATTATGATATATATTAAAATAAGTAGAGTTGGATGAACAAATGAATTTAATTGCGGACTTGCATGTTAATGTAAACGTGTGTATATCCGAAACCCCGACCAATCGTAGGTAGTTACATAAAATATTTATATTTATTACTTCCCCATGAGAAAAGACATTTTTACGAATAGTATTATTAATTTAGATTTCGTAAATGAAAATAACTAAGGCAATATTGGGATAAGAAAACCATTTCGTGCCTGAATGATTAAAACATGACAATATGACTTGGTTTGCGATAGTTTCTGATAGATTCAATTTAAGCACTCACGTATACACCTATCAGGAAATATCTCAAAATTATCATTACAAAAAATATAGTTATTTAATGAAAAAAAAAATCTATTTAACAAAAACGTCAATTCTATAAACAAAAAAAAGTGTAAATAAGAATAGATTTATTATATATAAAACTCTATGTTAATAAAACTATAATTGTTAATCGAATATTGGTAAAAGTATTGTATAAAAAAAATCTCAATTGGACACTATGTACAGGAATTTTGAGTGCTAACGATTGTGATTCATGAGGTAGCCATAAAAATGCCATAAATGTCATACATTATTTAACTATAATGCTAAATTTTCCTTAGAAACAGTATTAGCAGTATCCTTAAAACCTTTTGCATTCCTTTTTTATTCCCGGCGACCAAACCGAGCCGACCCATTTAGTTTTAGAAAATGATCAATGATCATTTTTGTGACCAAAACCGTTTACCCCATTCCTAGCTTAAATCAGTATTTAATAGTGTAAGGACTATCCCATTGTTCCTATTATCTGTATAACAATTATGTGTGACAGCCACAGGAAAAAAAAAGAAAATAATAAAGGAGATTATTATTTTTAAATTTCAATTCTTTGTAACACTTTTTCCTGTGACTGTACATCGTTTGAACTGTCATACATTTTACCCGATGGGTTATTTTCTGTATTTTGATTGTAAATGTGTTTCATTTATTATAAAGTAGTGACAAATGGGAAATGTAGTGTTTTTTACGTAAATCTTCTGAAATAGCCCGTGCCATAATTATTAGTCACAAAATTGAAGTCTGAACACTTCATTGAACTTCTTATTTTTTCACATTCAATTTTTATAACTTGCATTTTTTCGTTTTTTTACCAATTGGTTCTTTCTCTAAGAAAATAAATTATAGTGTCATAGAATTAAGTGTTCCCAAGGAAATAACATAACATTGCAATAAAAAATCTTCATTATTGGTTGTTACACCTTTGTTTTGTTATCTAATTTTATGTACAACATTTATTTTCTCTCTTTTTAAGTTTTTCTTCTTTCACAATCTTTTTTTTTATTAATTTAATCGCGTATTTATATTTAATAGTGCACGTAGCTTTAATTTTAGTTGTCATAAATTAATTTCTGTACAGTCCACGGTAAAATGGAGTGTTAATTTTTTTTCTATAAAATTATGTGTGCTCGTACAAAATTTTTGTGGACTACATTAAGCACAGGTGCCACTTCAAGTTAAGCTAAGCTAAGCGAAGTCCAATTGGTACAATACGTTTGCTTGAGAATAAAAAAAATGAAATCTCAAAAATAATGCTTCTTTCTTCTGAAGAGAGAAAATATAGCTGCAGTTAGCTTAGCTTAGTTCGGCAAAGTGACCTGCGTATGAGTCGAATATAAAGAATGTAAAACAATATAGGCGTTTCTTTCGACAACTTTTGGTAATTACTGAAATAATTTAGTGTTGTTTACCTCATGAGTTCTAGGAATTAAACGAGAATATCCAAGATTTATGTCTTTTTTTTTTACCATTGGTAAAATATTAATGATGGTCCTGCTTATAACTAGTATGTAGATCTAGTACCAAATATCATTTAAAATTCTGATAGCAATAAATAAATATAAATAAATATATACGGACAAATCACACAGATTGAGTTAGCCCCAAAGTAAGTTCGAGGCTTGTGTTATGGGATACTAACTCAACGATATATATTTTATAACAAATACGTTTATAGATAAACATCCAAGAACCAGGTCCATCTGAAAAGATCATTTTCCATCTTGACCCGACCGGGGATCGAACCCGGGACCCCTAGTGGGGCAGTCTGGCGTGATGACTAGGCCACGGAGGTCGTCAAATGATTGATCAATGATTAGATAGATTGGTCCAAATACCTAAGTTAAAAAAAAAATACCAGTAGAACTTCACAATCGGTGATTCAAATAAAGCTGTCTGATATAAGAGTCATCACTCTTATCACCAATTCTCCATCGTTCATATTTCAGCTTGGAGTCAGTAATATTCAGACCTAAGTACCTACTTAAGGTGTTTTTTGTATGAAAGGTGTAAAAACTAGTTCTATGTTGTACCAAAACGGTGCTTTGAAACATAGTAGAACCTCTTTCTCATACAGTGTTTGAAAACTGACACTGGGCTGGTATTCCTATAAGATTTTACGGCGGCCAGTGGTTCCCAAGGAGGATGAAAGCTTGTAGGTGAAAATCGGGAAAACTTTCAATCATTTTCATAACATTTTGATCTACTTTTTATTACCTTTGTTTTTATATTTAAACATATAATAAAACAGTAAAAATATTTTGTCTGTACATTTAGTATTTTTGACTGAAATGGATAGAGGGACACTTAAAAAGAATGATAGAAAGCAAAAATATTTTTTTGGAATTTCTTGTCTGTATGTATGATCACGCTATTCTCCGAAAGTACTGAACCGATTTGAATGATTTTTTTTTGTTGTATAGCTATTAAGCCTGGGCAACATTTAGGCTATAATTGATTTTGAAAAATGGAACACCTGATGAAGAACCAAAACAGAACAGTTAAACTATAAGAAATATGGAAATGTTGCCTTAACAAAGCATTTTCTGCTGACGTATAAAAATTGAAGATCTGGAACATCTGATGAATAACTCCAAGAGACCAGCTACACCATATCATATATGGAAATGGCGCCTTAGCAACACTTGATTAATCTTATGAGCATTTTCTGTAGACGTATACAAAGAAGATCGAAGATCTGAAACGGTTTGGAACACAAAATGATTTTTTATCTAAGCGAAATCACGCGGGCGTAGCCGCGGGCGACAGCTAGTGTATATATATGTTTTAAATAAACAAACAGCCGTACAATTTTTTTGTGACAGAACTTTTGACTTCTGAAAGAGAAAATTTAGTAAAGTTTTCTAAACTAACGCCAATTAAACAAATGAAAATCAAAATTCTTGACAAACTCATTTGCAATTGTACCTTGAAAAAACTTTTCGAAGTTTGTTAAAAATACTTGGAAACAAACCACGCAATCTTTCAGAAATGTAATGAAACTTTCGCGGATGTTGTAATTCAGGAACTTGGTTATGAAACGGGATGAATTTCCCCCAATTTCGGGAATTCCTCTGGGTATTGTTCCTGAAGTTAGGAAACTCCCCTTGGTTCGGAATAACAAGTTGCAAGAAGTGTTTATATGGCTTACGAGTTTAGCACATTAGTGTAAGCCTAGCGGGCCAGTGCAAGCTATAATATGCATTTCTTGAAATAAAAAAAAAACTCACTTCTTGCTAATATTGTAATGCGAAAGTTTGGATGTTTGTAACTTAATGACGCAAAATCCATTGAACGGATTTTGTTGAAATTTGTTATACCTATACGTGTATACAGAACATGGCATAGCACATTTTATCTCGATTTTTCACGAGAGCGAGCAGCTAGTAAGTAATAAATACTTCTATTAGGTACAAAGAAAAACATTTTTAGGATAAGTACCTATTTATTGTATTGATCTAGATGCATTAAATGCATAAAAAATCATTTTACATAGTGAATATTAAGGAAAATTTAAAATATAAATCATTTTATCAGGAACTGGAGAAATCAGTCGTGCTTTCAATAATTCACTAACAAATTCACGAAATATCGCTACCTATCTATTTGATAAATATTAGCAAGTATATAAATTTCAAAAATGATAGTATCAAAGAAAAAAACATGCGTGATAACAAAAAATAGCTTAGCTCGCTGGAAAGTTTAGCTGTGAAACGATCTTTATCATATTTTTTCTGAAGTTTTCGTGGCTTAATTAACAGTCTGAAAAGTTTGAGATTTAGTTAAGTTCTCGTTGACCAATCAGGATATTCGAAAAACGTTGCTAACCAGGGTGGACAGAACAGAACATCAAAAGAAATAAAATAACGATTCCAGCCAGGTAGTACATAATATCTAGATGATTCTAGGGCTCCACGCACGGAAAGTCTGCTCATTGCGATAAAATAAATAAATTGGTATATACTGATAAATCACAGATACTGAAGGTAGGTATTCTCTGTGTTACTATAGTTCTACTTATTTTTCTGTGATAAAGGGTCAACTCAACTTTATGTCTGATGTATTGTAAATAGCTTGGAGATGAGTATGCGACTCAATCACGCAAAATCTACTGGACAGATTTCGATGAAATTTAGTACACGAGTAGGAAAACACTGATAGTAATAGTCTGAGGGGACAGCGTGCATCCTTATCCAACGAGCCAGCAAATCGGCGAGTCCCAATACCAACGATCTAATGCCTCTGAATACCTTTGGCATAGTAGTTGCACGCACATCTGTGCAACTGCTATAATAAGTATTTTTCATTTCTCATACTCGGAAAGAAGTGTATATTTGATCCTAGTATTGGGTTGAAAATGCTTCTTCCCGTGAGGGAGAGAATGTTTCATACAAATTCATTCGTACCCTAGGGAGGGAATGAATTTTAAAAACAGAATATAATAAATTCCTTTAGGAATCGGTATACTGTCATTTAGAGAAAAAAATCTATGGAATTAATTTGTTTTTTTAAGTTTATGGCTAAGTTCTAGGTTCTGCACAGAAAAAAATACGGAGTTAAAAAACATTCAAAAGAACTTCGATGAAAAACATTTTTTTCTTTCTGTGTCTTTGGATACTACATGTATTAGCCAATGGTAGCATTGAAAAAAAATCTTTATTTATAAAAAAAAAATTCTGCTGTATTTAGACTTACTTACGCTTTGTTTTCTTAGTTTTTATCCATTTTTTTTAATTATATAATTTAAAAATATTAATTATAAATATCAGTAGGTATATAAGGTGGACTCAAATTAACTACAAATATTTTCAGGGCTGGCTCCAGGGGGCTAAATAAACGTATTGGAGATACGTTACGGACGTTTGGTTATTGATACCTGTTACCTTTGAACACGCAGCGTATTTGTAGCCTGTTACAGAGATCTTGTGTAACAAAGTTACCAGTACTGCCGTTGTCCAGCAGGACCCTGGCGGTGTGAGGTGACCCGTGGGAGTCAAACACCTTGACCAGTGCTGTGGATAGCAATACATGGTTTGCATTAGAAAATGATTGTTGTGAATGTGAGTGTTCAGTAGATAATACAACACTTTCATGAGAGATAGGCTCTTTATTTGGCGAGTCTATATGCAACAGCGTGTTGTGTTTGGTTTTGCAATATTTGCAGTGAGATAGGGTACATTGAGACTCGTTGTGACCGGACCTTAAACAATTTTTGCATACCTTGTATTCATTGACTCGCTGAATGCGTGTTTCCACTGGGAGCTTTCGAAAGCCAAAGCAGTTAAATAGAGAATGAGCTTTATCACAAAACGGACAATAGGATGATTTGCGTTTGCCTGTAGAAACAATAAAACTCCTCTGTTTTTGGACAGGAGGATTATCAAATTTACCTTTGCTGCCCTTGGCCTCCTCCAGCGTCTCGAGAAGGTCAGCCCTGTTTGTCAAAAATGTTAGGAAGATATCTAAGGTTGGTGGCTCACTACGATTATTGCGATGCTCCTCCCACTCCCTATTTGTGGTAGGATCTAATTTTGCAGACATCATATGAATAATGAGCGTGTCCCAATGTTGTGTGGGTTGATCAAGCGTGGCTAAGGCTCGGAGATTTTTATTTGTAATATCAACTATGTAACGTAAAGCTTTGCTAGACTCTTTCTGAATTGAGCTTACATTGAAAAGTGCTTGAACGTGATTGTTGACAAGCAAGCGTTTATTGTCATATCTCTTGCACAGCAGGTCCCAAGCAGAGGCATAATTATTGGCTTTAAAGTCTAAACTTTTAATAACTAAAGCTGCGCTTCCATGGAGAGCTGCGCGCAGATAATGGAATTTATTGATACTATCCATGCTATCACTCGAATGAATAATCGATATGAAAGTATCTCTAAACTCAAGCCACTGCTGATAGTCGCCATCATCATCGCACCGCTACGTAGATATTACCGTTAGTCGAAGTCAGCTGACTACCGACCTATAAGGATAAAAACATATGTCAGTGCAAAATAACTGTAAATCGGAATATTATTGTTAAGAGGTTATGATTATGATATTTTAAGCGTTAAATTAATGATTTGCAAATGAATATGATGTGATTGATTAAATATGAGGTGATTGATGATTTTGTTGTAACGTTGAAAAATTGCGATTGTATTTTTGGTGAAAAATAAGCACTAACTACACCAAAACTACGTACAATTATATTACTACACACACGATTAACCACACAAAATCACTAATAGGCAATGATTTTTCAAATGAAATGACGAATAACCGTTGATTTTTAAACTACAAGGTGATGGAATGTCAACTACTAATGAACACAGATGAAGATGAAATGGAGAAATAAACACTAAATGGTAGTGAAATGTGAAGAAGAGTGAAAGTAAAGGAAATTGGGTCGATCTCACGATTTTGGTGCCCTTATCCTTGTTCCTCCCTATGGCGGAGAATATTCTTCACGGCACTTCTGTGCTGCCGATGCGATGAGTCCGCCTTAGACTCGATGAAACAGCCAGGAAACACGATGATGATGCTGGATTAGCAGGAATTCGGTGACTTGGTGACCGTTGTAACCGCCCGTCTTCAAACTTGAATTTGACAGTCTGCTGGTCGCGCCCGAAAATCCTTTGTTCTTGGCGATGATTTAAAAAATCGATACGCTAGTTTTTTTTTTTGTTTTTTCAAACAAAAAAAATATTATTAAATGATGACATTTAGTATCATACTGCAGTTAAATGTGTAGACTTCATACCTCTTTAAGCTCCTCCCACCAATTAATAGTTGAATGAAATTGATTTGCTGTATTCTTCTTTATTTATGAAAAGTGCGTGAAAGACAGAGATGTCAAGCGATTTATTATACGTAAACGACAGCGACCGACCGGTGGGCGGGGCGGCTTTTGTTTGTGTGTGTCATTTTAATTGTCATTTTACGCAAAGCTATGTATAGGATGTTATAATGTTACGGTTTTCAAAAAACAAAAAGTTAATTTTTATCGAAAACTAGCGTGTAGAAAATTAAAAAAACCACTGATATACTTTCTAAATAATATCAGTAATTAGCCCTGAAAATATTTGTAGTTAATTTGTGTCCACCTTATATAATTATGAATTAAATTAAATTATCGACCGAGCGAGCGCAGCGAGCGAAGCGTCTCAGTTTCCACTAGCCGAAAATTCTTTTGTCTGTCCGGATGTTATCGCCTACAGGTCGCATTTCTGAACCGATTCTCATGAAATTTTGTAAGCAGGTTCGGTAGTTTTATAGAATTTTTTAGTCGAGCCAGTTTTTCGAAATTTTAAAAAATGGCCGAAATATATAAAAAAACCTCATATCTCAGCTATTCAAAAAATTATTCAAAAATGTCATTAGACATTTTTGTTATTCTTATTAAGACGCATTTTTTTTGTTTGAACAACATAGTAAAATTAAATAAAACCGCTATAAATCCATATGTTATAGATTCTCATACAATAGTTCACAAAAAAATCAATAGATGGCGCAGCAAAGCTTTTAATACTCGCAAAATCGCTAATACGTTTACAAGAGTGACTTGATTTATTTATTCAATAAAATTAAATGGTTCTTAAAAATCCTATGGCTTTTTTTTGTCTTGCTTGGCTTTGAATTGTGTGT
Organism: Ephestia elutella; assembly: GCA_018467065.1. Taxonomy (NCBI): domain Eukaryota; kingdom Metazoa; phylum Arthropoda; class Insecta; order Lepidoptera; family Pyralidae; genus Ephestia; species Ephestia elutella. Next base: position 7,612,703 of record CM031590.1, read on the forward strand.
ATTTATTTGGTTAATGGTATTGTATTGTGGATTGCTTTGCATGGTAGAATTATCTTGAACACTTGAAACAATTCTGATATCAAAAAACTTCATTGTATGATTAGAATCCTATTATAAAAAAAAGTAATATGTGGCGTACCTCCACCATAATTATTCCCAAAATGTTTAATGTTTAATGTGTAATATCGTTTTTATTTAGTTATTGTTTTTCGTGTGGAAATATTGTGTTAGTTTTAGTTAAATAATATCGTGTTAGTTTAGTCCTAGTTTAGATAATAACTTACTAATACTAATGAAATAGTATTTAATTTATTATACATAGCTTTGTATAGAAATATACTTTAGCATAGCATTATTAATGATAATTAATTTCATTATTTATTTAAGCGAGTTTGTACGTTGACACGGACAAACGATCATTTTTACTATAGTGATCGTGCGCGCGGCCACTGCGTGCAACGCTGACCTTCATGCGTCCTCCGGTCGCTAGGCGCGGTGTAACCGCTACCGCTCGGCCGTAGAACCAGTGCGAATTTGATCTCTGCGCTGATCGCATGTCCGACGTCTCCGTATTTTCCCGCTATTTCTTACGCGCTGCGCTTACGCATCTAAATTCTTTTAAATTCTTCTTTTTCTCTCTTATTCTTGCCCTTCTCACTTTCTGAACTGTATCTGCATTTGTGACTGTGCTTGCTGTGTGCGATAATAAAACTTTTGTGTTGCTGTGCATTTGGACTACATTAATTATTCACCATCACACACACCACGATTCATCCTGCACGCTGTGAGTACATTTCATCCCTGCTTGTGCCAAACTGGTGACCCCCTGGAACACTGAAGATGGGCTTGGACGATTCTGTAGAGGAGAATGTGAAGTCGGAGACTTTTAGAGTGGGCGTAAAAGTACCGCCATTTTATGCCGAAAAACCCGCACTTTCTTTTGCGCAGCTAGAAGGCCAATTCCAGCTGGCCAACATTACTTCGGACGCGACTAAATTTTTCTACGCGATTGGCCAATTGGAACCCCAATATGCCTCGGAAGTGGAAGACATAATTACCTCACCCCCTACGAGCAACAAATATGATAAGCTCAAGGCCGAGCTCATCAAGAGATTGTCAGCGTCAAGGGAGAAGAAGGTGAAGCAGCTTCTGGTCCACGAGGAGCTGGGAGACCGGAAGCCGTCGCAGTTCCTGCGTCACCTGCAGAACTTGGCTGGCCCTGGCGTCCCCGAGGAGTTCCTGAGGACAATCTGGACTAGCAGACTGCCATCTGGAACGCAGACCATCATCGCATCCCAGCTAAAGGCTTCACTGGAGGAGTTGGCTGAGCTAGCCGACCGGGTACATGATGTCGTCGCACCCACGCTACAGGTAGCTGCTACGTCGGGAGTCGCCTCATCTAGCAGGTGTACCGACCCCCTAAACCAGCAGATAGCCGAACTTACAAGGCAAGTTGCAGCCCTATCGAGCAAAGTGTCGGAGATGTCGAGAGGCGGTCATCGTCGGGCAGCCGGGCGAAACCGAAGCCATTCCCGATCCTGTAATCGCTCCAATTCCAACTACCGGCGGTACCCTACCTGTTGGTACCATTCAAAATTTGGAGAGAAGGCGGAAAGGTGCGTGAAACCGTGTGACTTCGATTCGGGAAACGCAAAGGGCAATCGGTAATGGCGGCCGACGACGATTGCGTAACTACCGGTCGCTTATTTGTGACAGACAAACGGACAAAAGTGCAGTTTTTAGTTGATACTGGCAGTGACCTTTGTGTATTCCCACGTACATTTTTCAAAGAGCGTCGGGCTCGTAGTGATTATGATTTGTGTGCGGCTAACGGTACTACCATAGCAACGTATGGACATGTTAACTTAGTTTTAAACATAGGTTTGCGCCGTGACTTTGCTTGGCAGTTTATGGTAGCTGATGTAACAAAGGCAATAATAGGTGTAGATTTTTTATCTTTCTACAATTTAGTAGTCGATATTAGGAATCGTCGTCTTATCGACAATAATACAAGCCTCGCGACCGTGGCTTTGCTTGCGAGACCTGCGGATGTCATTTCTTCGGTCAAGTGTGTTACTGGTGAGTCAGATTTTCACAACATTCTTAGGGAATACCCTGACATTACTCGCCCTAATGGCACACACCGCACACCGAAACATAACACAGTACACCATATTCGTACTACACCCGGCCCACCCGTTTCGTGCACACCACGCAGACTGGCTCCGGACAAGTTGAAAATAGCCAAGGAGGAGTTTTCCACTATGCTCCAGAGTGGCATAGCTAGACCCTCCGAATCTTCCTGGGCTTCACCCTTACATCTTGTCCCGAAGAAAAATAACGGTTGGCGTCCCTGTGGCGACTACCGAATGTTAAACGCGAGGACCGTACCGGATAGGTATCCTATTCGTCACATTCAAGATTTTTCCCACAGTCTTTCAGGATGTACTACGTTTTCAACCATTGATTTGATGAAGGCCTATCACCAAATTCCCGTAAATCCAGCTGATATCCACAAAACTGCTATTTCCACACCGTTTGGGCTTTACGAATTTCCGTTCATGACGTTCGGACTTCGTAATGCCGGTCAAACCTTTCAGCGTTTTGTGGATGACATGCTGCGGAGCTTGGATTTCTGTTATGCCTATTTAGACGATTTTTTAGTTTTTTCTAGGAATCCAGAAGAGCACAGAAGACACCTCCGTACGCTCTTCACCAGGCTGCAGGAATATGGCATGGTCATCAATAGTTCAAAGTGCGTCTTTGGTGCTTCAGAGGTGGTTTTTCTTGGTTACCTAATATCAGCCGAAGGTACGAAGCCCCTCCCCGCGAAGGTTGATGCTATCCAGGATTTTCCCGCACCTAAAACCGTACGTGAGCTTCAACGGTTCCTTGGGATGCTTAATTTTTATAGGCGGTTTATTCCGAACGCTGCTGATCATCAGGCTCCCTTAAATATTCTGTTGGAAGGTTCGGTGAAGGGTTCACATCCTGTTAATTTTACCCCAGAGGAGATGGAAGCCTTCCAAAATTGCAAGAGAGGTCTATGCCAGGCTGCGCTTCTTGCACACCCCGATTGCAATGCCAAACTATCTGTGGTGACGGACGCATCCGATACAGCAATAGGTGCTGTATTGCAGCAATATGATGAGGACAAAGGTTGGCAACCACTGGCTTTCTTCTCCAGGAAGCTGAACTCAGCGCAGAAGAAGTATTCGCCTTATGACCGAGAGCTTCTGGCCATATATGAGGCAATCAAATACTTTCGCCATATGGTCGAAGCCAGGGATTTTGTGGTATACACTGACCACAAGCCATTATGCTTTGCCTTCCACTCCCGCAAGGAAAACTGCTCTCCGCGTCAGTTTCGTCATCTGGACTTTATCTCCCAGTTTACAACAGACATTCGACATATTGCAGGTAAGGACAACGTCGTGGCTGATACCTTGTCTAGAATCGAGGAGATCGCACAGCCCGTTGGCTTAGGTCAAATTGCGATCGCTCAAGGCTCAGACCCAGAGCTGCGTCTTCTCCTGGACAATACCACGTCGCTGCAACTGAGGAAGATGAAACTGCCAGATGTCGAGTTGGAGTTATACTGCGAGGAGCGTGATGGGAACGTGCGACCCTACGTCCCCAAGGTGTATAGGCGACAAGTATTTGATTGTCTTCATTCCCTCAGCCACCCAGGGGCGAATGCATCTGTAAAGCTGGTTACGGATAGGTACGTATGGCCGGGAATTAAAAAAGACTGCCGAGAGTGGACCAGGACCTGTCTCGCTTGTCAGCGATCAAAGGTCACTCGGCATGTCTCTTCGCCACTTTCCACATTTAACCTTCCCAAATCCAGGTTCACTTCGATCCATATTGACCTGATTGGACCCCTTCCCTTATGTCAGGAATTTCGCTACTGTCTCACGGCAATTGACAGATTCACGCGGTGGCCTGAGGTAGTACCACTTAAGGAAATTACAGCAGAGGCTGTAGCTAAGGCTTTACTGCATGGCTGGTTCTCCAGATTCGGCTGTCCTGCTAGTATTGTTACTGATAGGGGTAGGCAATTCGAATCTGCATTATTTAAGCGTCTTTCTGAGCTGGTAGGTTTTCAGCATAGGAGGACTACCTCTTACCATCCAGCATGCAACGGCATGGTGGAAAGGTTCCACCGGCAGCTGAAAGCCGCGATAACCTGCCACTCAAATTCCAACTGGGTAGATTCTCTTCCTCTCGTGTTATTAGGTATCAGAAGTGCATATAAAGAAGACCTCACTTCGTCATCAGCGGAACTTGTGTACGGAGAGCCGCTTAGACTTCCGGGTGAATTTTTTCACTCTGGCAGAGAGGATACTACCGATATCACGGACTACTTATCGCGTGTCAGGAATCTGGTCCAAAACATTAAGCCAGTACCTGCTTCTCGACATGGCAAGAAACCCGTATTTATATTTAGAGACCTGGCTACAGCGTCACATATATTCCTGCGTGACGATACTTGTCGTGGGTCCCTAACACCGGTCTATTCCGGACCTCATGAAGTGTTGGACAGAGGGGATAAGACATTTAAAATACTTATACGTGGCAAACCGGTCACAGTATCTGTAGACCGCATTAAGCCGGCCTACATACTGCATGACACGGACACCACTCACGATACCCTTGTCAACACCAACACAAATACACACACTAATACACAAACAAACACACAAGTCAGACCATCAGAGCGCAATTCCTCTTCTGAACGCCAAGGAAATGATATCCGAAGGACTCGTTCAGGCCGTGTTGTGCATTTTCCCAACTATTATCGCCCTTGACGGTCTCTGGAGGGGGGTGATGTGGCGTACCTCCACCATAATTATTCCCAAAATGTTTAATGTTTAATGTGTAATATCGTTTTTATTTAGTTATTGTTTTTCGTGTGGAAATATTGTGTTAGTTTTAGTTAAATAATATCGTGTTAGTTTAGTCCTAGTTTAGATAATAACTTACTTCTTCTCTTCTTCTTCTTTTCAGCCTTTCTCTACCAAATAGTTGGTGTAGGCCTCCTTCAAACCTCGCCATCTTTCTCTGTTTTGGGCAGTGAGAGTCCAGTTGCTGCCTGCGATCTTTTTGATGTCGTCTTTCCATCTCATTTGTGGTCTACCCCTGGGGCGCTTTTGATCCCATGGTTAGCATTGTAGGATCCGATATACAATGTGGTGCCCACATTGTTTTTGGTTTGGCAGGTTTTATACTCCCAGAGATTCTTCGCACCCCTGGATTGGCCCTGGATTGGATTGGGGATCAAGGGGATGTTATGCGCAATATAAGTGTTCATCAAGAGAATACCATAGCCTCTGACATCTCAACTCCACTCTCACCTTCACGCGGCGGTCCCTGTTAAGCTGAGTAACCCTGCAGAAGATTGGGTGAAAACCCCAGTGGGAAGCAGGGTCAGTGAACAGAGAGAGATAGGGGGGGTCAATAGGGCAATTAGATATGGCCTGTTGACCTAGTGACTTTCAGAGAGGGAAATGTCACTTGGGGCAGGTAGCGGAAGAACCTAGAGAAAGGTCAACGGTAGCGCCCACAGTCGATTGGACTACTTCTCACTCACCAAAGACGTACCGGGCACACGGGTGAGTTAAAAGCCTAAACCCTTCAAACACAATGAATACAGCACAAAAGAAACGGCCCCGAGTTCCCAGCGGAGAGGCGACACTCAGCGAAGGCAGAATAACTTACTAATACTAATGAAATAGTATTTAATTTATTATACATAGCTTTGTATAGAAATATACTTTAGCATAGCATTATTAATGATAATTAATTTCATTATTTATTTAAGCGAGTTTGTACGTTGACACGGACAAACGATCATTTTTACTATAGTGATCGTGCGCGCGGCCACTGCGTGCAACGCTGACCTTCATGCGTCCTCCGGTCGCTAGGCGCGGTGTAACCGCTACCGCTCGGCCGTAGAACCAGTGCGAATTTGATCTCTGCGCTGATCGCATGTCCGACGTCTCCGTATTTTCCCGCTATTTCTTACGCGCTGCGCTTACGCATCTAAATTCTTTTAAATTCTTCTTTTTCTCTCTTATTCTTGCCCTTCTCACTTTCTGAACTGTATCTGCATTTGTGACTGTGCTTGCTGTGTGCGATAATAAAACTTTTGTGTTGCTGTGCATTTGGACTACATTAATTATTCACCATCACACACACCACGATTCATCCTGCACGCTGTGAGTACATTTCATCCCTGCTTGTGCCAAAAATATATAAGGTGGACTCAAATTAACTACAAATATTTTCAGGACTGGCTCCAGGAGGCTAAATAAACGTATTGGAGATAAAATTTTAAAAATCGATACGCTAGTTTTTATTTATTTTTTTCTAACAAAAAAGATATTATAAAATGACGACATTTAGTATCATACTGTAGATACATGTTAGACAATTCATTCATCTATAAGCTCCACCCACCAAATAATAGTAGAAAGCTCCACCCACCAAATAATAGTAAAATTAAATTGATTTGCCGTCTTCCTCTTTTTTATCAAAAGTGCGTGGAAGACAGAGTTTTATTTATTTGTGTGGATTAACACACCACACACACACACACACACACACACACAAATAACCTAAGATAGAATAATAACCAATGACATTATGTCATTGCTAATAAATAATAAGATGATAATTTAAGTGTAAGTTTTGGGGTTTAAGGCGACTAGGAGAGCAAACACGTGAATTTGGTTTATCAAATTTATTAATAAGTTTACAATTTACAATAAAATAATACTTCCCATCACACTTTTTCACACGTAAACGTAAAACGTGCACTCATCTGTCCACAAAATGTTATTATTACGGTTCCTACACAACCACTGCGAAAACTCCACTCTGTCTCATAGTCCGTCGGGAGCATCTCCTGAATCCTCAGAATATGATAGGGATGAAATCCCTCGCTATGCAACACTTTTAAAATGTATGATTACGACACAAAGAAGACACGTGCGGCGTCTTCAGAGCTGGCCACCGGGTGTCTTAAAAAAAAGTCCAACACATCTTCTTCCAGCCGTACAGGATACCGCGGTCGGCCTGCACCAGGCCTGGGTCGGAAACTGCCGGTCTCGCGGTGACGCTGCACGGCACCAAGAATAGTTCTTGGGTTGATCTGCCGACCATACCTCTCGAAAAAAATCTCGCACGCCCGAGTACAAATTTCATTTGCATCATGGTAGCAGATTGTCATATTCAAGTAGTCCTGGTTTTAATATCGGTAAGGCATTTTTTACAACATACAACTTCATGTCAAAGCTTTTTATTAAACCAATCTCCAAGACAACGTCTATGGTATATCTCTGGTATGTGCACAGAGTATATCAAAATGAGGTTGTAACATTCCTCCCCAATTAACTTAAAGCATTTCTTCGATTAATCGACGAGGTGCTTGCCTCTGCCGGTTCGGGAATATACAGAGTATCTATCAGCAGAGTCGACAAAGTATGTAATGTTTTGTCTCATGTCAAGGTATGTATTTTTTAACATCTTTATTAAACACTAGCTTTTGCCCGCGGCTTCGCCCGCGTGAATTTCCCACGGGAACAGTGCTTTTTCCCGGGATAAAAAGTAGCCTATGTGCTATTCCAGGTCATTATCTACCTCTGTACCAAATTTCATCGAAATCCGTCCAGTAGATTTTGCGTGATTGAGTAACAAACATCCTCACAAACTCACAAACTCACAAATTCACAAACTCACAAATTCACAAACTCACATCCAAACTTTCGCATTTATAATATTAGTATGGATGGTCGTTACTATTGTGCAATAGTTTTAGGTCGGGAAAACAATTAAATACGTAGGTGATAAAAGAAAGTCAAGTGCGAATGAGGCCATACCAACTAGTAGATCTATCAAATGGTTCAACATTTTTGCTCTCACTAAAACATAAATAAAAGCCAAACTTTATTTTCGCCATTCGATCCGTAGACGCTGTTACTGGACGAATTACATTCACTTTTTAGTGTTCGAACGGGATCTTAAGAATACGAATAATTAAATTAAAACAATTATTTAAGGGGGCTCCCATACACCAAACGTGATTTTTTAGAATGCTACGGAACCCTTCGTGCACGAGTTCGACTCGTACTTGGCCGGTTGTTGATTTGATTTGAAAAGGAAAAATGAAAAGTTTTCAGATATCTTTATTTTCTGTTTGTCAAGACAAGAGACCTTTCCAGTAATAGAATAATCCATTAATAATAATATTAAAAAAACCTATGAAAAAAACCTATAAAAAAAGACCTATGATTGATTGCTCCGTTCCATAGTTACTCTATGACAGAGCGGCACCATAGATAGAGCAACACGGACTCACGCGCGCGCCGGTGGGCGGCGGCTTTTTTTTGTGGCCGCGTGTAGGTAGTTTCATTTTAATTGGTTAAAATAATTGGCCAATGAGGTAAGGACTGAAACATCGTCTCTCGTGTTTTATGTTACACTAGCTGTCGCCCGCGGCTTCGCCCGCGTGAGTTTCGCTTAGATGAAAAATCTCTCTTGGAGCTTTTCATCAGATGTTCCAGATCTTCAAATTGTATACGTCAGCAGAAAATGCTCATCAGGTTGAACGATTTTTGCTAAGGCGCCATTTCCATATATGTTATAGTGTAGCTGGTCTCTTGGAGCTTTTCATCAGATGTTCCAGATCTTCAATTTTTATAAGTCGGCAGAAAATGCTCATCAGGTTGAACGATTTTTGTTAAGGCACCATTTCCATATTACTTATAGTTTAGCTGTTCCGTTATGGTTCTTCATCAGGTGTTCCATTTTTCAAAATGAATTATAGCCTATATGTTGCCCAGGCTTAATAGCTATACAACAAAAAAAGTTTCATTCAAATCCGTCCAGTAGTTTTTGCGTGAAACGCGTACATACATACAGACAGACAGACAGACAGACAGACAGACAGACAGACAGACAGACAGACAAGAAATTCCAAAAAAATTTTTTTGCTTTCTATTGTTCTTTTTAGGTCTCCCTCTATCCATTTCAGTCAAAAATATTAAATGTACAGACAAAATATTTTTACTGTTTTATTATATGTATAGATGATACAGGATGTCTTATTGTTACGGTTTTCAAAAAACAAAAAGTTAATTTTTCTCGAAAACTAGCGTGTAGAAAATTGAAAAAACCACTGATATTATTTCTAAATAATATCAGTAATCAGCCCTGAAAATATTTGTAGTTAATTTGAGTCCACCTTATATATAATACCTACATACTTACTAATCAGAGAGATTCGATTTCAAATTGAACTTTCTTTTTTGAACTTTAATTTTGTTGCACAAATAACATATACATACATATAACCAATAGGTACCATGCATTTCTGACGACTGACGACCTCCGTGGCCTAACGGTCATCACGCCCCGGACGGCTACACCAGAGGTCCCGGGTTCGATCCCCGTTGACGTGGGTTTTGGATATTTATCTAAATGTATTTGTTATAAAATATAGTATTGTTAAATTAGCATCCCGTAAAGTCTTGAACTTACGTTGGGGCTAACTCAATCTGTGTGATTTGTCCGTCTATATTTATTTTTATATTATTTTTTATATTATTTGAGGCAAAAAAGGCAGGTTTCAGTAATTTTTTTAGTGGTATTGACCAACCACAAGAACATGTTTCGGCTTATGGGTAAAATATGAGAACTTTTTACTTTCTTTCCAGCATTGGTAGGTTGGTTTCAAAACTCTTTTTAGCCAGGGACACGGTAAAATATCGGTTATTTCGTGGAAGGGCTCGCGAGGTCTACTGTTCTGACAGAACCACTAGTGATAGGTACTTAATTGTAATAATTGAATTAGGTGTATTTTCTACTACGATTAAAATGTAAAAAAAAATCCTAGAACGTAGAAGCGGGAGGAGCATGACTCGCTCCAGGCCGAAATAAACAAATTTCAAATTTTTACAACTAATTCAGTAATTTCAATCACGCAAAACCACTGAACGGATTTCGATGAAATTCGGTACACGAGTAGAGTTAAACCTAAAAATGCACATAGTCTACTTTTTCTGAAATTCTCACGGGAGCGAAGCCTTGGGGCGCATCTAGTATCTATATATTATCATAAATGATAAAGTTCCCATACAAACTTGCAATTTTTGTCACTCAATCACACAAAGTCTACTGGACGGATCTTGGGGAAACCTGGCACACAAATAGAGTAAGTCTTGAAAATTCACATATGGTAATTTTTATCCCGAAATTCCGAAGTGAGCGGAGCCCCGGGGTTTAGCAAGATTTCCATACCTATGAAAAATGCTAAATAACCTGCGCCCGAGGCCCTACTCCCGTAGGAATTTCGGGTTGAAGAGTACCCTATGTGCTATATCCTGTATTTTTCTAGTAGTGTATCAAATTTCATCGAAATCCGTCCAGTGGATTTTGCGTAGTTGAGTATCAAACATATATCCTCGCACATGTCCTCTATCGAATTTAAAATATCTGTGACTTTTGTTCAATTTCGATGAGCACTAGTGTGGGACTGGGGGTCCCACTAGACTCAGAATTTAATGCTCTAAAACTTTTAATAGAACTATTTTTTCGAAATTGTGGGTCCTTTTCGAGATATTATAGTAAAACCGCAACAATACCCCTTTTTGTAGGTACATTTTCACCCTAATTACAACTTTTTGGAGGGGTAAACACTAGGATAGTCGTATTGGGCTACTAAAGAAGCCATTAAAACAACAAAAGCTCTTGTAGGCTTTAAGTTCGAATTGAATCTTAATTCTACCAGCCTAGTTGTCAATAGCCTATTTTATAGTGTTTTTTTGTTTACTTTCCTTATATTCGAAATGAAAAGTAGAGTGCTTATTACGGGTGAATGACATCAATACATACTCGGACTATAGCCGTCTAAACACCGCGTATGATATTGATGCCATCCGACCCTAGTAAAGCAATCTACTATTTCTTCCAGTAGCCTTATTACCTAAAAGTTCCATTGCTTTTCCCAAAATTCCCATGGGAGCGAAGCCTTGGGTTAAAGTTGAACTTGGGGCCTTTTTGTATTACTGTCAACTGTGTACTGACAGGCAGACGAGGTGAAATACCATCCAAATTAGATTTTTGATGCGTTTTATGTGCAGGGTAAACCATTATTTTTCTTCCAAAAACTACGTATTTGCTAAAAGTTTTGCATGATACTGAAAGTTAAGTATATTTATCAGTTATTGGTGGAAATCGAAACACGATTCATTGACCGAGCGAGCGAAGCGAGCGAAGGTCTCTAAATCGAGTTGGGGGCGAAACACATTGTTTGTATGTATGTATGTATGTATGTATGTATGTATGTATGTATGTATGTATGTATGTTTGTACCGCGATAACTGCCGAACCGATGGTCCGATTTTGATGAAATTTGGTAAGCATGTAGGAAATATCAATAGAATTTTCAAGTTCGTTGGGCATCAAAATCGGTTCAGTAGTTTTTGAAATATTAATAAAAACGTCCGCGATTATCTAGCAAACGAAACCATAGCGTGTTCTAACTTTGGATAACGCCATCTAGATTTTATTTAGGGAACTGAATTATGTTAGAAAAATCGAAATCAGAGTATATCAATAAAAACGCGAGTAATCATCGCGAGGTCTGAGTTCGCGGCGAACTACTAGTATAAATTGCCTCGATAGAAAAAAATCTCAAAGTTCCTCAAAATCTGCGATTTGAAAACGAAAGTGGGTTCGGAGAATCAGTTTTATTCAAAATATATACCAGTATTTTTTATGAAAATTTGTCAATGGCTTCATTATATTATGATTAAATTACTCATGGAAGTAGTTTTTTATAAAACAATAGTTTAGATCTTATAAAATGTATATTTATCAAATATCGCGTTGATTTTGGCGTGCGCACACGGTAAACAGCCGCCCCCCCTCAGTCAGTCGGCCGCTGCGCCTCGAATCGAGCAGTCGTGTACATCTTGTTGTCAACGCCCGGCGCGCAGTCTATTTACTATTTACGTAAACAAAAATTGTTTTTACGTGTGCTTACTAGTACGTACTTACAGTGTGCGTACTTCTGGAAGAATAAAATGGAGAGCAAACTCGTAAATTTTTATAAAGTTCACATTCTTCACGAGTTAGTAGAATCTCGACAAGCTCGTGGGATGCCTCTGAGACATAGAGCAACACATACTTGCCGCGCGCGGAAGTCCTTGTTGCTCTAAGAAACATTTCATTCTTCCCGAGTTAGTAGAATCTCGACAAGTTCGTGGGATGCCTCTGAGACATACTCGTAGAGCAACACGGACTAGCCGCGCGCGGAAGTCCTTGTTGCTCGAAGAAAGATCACATTCTTCCCGAGTTAGTAGAATCTCGACAAGCTCGTGGGATGCCTCTGAGACATAGAGCAACACGGACTCGCCGCGCGCGGAAGTCCTTGTTGCTCGAAGCTCTAAGAGCTTCTGAGTAATAAAATATTATTTAGGTATTTATAAAGATTGTTATATGGTGATATCTATAACAGTTATCGCAATAAAGAGGTGCAAGCCGCTCATAGACCGGAATGGAGGGCTTTGGTTAAAACCAAAGTCCTTGACTTTGAAATCAAACGACGCGCTGAGCTCGACACCAAGCGCGATGAGTTAAAAGCCCGACCACCTGTGCTAACTCAATATAATTATAATAATGGTGTGCTCACATGCCCGCAATGTGCGAGGATCTTTTCCAATAAGATTGGCTACATAAGCCACATGCGAGCGCACGAGAGAGCCCTTAATTCTTGAAGTGGTCGCCATGACCGAAATCGGTCGGACACAATCATCATCATCATCATCATCGCAATAAAGATATGTTGAGGCAGAATGTCCAATTCGCAAAAGATACAGCGGTCGCAAAATGTTAAATTTTCAAAATGTTCAGTTCGCAGAATGTCCTATTCACAGAATGCCCAATTCGCAAAATGTCCCATTCGCAAAATGTTCTAAATTGCAAAATGTCCAATTCGCAAAATATCCAGTTCGCAGAATGTACATTTCACATTTTTGCGAATTGGACCTTTTGCAAAATCCGTACTGATGTCACAGCCTACCTATATGATTCATCCAATTCGCAAAAGGTCCAGCCGTGGCAAAATGTTCAATTTGCAAAATGTTCATTTCGCAAAATGTCCAAATCGCAAAATGTCCAAATCGCAAAATGTCCAACACGCAAAATGTCCAGATCGCAGAATGTCTAATTCGTAGAACGTCCAATTCGCAAAATATACATTTTGCAAATTGGACATTTAGCAAATGGGACATTTTGCGAATTGGACCTTTTGCGAAATCCATACTTATATCACTGCCTACCTATATGATTCATTTAATTCGCAAAAGGTCCAGCGGTTGCAAAATGTTCAATATGCAAAATGTTCAGTTCGCAGAATGTCCAATTCACAGAATGCCCAATTCGCAAAATGTCCAATAAGCAAAATATCCCAATTCGCAAAATGTCCAATTCGCAAAATGTCCAATTTGCAAAAACTATATTTTGCGAATTGAACATTCTGCGAACTGGACATTTTGCGTGTTCGACATTTTGCGTTTTGGATATTTTGCGAATTGTATATTTTGCAAATTGGGACATTTTGCTTATTGGACATTTTGCGAATTGGACATTCTGCGAACCGAACATTTTGCAAATTGAACATTTTGCGACCGCTGGACCTTTTGCGAATTGGATATATAGGCAGTGATATAAGAATGAATTACGCAAAAGGTCTAATTCGCAAAATGTATATTTTGCGAATTGGACGTTCTGCGAATTGGACATTCTGCGAACTGGACATTATGCGTGTTGGACATTATGCGTGTTGGACATTTTACGTGTTGGACATTTTGCGATTTGGACATTTTGCGATTTGGACATTTTGCGAATTGGACATTTTGCGAATTAATAGCCTACCTACCTATATGATTCATACAGTCGGTCATCGAAATCCCCTATTTGCTAATTGGACATTTTGTGAATTGGACCTTTTGCGAAATCCATACTTATATCACAGCCTACCTATATGATTCATACCATACAGTCGGTCATCGAAAGCCCCTATTTGCTAATTGGACATTTTGTGAACTGGACATTTTGCGAAATCCATACTTATATCACAGCACAGCCTACTTGTATGATTCATACAGTTGGTCATCGAAAGCCTCTATTTGCTAAATAAAGTTCCTAGGAAATATTTTAGAGAATAGGCCGGCCGGCGGCGGGCGCGATCACCCAGAATAAGCCGGCGGTGGCAGTGCCGCCGAAGGCCGTCCCCCCGCGCTACACCCTCCCGCGCGCTGCTTCACCCCCTTGAATACGAGACATTATGAAGCGCACTTCACCTTAAGCACACGACAAACATCGATCCTTACACCGGATTAATTTCGATCCCACCTCTGATAATAGAAGGGGCAGAATAAAATTAAATGTCAAACCAATACAATTTAATCCCAATTTTTCTACACTATTTGTTTACATTATAATTTTAGGGCTGTGGATGGACACAGGCATAGCTATCACGATTACAGATGTTAAATAAATGATTTCTTGAGAAATCTATTGAGAATTTTTCTCTTCACTACATCACTACATAGTATAAAACAAAGTCGCTTTCTCTGTCCCTATGTCCCTTTGTATGCTTAAATCTTTGAAACTACGCAACGGATTTTGATGCGGTTTTTTTTAATAGATAGAGTGATTCAAGAGGAAGGTTTATATGTATAATTCACGCGGGCGAAGTCGCGGGCAAAAGCTAGTATTCTTATAAGCCTGTCCGCCATCTGGAGCCACTGAGTTGGATTTCCAGCGCAGGCAAATATTTATAGTTGTTTTAGCTGATATTTGTCTGCGGTACTGGGTGTGTTATACTCGTTTTTGAGTTTACGTGCATCGGACCCACGATACCAGCTTAGTGCTTTGTATGGGACGTTGAGCGTTGTCAATTTAATAACTAACTTCCTTCTTAATAACGAAATATAAAAGTGGGAAGAATATCAAAGAATAACAAAGTCGTCTGCTCAGGAGTAAGTAACTATCTTTATTTCTCAAAAAAAAAACACCAATTAATATACATTTTAAAACATTAATTATTATTAGGTTATTTGTATACTTAATTTAAATACAGGCGCGGCCTAGATTACTCCTAGTACATAAGATCGCATTTTCTCTGACACAAAATTTATTGTCACTAAAAATTATTGTCAATCGCGCTGATGAAACAGTTTTTATTTAGTAGCTATAATTATTATTGTTGTCAGAACATAAAACATAGAATGACTTCGTAAATGAAAATTGTATTTATATCGATTAAGGCTAAAGTTGTAACTGGCTGGTTTATAGTCCTCACCATGATTTTAAAAAGTTACTGGTATTCTACTTTCAAAAAGATTCAATTGTTTGACAATATGAAATCTGTGTTGCTCTCTTCTAAATTTATTGGCGTTTTTAGGGAAAAATATCTAACATTATCTAACCTGAAATTAGTGATATTAATTTAAGTATTTCTATCAATAATAATACTGATATGGTGAATTATATGTTGGCATTGTAACTTCCATGGTCGGATAGATATGTAACTGGGAAAGATTTACTCTTACTGAAATGTTCCATAATATGATTTCAGTTTAAACACCTAAGTATTTTAATTGCAATACGCTTTCGATAAACACTACTAAATGTAATTTATCCACTAACTATCTAACTATTAACGACATTTTCAAAAGACAATAAAATAATTTGTAAAACTCTACAGAATATTGTTAGAAAATTATATATAAATAAAAATATGTGTAGATATCTCGCTAATGCGCATCATGTAGGATAGGACATGTCCTACAATTGTCCGATTATAATAAATAGAAGATTAATGAATTCATTGACTCGCATAAAGCCATAATACATGTGTTTATATAATTTTAAAGCCAAATTTTATAGTCTGTGAGGTTATGTCGACTCCCGCGTCGATACTTATTAAGTCGATAGTTGATTAGATATAATAATAAATATGTATAGTACACAAATAGGTAACAACTTCCTTAGAATTACAGCCTTCACTTTCAGTGCGAATCCATACATTTGTTGATAATAGCAACACTGTTATATGGCTGGATTACAAGAATATGAAGTTCTCGAAACTTCTATTGTAAATATTTCTTCATTCAAGTTTTAATCTTGTTTCTTTATTTTTGGTTTATTAATATTAGTATATTATGTATATGTATTGCTGATATATTTTCGCTGGCATAATTGCCACTTGAAACCCTATCCAAAAGGCTGCCTCCTCTATACTCCTAGATCCATTATACGATAAAATAAGCCGCGCGAGGCGTGCCAAACGCTAATTTACAATTAACTATGACATAAACATGAAACATTTAAATGTAGTTAAAGCATTTTATCCGTCGAGCTTCGGATGCGCAATCCATTACACGTCGTATTTCTCAGAAACGCAATTATAATTCGTTTCCACACAGCCGAAACCGACTTAGCCGTCTTGAAGGCTTTTGAAGATTAAAATTACATGATATCTATTTACTTAGTGACTAATCACAACAATAATTATGTATATATCTTGTGGATAAATAAACTACGTTTACGTAGAATTCAGATAGTTTAGCCTAATACTTTTTAAAGTATATATTTTAATAGGTATAGGAAAAGTCAATTGTACAATTATATAAACATAATTAAAATACAATAGTGACAGTCTGCAAACGACGTGACACGAATGAAGTACAAAATTATTTAATTACAAAATTATTAAATTATTTATTACATATAATGCGTTTAAATGATTATAAACCATTAATTATCTACATCAAAAAAGGAGCAAGTATCTAACACTAAAACATTACACAGTAAATTGTGGGGACAATATTTTTTCGCTTCGATTCGGAGGCCGTCGGGCTCGGACTGAACCTCTTTCAATATAAAATTAGAACACCCACTAAGAATAAACGCCGAGTATTTCTAAATTCAAATTAAGAAAGATTTAATGTAATGGGGAATCGAAGCGAAAAGCTGGAAACACTCGGCCGGCTCCCCGCCATTGAAACGAATAATTCCAAATTTGAATACTTAAATTTATAAACGGATATATTCCATTTGCTCTTAAATCCTACTAAACACCGAATTGTAAAACACCGATTAAACTTTATTGTCAGAATTCCGAATTGTTTCAAATTTTATTGTCGAATTAACTTATAGGGAATTGACGGTCATCAATTTTAATTAATTGATCGATTTTTGTATACGAATGCGTATTATTGTCGCATTTGGAAGTAGTATCTTGGAGATACGAATCTTAAACCTATCGAAAAATACGATGCGATTATTCAATGGGACATATTAAAGATTGAATATCTACATAGAAAATGGGTAATAAATATAAAAATATTGCAGTTTAATGCTGAAGCTCGTCAAAGGACAAAGTCAAGCGAAGCGAGAGATATGATTTCGATATGGTGTTGCGTCCTTCCGAAATCTTGAACGTTGTGGAAGATCCCTTTAGGCTTGGGGGATAGAGGGGGCTCAGTATACGTAGGGGAGGTATTCAGGGGCTACGTAGTCGAAGTAGGGGTGGTAGAAGGTGCGACGAACGGGGGGCAGCATCACGTCGGAGTAGCGGGAGAACTGGGAGACCTGGCGGCTGCCTGATGGTGGTTTCCTGAAATAAAACAATTTGTAACTTATTATTATTATATCACATCTGAATAATTAACTTTCGCAATTTTAATTTCTCGATTGCGTGGGCACTGACCATCCTCACGTCTGACCAAAAAAGGTGTGTTATGTTTTCAGGGTTCACGTATGTCTGTAAGTTTCTTTATTCCACCCTAAAAATCCTGAACGGCTTAACAGATTTTGATGTGAGAGGTATTTTTAGATTCCTTGCATTCCTCCAAGTGAGTTGTCAGAGTTCTTTTTATAATTAGCTTGTGTTAATTTATTTGATTTGCACCAGTTGTCTGGTGCAAGTCATATTTTGCCTAACCGGTACAGTTAAAGTTACTGTTACTGTCAAAGTGAGACAACCTTGTTCCACCGTCAATCATTCAATCAATAAATTTAAGTACCTACTTCGTTCTTGTCGGTGTTCCATCGTCAAGAGTTTTTAAATAAAATGGCATGCCCGAATAAGAAGAAGACTTACTTGTTGTGCCGTGCTGTGGGCTCATCAGCTGGGTACTCCACCTGGAGAGGCTGCAGTCCGCGAGGCTCTTGTTCCCCGTAGCTTCCGTAGACGTAATCGTCACTGAAACAATACGTATTTATAATTACTTTGTTTCAGTTATTTATATTCCTCTTATTTTACTTTTATAATATAAAATAATTTGTCCTTTCTAAATTCCCTCTTATTCTACTGTTCTGTCCGCGTGTAGGGAACAGCCAAGGGTACACAGAATAATGGGAGTAAGTATATCAACTTATACAAAATTACAATTTTCTAATGCTTATACTCCCTCCTGTTTGTAATATAATGGGTGAAACTAAACGCAGGCGTTTCCTATTGTCGCCGCCAGGCGTTCGGGGTTCTCACATTGCTCGTGCGAATGGCTCGCGGACGGTCGCCATTGTCCTGTGCGATATCGGTTTGATTTTAATACGCGGAGAGGCCTCGCGTCTTTTGCTTGTTAACTAGTTTGAGTTATATTTGTGAATTTCCTGTTTGTTAAATAACTATTGAATTGTGTTTGTGTAACCCGTTATTGTGACTTTGTGAGATGTGACGCGTGGCTGGTCGCTCACATCTACCTGTTGCCGAGTCAACCTTCGGGAAGAAATCTAATTATTTTTTCTGGGGAAAAAGAGATCTCGGGGTAGGTTGGGTGTTTAGGGACCGCATTCCCCCTTTCCGAAGACACTCAAGATTGGATCCGAAGAGCAGAAGATTAAGTTTGGTAAGTGACCCTTGGGTTTGTGGGTGGTTGTAGCTATTAAGTTAGGTTTAATATACAGAGTTCTGTAGTTCCCGTTGTAAACTACAGTGGTAGCAGACTGCGTATAGGTTAGGTTAGGTTAGTCGGACAGACGTAGTGTCGGGTCGAGGTTTTTTACCGGTATTTTTTTTTACCCGGTAAATTTTTCGGTACCGAACCCTCCCGCCATTTCGTTTGCCCGGATTCTCTGCGCACATTTTCTGGTAGCAGAGCGTAGTTTATCTACCCTCTATTTGTTCGTTTGTAAAAAATAATTAATTGTTTGTAAAAATTATTAGATTTTTCTTAGTTTGTTTGTATAAGAATATTTGTAACCTTTTTTGTATTTGTTTGCGGTTTGTACCGTGCGTTCCGGGTTTGTGCCATTCTCATACCTACCGCGGTTCTTCGGGTAGTTGCTTGATATTGTTGTTTTTTATTTACCTTTTGTTATTTTTTGTTTGTGACTTGACGCGATGGCGAAGGTCTCCAATGCTAGGGCGACACTCGCCAACGAATTGAGATGGTTTGTGACGGCCGGAGGACTCCTGTCCCGGAAGGACAGGGAGGGCGCCATACTGCTAAGAGCGGATCACCTCCACTCACGATTGATTAGCGCGGAAGCGGCCATGGTGGTGCTTACCGAAGCCGAACTTGCCCCGGAGGTCTACGCAGGTCACATGGCGGACATGGACCAGATCCTGAGTCTGCACGATGATATCGCGGAGGCGGCGACCGCAATAAGGGCGAGACAGGCTGGCGGACCAGCCCCTCGCACCCCTGTTAGACAGGAAGGACCAGCGGTTACTGGTCGGCTCCCCACCCTTCAGCTGTCCCACTTTGGGGGTAGGATGGAGGAGTGGGTAGCCTACAAAAATATGTTTGAGTCCCTGGTCGTAGCACGACAGGATTTGTCGAAGGCCCAGAAGATGGCTTACCTCCTCTCCACTCTGGAGGATGAAGCGCGGTCGCTCATCCAGCACCTCCGGGTGGAGGACGACCAGTACGATACGGCTTGGGAGTTATTGAACTCCCGCTACCAAAATTTACGTTTGTTAGCGGATGCGCACGCCGCACAGTTGATGGCCCTGCCCAAGGTGGCCAACAGGGCACAGTTGCGCCTGCAGTTGCTCACGCCCGTTACAATGGCCTGTAACGCGCTCCGCACACTGGGGCTGCCGGTGGACCAATGGTCCTTTTTGCTGGTGCACATTGTATTGGGCAAATTACCCAATGACATCCGCTCGCGGTTTGAGCGCGAGAATGCGGAGCGGGACAGCACCACCCTACCAACATTCACTGACTTGGTGAAGTTTTTGGAGTTTGAGGCACGGGCCGCTGAGAATACCATGACGGACTCAGCGCCATCCAGAGCGCCTGAACGTAGGCCCTTGGAACCCTCATGGAGAGGTAAGCCCCAACAGGGACGGCAACCGCCACCGCGTGGAGCTGGTGTGCGGGTTGCACACACGGCAGCAGTCGCGGGGGACGCGGACTGCCTGCAATGTGGCCGGATGGGCCACAGCCTGCTGCAATGCAGGGACTGGCAGAGACTGCCAGTACAAGATAGGCGCCGCATGGCAAAGCGGCATGAACTTTGCTTTTATTGTTTGGGCAGTCACTATGCACGTGACTGTCCCAGTGCCATACCATGCAGTGCATGCCGTGGGCGGCACCACGCGATGCTCTGCATGAACCGGAACGGGGATGGCCCCCGGATGTTGAGGCAGGGGTCCCCTATGGGCGGGGGCGCTCCTGCGCGAAGCCCTCCACCACCGGACGGAGGACGCGGCTTCGCTCGTCGCACCCCCCCTCGGGAGGGGGGTCGCGTACCGGCGCGGGTCTTGGCGGACTGGGACCACGCGCCCCAAGGTCATGGCCAGTATGTGGCTGGCCAGGCCCCGGATAGGGCCCCCATGGGCGGGGGCCCTAGATCGGACGTGAGAGTGGGGACACCCCCCTCCACGCGGGTTACCAATACCCAACACATGCAGCCGCAGCGGTTTTCTCCGCCGCTGCACGAGTACCCACGGCTGGAGTACCACCCGCCGTACCATATGTATGGCCGGGCCGCGGGTTATGCCCCCCCTCAGATGGGGATGTGCACTCGCCCGCCATATTATTCGGGTCAGTGGCGCGCCCCTGGTTTGGAGAGAGTGGGGAGCCCGTAACTAGCTTGCTCCCTTGCTGGGACAGAGCCGCGGACGGTTCTGCTCCCTACCGCGGTGGTCCGCGTATGTCTCCGGCTCGAGTTGATTGGAGCTCAACTGAGCATTATTTTTTGCCCCACCACGCGGTGGTGAAGGCCTCAACGGGCAAGTTGCGGACTGTCTTTGATGGGTCCGCACCCACTTCGAACGGAGTTTCGTTGAATCTATGTTTGCATTCAGGTCCCAAATTGCATAGGGACATAATTGACATCATCTTGAACTTTAGAAGACATCAAGTGGTTTTTGGCGCGGACATCCGGATGATGTTCCGCCAGACAGTCATACATCCTGAGGACAGGCGATTCCAGTTGATACTCTGGCGTGAGCGCCCTGAGGATCCTGTGACGGTGTATGAACTCAACACAAACACGTATGGTTTGAAATCTAGTCCCTATATCGCCATCAGATCATTGCTTGAATTGGCAGAGCGGGAACGGATCCGCTTTCCCCGTGGGGCTTCCGTGCTGTCACGTGACTTGTATGTTGATGACGTGTGCACCGGAGCCCAAAGTATTGAGGAGGCCCTCCTACTGCGGGATGAATTGATCGAAATATTGAAGACAGGTGGCTACGAGCTACGTAAGTGGTTGTCCAATGAGCCTAGAGTTCTAGAAGGGATCCCGGAGGATCACCAACAGAACCCTCACCTGTTTGAGGATGTGGATGATCCCAACAGGATAGCGGTGCTGGGCATGCAGTACCAGCCGCTAACCGATATTTTTACATTCCAAGTGGACTTGGAAATACCAAAGGTCTGGACTAAGAGAACGGTGTTGTCAGTAATAGCTCGTATGTTTGATCCAAGCGGTTGGATCAGTCCAGTAATATTCTCTGCGAAGTGTCTTCTTCAGAGACTTTGGACTTTGGGCGTCTCGTGGGACGAGCCGCTGTTTGGTCCTCCATTGGATGATTGGCTCGAGTTGTTTTCATCGATTAAGGAAGTCAATCGGATTGCCTTGCCTCGTCGAATATTGCCCCCGGGAAATATCGAGCCAGCCTGCATGGCTTTTGTGACGCGTCGGAGCGAGGCTACGCCGCGTCAGTCTATATGCGGACAGTTGACGCCGATG
The DNA here is from genome assembly GCA_018467065.1 of Ephestia elutella. NCBI lineage: Eukaryota > Metazoa > Arthropoda > Insecta > Lepidoptera > Pyralidae > Ephestia > Ephestia elutella. The sequence continues at coordinate 7,634,927 of CM031590.1, forward strand.
GCCGGGTCAATGTCTCGCTTTTGTTAGGAAAGAGCAAGGTCGCCCCCATCAGGACTAGGCTGACTATTCCCAAGCTTGAGTTGAGTGGAGCTCACCTTCTCTCTAAATTGTTACATCACGTTGCCAGTGAGCTGGCGGCCACGGTCGAGATACGAGACATCTTCGCCTGGTCGGATAGCCAGGTCGCGCTTGCATGGTTGCGCGCGGCCCCACATACCTTGGAGGTTTTTGTTGGAAACAGGGTTTCCCAAATTCAAAATATTGGAATTGATATAACATGGAGACATGTGCCGGGAGAGCTTAACCCAGCGGACTGTGCTTCCCGAGGTTGTACGGCACCAGAATTGGTGTCACACCCGCTCTGGTGGGGTCCAGAGTGGCTGATGGGATCAGAAACATCTTGGCCTGTCTGTCAGACAGATGTTACTTCTTTGAGTTTGACTGGGCTTCGTGTACATGCTGTAGTCGCTGAGACGACGTCGGAGCCGGATTGGCTACTTGCTCGGTATAGCAGTTTGGATAAGCTTCTGGGTGTTACCAGTTGGATTAAGCGTTTCATACATAATTGTAGAAACCCACAGGCAAAGCGGTTGGAGCCGATTGCAGGTGCAGAAGAGCGCCGGAGCGCATTGTTGCATTGGGTCCGTGTCGTGCAGACCGGACGGTTTGAGTCAGAGCTTCGTATTTTGCGCGACGGACGCGCTAAGTTGAAGGGCGCGGTCGCTCGTTTGAACCCGTACATCGACTCGGATGGGCTTCTTCGGGTTGGAGGCAGGCTCCGGAAGGCGGATCTTCCATATGAGACTCGCCATCCTCTGTTGTTGCCCAAGGGCGGACCCTTGGTGCAGCTTTTGGTGTCTGATCGACACATTCGTAACGCCCATGCTGGGTGCAATGCTTTGTTGGCTATTTTGCAACGCGAATTTTGGATTTTGTCTGCCCGAAGAGCAATCCGTAGTGTCCTGTTTCGATGTATTGCATGTTATAGGTTGAAGGCATCCACGATGCAACCACAGATGGGTGATTTGCCCGCTGATCGAATCCGACCTTCGAGGCCGTTTGACGGCGTTGGAACCGATTTTGCAGGTCCCTTTTCGATCAAGGCTTCTCCCTTTCGTAATGCCCGTATTGTGAAGGGCTATTTGTGTGTATTTGTTTGTTTGGCCACCAAGGCTGTCCATTTGGAGGTGGTGTCGGCTCTGACTACGGAGGCCTTCGTCGCCGCGTTGGATCGCTTTGTTTCGCGTCGAGGTCTACCTTCCCTTATTAGGTCTGATAATGGCACAAACTATAAGGGAACTGTAAATTATCTTAAGGATGTTTCTGTGTTTATTGATAAAAATTGTACTAGTTTAAGTCAAATTGCTGCCCAAAGGGGAATAACCTGGAAGTTTAGTCCCCCAAGTTGCCCCCATTGGGGAGGGATTTTTGAAGCGGCTTTGAAATCCGCAAAGACCCACCTCCGCCGCATTATCGGAGAAACGGCTCTAACTTTTGAAGAGCTGGCCACGGTGTTTTGTAAAGTTGAGGCGGTCCTCAACTCTCGTCCTCTCTGTCCGCTATCTCCAGATCCAAATGACTTGGAAGCTCTCACCCCTGGTCATTTTTTGGTGGGAGGGCCTTTGAATGCCCTGCCCGAATACCCGTGGAAGGACGAACGCGTATATCGGTTGTCGCGTTTTCAAATGTTGCAGCAAATGAGCCAGGACTTTTGGCGTCGCTGGTCGCTTGAATATTTGCATTTGCTGCAGCAAAGAGTGAAGTGGACAGACAGGACTGAGCCTCCCAGGGAGGGTGATTTAGTATTGTTAAAAGAGGCAAATTTGCCCTCATTGCTTTGGCGACGAGCTCGCATATTACGTTTGATTCTTGGCGGAGATGGCACTGCGCGTGTGGCTGAGGTGTTGGTCGACGGTTCGATTTTAAGGAGAGGTGTGACCTCTCTCGCCCGCCTTCCCGTAGAGTAAGCTAGCGGTCTGCTTCTCAGACCGGGACGGGGTGATGTTTGTAATATATTGGGTAAAACTAAACGCAGGCGTTTCCTATTGTCGCCGCCAGGCGTTCGGGGTTCTCACATTGCTCGTGCGAATGGCTCGCGGACGGTCGCCATTGTCCTGTGCGATATCGGTTTGATTTTAATACGCGGAGAGGCCTCGCGTCTTTTGCTTGTTAACTAGTTTGAGTTATATTTGTGAATTTCCTGTTTGTTAAATAACTATTGAATTGTGTTTGTGTAACCCGTTATTGTGACTTTGTGAGATGTGACGCGTGGCTGGTCGCTCACATCTACCTGTTGCCGAGTCAACCTTCGGGAAGAAATCTAATTATTTTTTCTGGGGAAAAAGAGATCTCGGGGTAGGTTGGGTGTTTAGGGACCGCATTCCCCCTTTCCGAAGACACTCAAGATTGGATCCGAAGAGCAGAAGATTAAAGTACTCTCATATAGAAATAAGATATGGTGAAAAAATTCCATGCGAGCAGGACTTGAACCCGCGACCAGGTCTTTATACGACCTTGCTCTTCCAACTGAGCTATCGCATTTCAATCCTGCACATCGAAAATCTTCACCATATCCAATTTCTATTGAAACGCATTAGGCATGCGTAACCTAACACCAATACCCACTATACGAGTAAGGTATTTGATTTAACCCATATTAGATGAAGTTGAAAATCAATTAAAGTAAATACCTTACTCGTATAGTGGGTATTGGTGTTAGGTTACGCATGCCTAATGCGTTTCAATAGAAATTGGATATGGTGAAGATTTTCGATGTGCAGGATTGAAATGCGATAGCTCAGTTGGAAGAGCAAGGTCGTATAAAGACCTGGTCGCGGGTTCAAGTCCTGCTCGCATGGAATTTTTTCACCATATCTTATTTCTATATGAGAGTACTTTAGTACTAATATTGCATCTGAGATGCTCAAAAATCCAAAAATAAATAGCAGAAGATTAAGTTTGGTAAGTGACCCTTGGGTTTGTGGGTGGTTGTAGCTATTAAGTTAGGTTTAATATACAGGGTTCTGTAGTTCCCGTTGTAAACTACAGTGGTAGCAGACTGCGTATAGGTTAGGTTAGGTTAGTCGGACAGGGGGTGCTAAGTGCGGGAAACCTCCTCGAGTGCCTGGTCCCTTGAAGGCTTTAGCTTCTCACACTTGATCTTTCGGGATCCGGTGCGAGCGGCGGGCTGACAAGGGTTCCAGGACGGTGCACCCTGGGTGGCAGCCAATAACTCTCCGATATGCGGGGTCTTATTGGTTGCTGGCCAATGTCCTGCTGGTGGGAGCCACTCCCTCCCGTCTGCCTTCAGATGGTGAGTGGATGTGGCTCACGTTGTCGCGCGGCGGCCTTGGCTTCGGCCAGCGTCGGGCAACTCGTTACCCCAAACTGGGGCCGAGGGTGCTGTGCCATGGAGGCCAGTGTCGAGAGGAAGACAACCTCAGAAAAAATAACCCCAATCCCAAGGTCGGGCGTGCCGAGGGGATGAATGACGGGGGGGGAACCCCGTCCCAAGCGCCCACTGTGGAAATGTGGGAGTTCAGGGACCTCACCCTTGGAAAAAAGGCAAACTATGTAATGGCGTCTCGGAAAATAGTACTACCCCAGGAGGGTACCGGCATGGCCGGAGAATCCCTCCCCACACCTTCGGGTGTGGGCTGCCCCACCGTATCTGGGGGCACGAACCGCCATGGGGACGCAAGTCCCTATCCGCATATGGAGTCGCAGCAAGATGCTGGCTCACTCTCGGACGCGTCCTGGGTGAGCGTAGAAAGTATGGTGGTCTCCGACGTGGAGATGGCTGAGCAGCGGTGCCGTAAAAGGCGCTGTAATGCTCAAGAAGAGTCGAAGGCTGGGTCTGACGGCGGTTCTGCGCCCAAAATAAGACCGCCAGCCAAATCGGCGAAAAAAGGAGGAGGGCGTCATGCAGCGCCCGTAATGTCGGCCGACGCCAGAAAAGAAAAGGCGGCGGCTCGTCGAGACGAGGCCGAAAGGCTGGTTACCCAAATGGCCAAAAAGGTACTGGCTAAGAAAGTGACAGATGGGAGTCAACTGACAGGTGCCCTGAAAGAACAGGTTGATGCCAGCATTGACGTCATAAAAACGATTGCCACGAGTTCCGGCAACCTAAAGGGCACCTTTGTCAAGGGGCTTAAAGAGGCTGCCACGTCTCTGGAGGAGGTCCTGTCGGCCCTTATGACCAGGACGACCAACGAGGAGACCGCAATGCTACAGGCGGAGAATCAGCGCCTCGTAGCAAAGGTCTCCAATCTGGAGCGCGAAATAGAATAGAATAGAATAGAATAGAATACGTTTATTTGAATTGCCACAGACACAAAAACATTTTAAAAACATAGGCTTAAACTAATTACAAATTACATAATAATTAGTGTGCTGCAGCAAAGCAAAATGGCCATAACTCAGTGGTCTTCCTGCACGTTAGTACAGAAACACTGATTTTCAGTTATTGCCGTCAATGTAGGTGCGAGCGCTAAAGTTAATATATAAAAAAGATATTGTGCATTTGCTTTTTGTATAAATGTATGTATTTTTGACAAGTATCTAACAATTATAAAACGAATAAAAATAAGGGGTAAAAGAAGTAAGAATCCAGGGAATAAAAATTTAGCAACCACTCACTCATGAAGGGAAAATCCACTACAGGTAACGTTTTGGAACACCAATTTTTTGATTTTCCAACAGAAGTGTTTTAAAATGTTTTTTAAACGTGTGGATGGAACTTAGCTGTCTTATTGGCGGTGGAATGTTGTTCCAGCATTTTGTTGCCTGATAGCGGAAACTTCCCCTGAAGGCTACCGTTCTGTGTGCCTGAATCGACAACAGAGGCTGGGTAGGTCTAGGAAACCTACGGTGGCGATTGAAAAAACTAAGCTTAGAGTACAAATACTCGGGTTTCTTTAAATTCATCACACCAAACATCAAGCTGGCCAAGTGAAGCTGCCTTCGTGAGTCCATGTTGAGCATGGAGGCTTTATTCAAAAATGGGGAGATGTGACTTCGAGGTGGAACGTTAAAGCAGTATCGAGCACATGCATTTTGAACGCGTTGTATTAGACGCTGAGTTCTAGACAACAGGCGAGGTCCATACACAGTGTCACCATAGTTAAGCTTCGAAAGTATCAATGTCTCACAAAGCCGAATGCGAACATTTTCCGTTATTAAATTTCGGATCTTATATATAATTTTAAGCCTATAAAAACAATTTCGTATTAAATTTGAGACATGACTTTCAAAGCGTAACTGCGGATCCATAACTAGCCCGAGATTTCTAACTTCATCGGCTCTTTCTATTGCTTTATTTCCTATCATAACATTTAGTGGTTGGGCCTGAAAGCCCATTAGCTGAAATCTGGAACCTAGAGTTATGAATTTAGATTTGTTTGGGTTGAGAATCAGAGAATTATTACATGACCATTTAGCAATTTCATTCAAATCTTCATTCATCTTCTCTATTGCATCTGATATATTATTAGGTGATTCTGATATATATAATTGGAGATCATCAGCATAAATATGGAACTTGCAGTGTTTTATAACTTTCGCAACGTCAGCGCTATAAATTATAAAAAGAAGCGGCCCGAGGATAGATCCTTGGGGAACTCCATGTTTTACCGGTTGAGACTGAGACATCAAGGTCATCCCATTATCCTTTAATAGCTTCACCGATTGATATCGATTAGACAAATATGATTGAAACCATGCAATAGCCCTCGAATCTACACCGTAATAGGATAATTTACAAATAAGAAGATTAATATTGAGGCTATCAAATGCACGAGAGAAATCCAGAAGTGTCAATATTGTACCCTGACCTTTGTCCTGAGCAACAAGTATTTCATCAGTCACATCCAAAAGAGCTGTTGCAGTTCCATGATTCTTGCGGAAACCAGATTGTACTGAAGGTAATATATCATTAGAAATAACATGACTCTCCAATTGTATGTGCACTGCTTTCTCCAAAATTTTCGAAAGATATGGTAGTATACTAATAGGTCTAAGGTCACTAAGATTGTTGGGATTAGAAGTTTTAGGGATCGGGGTAACAACCGCAACCTTCCACTGATTGGGTACATTTCCGGTGAGAAGTGACCTATTTATAATTTTAGTTAAAGCAGGTAAAGAGTTTGGGAGGGTGAGCAATATCATATCTCTACTTATGTTATCAGAACCAATTGCATTTGATTTAATGGATATAATAAGATCAGCCACATGCTTTTCGGATACTGCTTCTAAGTGGAAAGTCTTGTCGCAAAAATGTTGACTATTATAAAAAGAAAATTGACTATCAGGGACATCTTCAAAGGGCACAGTCAAAAAGTGGTTATTTATAGTATCTGGGTTATCAAAAGAACTGGGCAATGTTTGATTTTTAGAAGGATCTATTAGAATTTTCCTTTGAAGATTCTGCCAAAATGTTTTATTATTATTTACCTGAGAATTAATCAAGTGATTAATATAGGCGCGTTTCTCGTTCGCAATACTACTTTGGGCAAATTTTTTTAATTCAACATAATATTTTTTGTTATCTTCAGATCGAGTCTCTTTGAACTTTTTAAGAGCCTTGTCGCGCATTTCTAAAATTAACCTGCAAGTATCAGTAACCCACGGCAGTGAATGATTAACTGCAATTTTCCTAGATTTCAGTGGGGCATGTTTGTCAAAGAGAGACAATACGAGAGAATTAAATGTTGAAACCATCGAATCAACAGTAGATTGCTCAGAGACAGAATCCCAGTCAATTTTATTTAAGTCACTGTTGAAAGCATCCAAATCAATACGTTTTAAAGACCTATATGTAATATAACGAGGGGGAACTTTAGATTTTACCAAAAACAGCTCAGCACATATCATATAGTGACCAAGAGAATGTGTAATATTTGTAACAGTTACATTACGATATCGTGCATTTGTACATACAAGGTCAATAAGTGTTTCCTTATAAGACTTATCGGGCAAGCGCGAAAGATGAGTCGGTTCGGTAACAATTTGGTTAAGATCCAAATATCGCAGAAATTCTATAATCTTAGGTCTGTCCGTATTAGTAGAGTCGAGCATATCAACATTGAAGTCACTTAGAAGTACAACGTGATCGAAATTTGAAAAGTACATAACTGATTCTGTCATGGCGTCCAAGAAGGTATCTACATTGACCCATTGTGGTCTGTAACCTGTACCTATCAAAAGATTAGAACCATTTATACGAGTTGACAACCATAGTTGCTCAATATCGGCTATGGGATGTTTGAGAACACGGACACGGATATCACGTTTTACATAAAATGCTACTCCACCTCCTCGACCGTCTTTCATGTGCACCGGACGGGAAGCATGATGCAACCGATACCCAGGTGCCGCCGGCGCACAGGCCTCCAGTCCATCACGTAACCATGTCTCATTGATTGCAATTATGTCTGGTTTAAATTTATCAACAGCAAGAAGAAAATCATCTTGTTTAGTATTCAGAGAACCTGCGTTATATAGAGCCAATTTTAAATACTTATTGTTTATCACTTAATTGATTATGTAAATTATATACTGCGTTTGAAATGAGAAGTTTAAATATGTGTAGTACTTTGTACGTTAGCAGGTTATTAAAATTATGAAACATCTTTGTATTTGGATATAAGAACAATATTATGTAAAATTGCATTGCTGCTGCACACCAATTATAAATACATTTATACAATAAGGCAATAAATATAAAATAGGTCCCAACATAATAAAAAGTTAGAAGATATTTTTTAGTATAGACTTTCGAAGAGAAATTCACTGTACAGAAACCACAGTTACTTTTGAATAAATTCATTAATAGTTCGAAGTATTTTAATACACAGACAATCGGATAATACACATGACAGAGCCAGACATTAAAAAGAAAATTACATTGACAAAATAATACAAAATATCTGAAAGACAATTTGAAAGCAAAAGCTCTATAAGCGTAGTTTAGTAATAAACAAACTCTATGGGGTGTAAACCTAATGACATTTACGAAACAAAATTGTGTTGTTAATGATCCCTGGGGGTACCAACCGCACTGGACCCAAAAATTCGCACGAGGTCCTGCTCTGATGATATACGATGCCGCGGGGCGTTAGTACTCTGATGTTGACGCACGTAAATTCTGCCGTCTCTGGTCCAAACATATCGCCAGTTTTGCTGTGATACGATTTCACGCGTCCGCCGAAACAGTTGTCGGTTTACTCTGGTCAGCCTCTCATTTATATAGAACCGACGAGGAGCGCCAGGAAGGCCAGTACCTTCGGTTGTAGCGCCCCGACGCACACGCGCAGCTTTTATAATCTGGTCCCGCAGGGCACGTCGCGTCAGCCGCACCACAATTGGACGCGGGCGCGTAACTCCCTCCCTATCCGGCGTTTCCCGAGGTCTTGGGCCCACTCGGACGGCACATACCAAATCCTCCTCGGCGAGTTTAACACCTAATTTTTCGCCCAGAGTAATTGCTATGTGTGATAAATTTTCACCGCCTTGCTCATCTATACAAGAGATCTCAATATCGTTAAGTAACATTTCCTGGTCACGTTCATTCAATTCCGCCTTCAACTGCTCAACAGAGGATAGGAGCTTTCTTTCCCTGTCACCACATTCCGCGCTGCAATGTTCCGCTACCTTTTTTTCCATGAACTCAACACGGACTGAAAGTTGTTCAATACGGCCCTCATAGGCATCCAACCTCGTGCAGAGGCGTGCAAGAGTCTCATCTGATCTCTCTCTCTGAAGTCGACTAGCAGCCATCTCCGCCCTAAAGTCTTCTCTGAATTGACGCATCTCTATAGCATATTTTTGCATGTCCGACATTTCTGTGGTTTCGTTAAGAGCAGACGTATCAAAACAGGACTCGCTGTGTGTTTCTTCCGGACTCATGGCAGCTGCTCCACGTTTACAGGTTACCCCCTCCGCAGCACTTCTGACAGGGGTATTGGTGTTATCCGTACGAGGCTGCTTGCCCATACACGAGGGACACTTCCAGTTTGCCTTATGCTCCTTAGTCATAGTATTGTAAAATCTCTGTGTTGAGACGTTTGCACAAATAAGGTCGTACTTATGTCCACACAAACAACAGCATAAATTTTGACGATCTTCTATTGGATTAAAACATCCAGAACAAACTTCGTTTTTTTTCTCCATTGTGATAATACCAGCAAGGAAATGGCAAAATAAAAAACCAGGAACAAATAAAATATGAGAAATAAAAAATAAAAAGTATGTCAGTAGCTGGAATTGAACCGAGGACCAAAAGTAAAATTTGAGCGGCAATTAAAATGCGAAAAAAAATATAAGTTGTATGGAGCAAGCGGGGCTCGAACTCAGTTCCTCACGATCCACAGACCAATGTCCAGCAAGATGTTCCACGGCGCTTGTGACTCGAGTGGCGAAATTCAAAGTGTAGCTTGGCTGTCTTGCGTATATACAAGGCGGAGTCAATGACTAATTGCTTTTGAAGGTCATCCGAACACTGCCACTTATATACCACCGTCACTATACAGTTTTTAATATCAGCTTTGCAGTTAAAATAAAACACTTTATACTCTGGATTTAACACAGATAGATTGCTTATCACTTTAACTATATTTTGATATAAATTATTATGCACATTGAGCAGAAAATACACTTTTAATATTTTTTTAAGCGTAAGAATAAGCAATACACGTCTAGCACGATCAACAGCGCACCGCAATCTTTTTTCTAAATGGTACGAAATGGTAGAGCTTCGGACTGCAGTGGAGCGGTCAGTGCGGCCTACCCCAGCGCAAGCGCAGACCTCTGCGGGAAGCGGCGACCTTGAGACGCAAAAGCGTCTTATATTAGACACGGTGGGTCCTATACTGAATGCCCGATTCGAGGGCATTCAGGCCCGCCTCATGCCGGAGCCTAGAATGCGTCCTGCATTGGCAGCTGATAAGCGACGAGCTGCCGCTGCAGCAATAGCGGAGTCCGACCCTGAGTCAGATGTTGAAGAGCAGGCTCCCCCTGCCGTAAGTAGGACGGCGCAGTGGAGGAAGGTGCCGCCACAACCCGTCGCTGAGCCCGAAAAGGGTAAGAAGGGACGGAATAAGAGGAGCAATAAAAAGAATAGGCGCCCTGCTACGCCTATACCATCCGACTTTGGGTCGGAACCTCGACCAGGCCCGTCGACCATGCCGGACCTGCCTCCCCCGGCTCCAAAACAGCCGGCTAGAAGGGCTGTGGTGCCTCGCGCTGCACCGCGTTCTCAGGCGGAGCAGCCACGCGCTTTGCCGCCGCCTCCCGCCTCCATGGGGGAGGCTTGGACTACTGTAGTCAGAAGGGGCGCTAAGAAGAAGGACAATAGCCAGGGCGTCCAGGTTGCCCAGGTACCTACGAGGCCTAGCAACCAGAGGTCTCAGCCCAAATTACGCCCCCCACGTTCTGCTGCAGTAGTTATTAAGGTGCAGCCAGACGCAGAAAAGGAAGGCGTTACCTACAGCCAGGTCTTAAGCCTGGCTCAAGAAAAGGTGGACTTAGGCGGCCTGGGCATTGCCGGCGTCAAATTTAAAAGGGCGGCCACCGGTGCCCGCATCATTGAGATTTCGGGTGCCGAGAGAGATTCGAAGGCTGACGCTCTGGCTGCAAAGCTGAAAGAGGTCCTAAACCCGGCAATGGCGGAGATAGCACGACCTCAAAAATGTGCTGAACTGCGCGTGCTTGGCCTATGCGACTCTGCTACTCCGGACCTGGTGCGCAGTGCCATTGCTCGAACTGGTCAGTGTCCGGAGGGAGATGTCAAAGTCGGTGAAATACGAGAGGACCACTCCGGCACGCGTACAGTGTGGGCTCGGTGTCCCGTAATGGCAGCCAAACGCCTAACTACGGGTGGCACGCGACTTCTGGTAGGCTGGGTGTCGGCACAGGTCAAGCTGCTGCCGACGAAGCCTCTGCAGTGTTACCGGTGCCTTGAGATAGGCCACGTGAGCCAGAGGTGCACTGCGGACACCGACAGGAGCTCGCTGTGCTACCGCTGCGGCAAGCCAGGCCATAAGGCCGCTCAGTGCACAGCAGCAGCTGCAAACTGCGTACTCTGCGCTGGAGCAGGCAAACCGGCAGAACACCGGGTCGGGGGTGCGGCATGCCCAAGTGCGCGCAGGAAAAGGGGAGGGAGGCGTGTTGCGTCCGCGGCTATGGCCCGGACCCAACCAGCCCGCACGGCTCAGGACGCCGAGGAGATGGAGACGGAGGCCACTCAATAGTTATGGCCCTCAAAATTCTCCAGGCGAATGTCAACCACTGCACCAGGGCACAGGACTTGCTGTCTCAGAGCATGGCGCAGTGGTTGATAGACGTAACGGTGGTCGCTGAGCCCTATTTTATCCCCCAGGGATAACTGGGTGGCAGACCAGGATGGAGTGGTGGCAATTGTTTCTTCGGCGAGCTCTTCGCCTCCAACGTGTGTCGTGCGTGGCCATGGAGTGGTCTCGGCTCTGCTGGGCGACTTGGTTGTGATTGGGGTGTATTTCTCGCCGAATCGTCCGCTCAGAGAGTTCGAGGCATTTCTGGCCGAACTCGAGGCGCTTGTTCTTAGGGGCCACCCTCGCCCTGTGCTGGTCGCTGGGGATTTCAATGCCAAGTCGACGGCGTGGGGATCTCCTGCGACTGATGCGCGGGGTGAGGCTATGGAGGAGTGGCTTATCACTGTCGGGCTGGCGGTGTTGAATCGGGGCACGGTCAACACGTGCGTGCGTCCGCAGGGCAGCTCAATAGTGGACTTGTCGTTCGCTAGCCCTGCTTTAGCGCGCCGTGTTCAGGGCTGGAGTGTGTTGGAGGACGTGGAGACGCTCTCCGATCACCGCTACGTGCGGTTTGATCTCTCCATATCCTCGATCGCTCCGAGCGGCCCTAGCCGAACCCCGAACGAGGTTAGCCCAAGGTGGCAACTAAAGCGCCTCGATAAGGAATTGTTGCAAGAGGCGGCCATTGTGCAAAGTTGGTCCCGTGCGCCTGTTAACGTGGAGGTAGAGGGCGAGACCGAGTGGTTCCGGGGTGCGATGACAGCGGTATGTGACGCGTCAATGCCCCGGGCCAGCACTCGTCCTCCCAAACGATGGGTGTATTGGTGGTCTCCCGAGCTTTCGCAGCTACGCGAAGCGTGCGCGGCGGCGAGGCGCCAATACGCCCATTATCGAAGAAGACGACGCAGGGACGATGCCGAAGAGGCCGCCCTGTGCGCGGCACTGGTGGAGGCGAAGGGCGCGCTGAAGAATGGGATTGCTGCCGCTAAAGAGGCGGCAAGAGAGGAACTGCTAGCCACACTGGACCGCGATCCATGGGGACGTCCTTACCGGCTGGTACGTAATAAGACGCGGCCGTATGGCGCTCCCCTAACGCAGAGTCTGGAGCCCCAGTTCCTCGATGAGGTACTTGCCGCCCTGTTCCCACGGGAAGTGGCAATTCAGCCCCCCAGCATGGCTCCGCCATTGACGGAAGGGGGTGAGGACCGGGAGGAAATCCCCGAAATAACCCGGGACGAGTTTGGCGCTGCTGTTCTGAGATTGCGCGCCAAGAATACCGCCCCGGGTCCTGATGGTGTACCGGGTCGAGTGTTGGTCCTTGCTCTGGATGTCTTGGAGGAGCGACTGAGGGGGCTGTTCAATGCCTGCTTCGAGCAGGGAAAGTTTCCACAGGCGTGGAAGGCAGGACGCTTAGTCCTACTACGGAAGGAGGGACGACCGGCGGATTCCCCGTCTGGCTTTCGTCCAATCGTTGTGCTCGATGAGGCAGGCAAATTGCTGGAAAGAGTCACTGCTGACCGCCTTGTCGAGCACCTCGAACGAGTTGGCCCGAACCTCGCGGATTGCCAGTACGGGTTCCGCCGGAGGAGGTCAACCGTCCACGCCGTTCTGAGAGTGAAGTCAGTGGCGCAGGATGCGGTCTGCCAGGGTGAGGTGGTCGTGGTGGTGTCTCTTGACATCGCCAACGCCTTTAATTCCCTCCCCTGGCCTTGCATTATGGAGGCACTCTGCTATCACGGGGTGCCGGCCTACCTGCGTCGGATCATCCAGGACTACCTCTCAGATAGAAGGATAGTCTTCCCTGCTCGAGACGGATGGCAGGAGCGTGCAATGGCGCGAGGTGTTCCACAGGGCTCTGTATTGGGCCCGCTTCTGTGGAACATCGGTTATGACTGGGTGCTACGGGCGGCTAATCTTCCGGGAGTCGAGGTTGTGTGCTATGCCGACGACACACTTGTGACCGCCCGTGGTGCCACTTATCGAGAGGCGTCATTGCTCGCCACTGCGGGAGTAGCGCAAGTGGTGCGCCGAATCCGCCAGTTGGGTCTGGAGGTGGCCCTTCAAAAGTCCGAGGCGTTGTGTTTTCACGGCCCTCGGAGGGGGCCCCCGCCAAATTCCAGCTTGACGGTTGGCGGAGTTCAAATCGCCATCAAGCCGACGATGCGGTACCTAGGCATCGTCCTTGATGGCAGATGGAATTTCGGCGATCATTTTGCGACGTTGTTGCCGCGCCTGATGGCGGCGGCTGGTGCGCTGGCATGGCTGCTACCAAATTTAGGAGGTCCGGAGGCGTCCTGCAGACGCTTATACATGGGGGTCGTGCGATCCATGGCCCTGTATGGTGCCCCTATTTGGGCAGAGGCTCTTTCGAACCATAATATCGCCCTCCTGCGACGTCCGCAGAGGGTGATGGCTATAAGGGCCGCCAGGGGATATCGCACGGTCTCCTGTGAGGCAGCGTGCGTGCTAGCCGGCAGTATACCCTGGGATCTGGAAGCCAGGACCCTCGCGTCGCTGTTCACATGGCGTGAGGAGGTACTGTCCCGGGGTGATCGGCTGGCACCGAGAGAGATTGCAGGACGCCGGAATGAGCTGTGTCAGCGCACAATTGAGGAGTGGAGCCTGAGGCTGGAGCAGCCCGCTGCTGGGCATAGGACCGTTGAGGCAGTCCGTCCAGTGCTGGGCCTATGGTTGGCGAGGCAGCACGGCCTACTGACATTCCGCCTGACGCAGATACTCACCGGGCATGGTTGCTTCGGGGGGTATCTGTGTCGCGTGGCGGGTCGGGAGCCGTCTGCCGTTTGCCACCATTGCGACGGATGCCTGGACGAAGATGCCCAGCACACATTAGAAGTCTGCCCAGCCTGGGTGGAGGACCGCGCAGAGTTGTGCGCGGTCGTGGGGAACGACCTCTCACTGTCGACTGTCGTACAATGTATGGTCGACAGTGAGACGTCGTGGACAGCAATGCAGGCCTTTGCGGAGAGCGTTATGCTCCGCAAAGAGGCGGCGGAGAGGGTGCGTGAGAATACCACAGACCTCGACATCCGCCGCCGGCGCCCGGGGCGCAGAAGGCGGGCTTACGGCCTGCTTCAGCTGCCCCCACATTAACGGCCGGTCGGGCGGCGGAAACGGGATTCCGTCGTCCGGCTTAACGGTCCCGAGTAGAAAGGCGCGCTCGTGTCAAGCGTGCCTTTCCCCTAGCGGGTAGAATTGAAGGCTGACGAGTCGTCCCGCTGGCTGCTCCGAGGAGAGCAGCCGAGCCGAGGCCGCCGTGGTAGCGGCCGCCGCGCCGGGGCTGTGGAGCGAGAGTAGCACATGGTCCCGGCACAAATGCGGTAGGCGTTGGCACCGTGTGGTTTTAGTGGGTTCAAGTCCCACACACCTGTCCGGCTTCCCGTGGCCGGATGGACGGGACGAGGGTCTTTCCACACGTTAAAAAAAAAAAAAAAAAAAAAAAAAAAAAAAAAAAAAAAAAAAAGGTTAGTCGGACAGACGTAGTGTCGGGTCGAGGTTTTTTACCGGTATTTTTTTTTACCCGGTAAATTTTTCGGTACCGAACCCTCCCGCCATTTCGTTTGCCCGGATTCTCTGCGCACACCTCCCTAACCCTAAGCTAAACCGTGGACAGATGGACGGACGGACAGATATGACGAAACTGTAAGGGATCTGAAGTATCGTTACGCAAAAAAAAACTATTGTCTATTCTAATTCGTATATTTCAATCAAGAATTATTCTGTATTTAAGATCCGAAATCAGTAATTAACATAAATGACATTTAAGTTTGAGTGCTAATTTATAAATAAATTGTTCAAGAAGTTTTCTTTTTTAATTTAACGTCTTCCGTTTCAAATTATTTCGCGACTGGCTGAATGGAAATTTTGCTAATAGTCTAAAGTTTGGCTAATTGACTTGGCAAGAGTGTTCCTAAATTTGTTTGTCCCTAATTTGCTTGTTTCCTAGTTTTAAGTTGTTTATTGACTAAAGTCTTATAAATAGCTTGTTAGCAATTTAGTTTAAAGTGTAGGAAGAAGATCAATAGCAAAAAAATTTTTAGACTCCCACGAGACAGGCTCGCCCTAGTGTGGAAGTCGCAGGTTAATTTGCTGGTGCTTTTTTGTTCTAACTGTTAAATTTAGTTTTATATAGTTAATAAGCGCCGCTGTAATTTATTTGGTAAATAAACATTATTCTTATTCTTATTCTTATTCTTAAAATACCAAGCAATTACATGACATGCTGTTTGTTTTTTACCTACTATCAACTTACCGTGTCCTTCGTTTATCACGACTCTTGACTCTGTCTACCCCGCAAGGGATTAAGACGTAATACTGTGTATTTATAAAGATACCGTAATCTGTTAGCAACTGCTTACAAGATACCGATCGATACAAATCCGCTTCAACAACCAACATTTTCTTCAGAACTCCTGACGTTTAAAAACGGCCGGATTATACCGCTTACACTTTTAATTTTCTTTCATCCTAAGCCGAGTACCCTTTAAAGCGCATTCTGTCGAGTCGGGGAAACCTTTTTTAAGCTGGCAACACTGTTTTTGCGTGGGTGTCGTGTTTTGGCGGGTTTTTGATATTGCAGGATTTTCAAAAGATGCTGACTTTTTAATTTTTTTCACTTGAAGATGTCATAACGTGTTATGGAGGTTGGAGGGTGGATGCTACTCACCCTCGACCCGCGGCAATGTCCTTTAGCTCCTGTTTCTGCTCTGTATCGTACTTCCTCTACAATAGACCACAGGCAGCTAGTGGAAGCTGCATATTTATTGACGACCACCGTGACGCAGTGGTAAAGACCTTGCCTCTAAACCAGGGGTCCCGGGTTCGATACCAGGTCGGGCAAGATGGAAAATGACCTTTTTAGATTGACCTGGATCGTGGATGTCATTTGTTATAAAATATAGTGTCCTTGTATCCCATGACACAAGTCTCGAACTTACTTTGGGGCTGGCTCATAATCTGTGTGATTTATCCGTATATATTTATTTATTGGTTGGAAGGTGGATGCTACTCACCCTCGACCCGCGGCAATGTCCTTTAGCTCTTGTTTCTGCTCTGTGTCGTACTTCCTCTGTAACTCGCGCACGTGCTCTTGCCTGATCAATTTCTTCAGCGTGTCGAACCTAATCATAAATAAAACTTAGTTAAACCACAGATTTATATAGAACTATGCTACCCATTGCGCCATCTATTGTCAATTTATTCTCAACTAGCTTTTGCCTGCAGCTTCGCCCACGTAAATTTCCCACGGGAACAGTGCTTTTTCCCGGGATGAAACGTACACTTTGTCTTTCTCAGTACTTCTATGTGTATGCGAAATTTCAGGATGATTGGTTCAGTAGATAAAGCGTGAAGAGGTAACAAATAAACTCACTTTCGCATCTATAATATTAGTTAGAATTATAATCTGAATACTCGGCGTTAGATATACCTACCAATGGTTAGACATCTCTTGGGTCGTAGAAATTTCGTAGGTCGAAATATACTAACATCCAACTATAATAATATCTATAATCAGGTTTACAATTCTCGTGCTATTTTTTTAATTGATGATTGAAAATCAGCGAGATTAATGGTTTTCTGTCCGTGGCTTATACAAAAACCATAAGTTACAACTCTAACTTATCTTAAAACTGCTTTAGTTTTAACAAAAATTGTGATTATTAACTTTTAAACATGCATTAAGAAAAAAGGCGTGATAATATGTATGTATGTATTAAGAAAATTATTTTTTCTAGTTATTTCAATTTTGTGCTGTTACGTATCACGCCCTTTTGCGAATTTCAAAAATAATTCTCATAAAACATTTTTTATGAAACAGCCTTGACTAATCATCTCTCTATGTATAAGTTAATTAGTGCTTAAGTTTTGTTGAATAAAGATTTATTTTTTTTAAATAAAGATTTAATTATTATATTTTAAGTGGTCTACTTGCTAGGGTCTGGCCATACCAACTTACTACGGAGCATCTAAGTGAGGCTAACGATAACGACAAGGGCATGGCCCTCTTAAATAGTAAACGAAAAGATGGACTATTTTTACTCGATTTGGCGGGGGCACTACAATACGCCTATAGGCAAACAAAAAACTGCAATAAAGCAAACCCTCTGATGGTCTGTTGACACCCTTAAAGTGTAAGTCGTAAAGTCTACAATCGTAAAACACAGTGTCAAGTTTACTGTGGTCAGATCTCACCTGTCTCTCTGGGGAGGAACCATAAAGGTGGGTCTTGGTCTGGAGGGTCCAGGGTACCGCAGGATCTTGCCGGACGTGTGGGGCACGTTTAGCATGCCGAACATCTGTAAAAAAAACAATATATTAAACACAAATCCTACTAATATAAATCTATTAAATACATACCATATAAAAAACCTATAAATCTTAAATTTAGGTATAATATTTTTTTGAAAATTGAAAATTGAATTTGATTTGAGATAGGAACTACCAACGAAAATTACCGCGTATGCACTAATTTAAAGTTGAGTCAAATTAATTTGATGATTAGGTACATTAATTAAGATAACATTTTGACCTCCATGTAATACTGATCGATAACAGAAATATTTTTAGATACCTATTCACCGTATTGTGCATAAGACATTTTGTCGAAAGCAGCGGTCCTAGCGGAAAATCGTTGAACTAAACATTTTTGCGACCTTGCCAAATATTTGAAGGTCTGATTGTCAACAGAACTTCCATTTATTTGAACAAATTTCTAATCTTAGCGTTTAAAAATGGTGTACTTATGTACCTATTGATAAAAAAATTATTTTGATTTCAATATAATCTAAATCTCAAAAATTCCAATTTCATTCAAAATTTTACATTTTCTCATTTTTACTTCACTTACAAAAATAAGTAAACAAATTGAAGTAACAAAAACAAAATAAGATTTAAAAAAATGTTAGTTATTACGCGACCCTGCCAGGATTCGAACCTGGAATCTTCTGATCCGTAGTCAGACGCGTTATCCGTTGCGCCACAGGGCCAGTTAGCAGACTTGCCAAAATAACAAGTCGGTTGCTTTGGATATTTTATATTTTATTTTTTAAAGTTCTATATTCGATAGAACCATAAACTATTAAAAAGCCTCTGTTTTTCGTCTGACCATTTGTCCGTCTGTCTGAGTATTTATTTATAAACAGGACATTTCATTACACTATGAAAGAGACGCATTTTTTATGTAAGTAGTACCTGTTGTGAATGAAAGGCATGTTAGCCCAAGACTGATTTTATTCCGTTACCCACATATAACCATATAAAATTGACAGTCAAA
Source organism: Ephestia elutella (assembly GCA_018467065.1). Classification (NCBI taxonomy): domain Eukaryota; kingdom Metazoa; phylum Arthropoda; class Insecta; order Lepidoptera; family Pyralidae; genus Ephestia; species Ephestia elutella. Next base: position 7,653,503 of record CM031590.1, read on the forward strand.
TGTTACATCAGTACCTATGATTTTTAATCTATTTGTTAACAATGTAATTTAAAACAATCACAGTAGATATCGGAAGTAAATTTTCCAATTTATTTCTCCCACCAATTGAATCTCTATAAATTGCTTTCCGAAAAATCATTTGATAATTCTATTTCCCGCGTTACAAAAGAAATAAATTCGTCAAAGAAAAGCTTGAACAAATAATGAAAAGAAAGACGGAGACATTTGTTTCATTGGCTTTTTAAATGTCTTTTAATTTCGTTTTTTTTCTATTTTTGTACATCTATTATTAGCCATATTACCAAATCTATACATAGATACTCAGAGGAATAACTTATATTCCGCTGATCATAGGTACAACTTCTTGCCTACAAGTAAATCAGATTTTTTTCTAAATGTATATTATGTATTTATATGTAACTATTTTATGGGACTGTATGTATAACAGTAAGAAGCGGTGACGTCACTTTAAGGGTAAACGTCACTTTAGAAATACTCCCTAGTCAAAAAACGGATTTATTTTTCGTACGGACCGAAACTTCGGCCCATATTCCAAAAAAAACTCAGCTTGTCTTATCTCTCATACTTTCGAAGTATAAAACAGAAGAATTATTTTGTAAAAGTACTATTTCTTTATGTTGATATAAATAATCTTTAATTAGCCTTAAGTAGTATTAAGATAAATCACAGATATGGTAAATTATTACGATCTTATCATTAACAGGTATTATAATTTGTGTGAATGTATTATCATTAGTATAGTTTTTATAATATAATATTTTCTATTCATATAGTTTCTATATTCAAAACAGTCAGAACTATAATGCTGATTAATCTATAAACTTTAATTAACAATGAAAATGGATATGGAAAAGATGTGTAGAAAGCTTTTAAATTAATTATTTAATAGATATGATCGAATTTCAATTATTAGTTGACCTCTAGTAGGCAATTTGTTACCTATTTTACTGACTGTACTTAAAAGTACATTTTTCTGATACAAAAAAAATAATGGGCTGTAGAAAAAGAAGGAATATTAATTAGGACAGAGAGAGAATAAAATAATAAAATTTTTGGTTTGGGCCGAAGTAGCATTATAGTTTGGTACGAACCGAGAATTTTTGATTGGGGCCGTAACTGTGTGGGTCCGTACGAAGAATAAATCAAAAAACGTTCTTCAATATATTTCTCAATGTGAACTTCTTCTTCTTCTTATTGAGTTGAAATGGCTATAATTATATCGTTTTGGACCAGTATGTGGCAACTTTAACCGCCCTATATCGTTGAAGAATGAGATCTAAAAATAGTAAGGCATGTAATAAATTAAATTGATCAAATAAAGAGACATTATATCGTGTTTCGTTATTTAAATAATACGTTTTTAGAGTTCCGTGCCTCAAAAGAAAAAACGGAGCCCTTTAAGATTATTTTGTCTTTAGGCAAAAAAATAATCGAATTTTAGCATATTTTGCGATTCCAGACGGGAATCAAAAGCTGACCTGAAATCCCGTTGACTTAAAATTATGAAGATTGGCAAAAAGCAAGGTCTAACAGTACTTGTATACAGCAATAAATCTGAAAATTGGATTGGAGCAATAAATCGGAAAATATATAGTTGGAATTCTAAAAAAAAGTGTTACAAACTTATTTTTGCGCTCGATGCAGTATGAATCTTAGATCGGACTGCAACGTTAAGTTTGTTTTTAAAACTTATTGTTATTTTAGTTAGAGCTATTATGTGAGATGCTTTGCGTGCACGGAACCCTAGGTGCGCAAGTTTGACTAGCCCTTGGACGACATCATCCCTATTCTTTGAGCATTTAACCCAATAATTGCCAATTTCGGTGCGGGGCGCGGGGGGAACGCGCTCACGAATGCAATGTTGATTGTTAGGCAACATAATTTCACGCACAATATTTATATTTTATCTTTTTAAAAGGCCGACAACACTCCTGCGATTCCCCTGGTGTTGTGGTTGTCCATGGACAGCGGTGATTACTTACCATCAGGCCCTTCATTCTACAACTAACAAACGTAGATGTCGTGCCTCAGTTGTGTCTCAAAAGCCAAAGAAATCGTAATAAAACAGAAGTCTTACAGAGATCTTGTCACTTTGTTTCAATTTCTTTGGATCTTGAGACACGTTTGTAATTATTGGAATCGGCCCCCTGGTGACCCGCTTGCTCGTTTGCCGCCCTATGTTATAAAAAAACGCACACAAAGATAATGCCGACCCTACGCACACTTTCACAAATCGGTATGAGCGCGATCATGTACCATCGGCAGAGGCCTTACTTTCGTAAGTGTCCCGTTGCTTAAATGCTCCAAGTCCCAATTACATTGTTGTCAAAGTTAAAAAAGCCAAGTTCTGAAAGCCAGTTCCCGCGTTATTTACAAAAAGCCGGATATTATCCAACGCGACGGCCTTTGAACCGGTGCCATTGTCTCACCCCTCTTTTGTGAAGGCGAGAAACGGAAACTTTTCCTGAGATAAGTCGTAATTACGTTGCGATCACATCGATTGTAAAGCCGTGTGACATTGGTTTAATTCTTTACCAAAAAATGACAATATTTTTTTATTTTTCCCCCGACGTGACGCAAAATAGCGAGGTGTTATAAGTTAGAATGTAGTTACATTCTAATACCATACCATATACCATAGGCACACAGATACATAGTTATGTATCTGTGTGCCTATGGTATCTGTTTGTGTGATAACCGATTTTGATGTGTTTTTTTGTTGTTTGAAAGGTGACTTAATCCAGAGTGTTCTTAGCCATTATTCATGGAAATCGGTTCAGCCATTTAAGAGTCATCAGCACTTTTTCTACGTGATGTCGGGGTCTTTTGTTAATTTGTAATTTATACTAGCCCTCTCGTCCGGCTTCGCTTCTGGAGGTAAATAAATTGTATCCTATATCACTCAGATATTCTTCTTTCTATTAGTGAAAGAATTTTTGAATTCGGTTCAGTAGTTCCGGAGATTACCCCCTACAAACAAACTCACAAAATTACAAACACTTGCTCTTAATTTAATTTAACGCATGCACATTATTAAGATGACTTGATTAATTTCGTTTGATTGGTAATGGTATTTGTATTGTAGTGATGATGGTGATGATATTGATGATGATGGTAATGACGATGCTACGAACCTCATCGTAGTCGGGCGTGCGCACAACATTCGGCGGCGCTTTGGTGACCACCCGGCCGTACGCCTCGCGCGGTAGCGTCGGGTACTGGTATCTGAATCTGTAAGCAAATGGATTTATAAATAAATATATTAATGAAAAAACCTTTTATTTCTTGCACTTACATGATGAAAAGAAAATAAATAAAAAATTTGATAATGAGTAGCACATGCATAATTTTTAAATTTAAATTAATTTCTTAACGTTACTTCTTATGACAAAAATAAGTTTAGAAAAAATTGATAAAAGTTTATTTATTGAATTAAGTAAATGGATTTACATTAATAAAATTGAACTATTAACATACTAGCTTTAAACGTAACACTCCTTTTTAGGTCAGTCGAGTAAAAAGTGTCATATTTTTTATTGTAATTTTTTCTAATCGAAAAACAAATTCACGCAACCTAAGTACAAAAGCTGCGGACAAAATCAGGTTTATTTTTTTATATATTGGTCCCAGTCAACCCTACGAGCAACATCTTTCCTTCTATCATATAACCAGTCTTAAAACACGACGTACTATCTCAGATCTCATTTTCTTACATAATATCAATATAAATATATTCTTTCATAATAAAGTTAATTTTATTGAAAATATTAAACTTAATCAATTTTACGGTTCCTTTTTAATATCCTCGCAAACCCTTATCTAAAACTTTCACCCTACCATACTCTTGCACAAACCTTGGCATACATCAATCTTTAACTAGAATATGCACTACATACAATGAAATAAACAGTAAAATTCCCGAAATCGATATTCTTCACGACAACCGCAATACATTCAAACGAAAAATACTGGAAAACATTGATAAAGGACTAAAACTTTTTCATCAGTGATACTTTTTAATTTATTTTTTTTCCATTAGTAAAAGTTGTGCTCGCTGATAATTGGTATTTACATATTGAAGAAAACTACATGTTACTGTAATTTATTATATAATACTATATGTAAACACTGTATGCGTGTCTTAAGCTAAAAAAATAAAATAAAATAAATAAAACATATATTAGTGGTTGGTTTTCTTAAAACTGCAAATCCAATTAACAATTCAAAAAATAATAATAAGGCTTCATTAATAATATAAGTGGCCGCAAAACAGTGGGCGTTTTAAACCGACTACGCTCCGGTACACGCGTTCAATAAAGAAAATTCTGCATTCCTGGAAGGGAACGTTTTCATCTTTTAATTAAATTTTCGCTTTGCGTTTTCTATTTTATATAAGCTCAGCTTTGTTGTGACGTTTGCTTTTATGAGCTTAAATATTGATAGAGCTACGTGATAGAACGTGAATTTCAGTTTTCACCAATTTCATCTTCTTTCTTAGTGCTCATTTACGATAGGTACATAAAAATCATTCTGCAAGATTTCAAGTTTCTACGCTTAACGGTTTCGATATACCAATCGGTCAGTCAGTCACCGTTCAATTTTATAACAGACTAGCTTTTCCCCGGGCTTCGCCTGCGTGAATATCTTTATACTCTACTCTACATATAAATATGGAGACTATAATAATAAAGGGTTGTTCCCAAAGTAATCCATTATTTTGTTCTAAAAAGATAAGAATCTCATACATGTATTCCCAAGTTACTCCACGAAATTATTATTATTTAAAAATACATATTATTTTGTTTCCATTCTACTCCATAGGTATTTTGATTTATTCTCAATGTACTCCGCAGATTATTTAATTTAATTCTCAAACTAATCCATCTAAATGATTATAAAATATTTCATTAAGTACAGTCAGTTACAAAATCGCCCAAACAATATCGTTCTTATTAAAGTTCTAAATTAAAGAGAAAAAAGTTGAAAGCAAGTTTGAATTGAAAATGTGTGCATGTGAGCTTGTTATAATAGATGTACAAACGAATGTAAGTCGCAACCAAGCCGCTAAGACGGAAATTGGATGTTTCTTTTTATGTCAATGTTTAGGTTTTTTCAAAAATATAATTTTATCAGTTACTTCTTGAGTTTCTTTCAAGCCGAATTCCTACATTTACATAATAATCATGAATCTCTTTGGTGTAAATTATGTAAAAAAAGCTCATTTATGAATATGTTTTTAATTGTTGTTTTTGAATTGTAAAGTCTTTTATTTAAAATTTTCTTTATACATAAAAATATTGTTGCAATGCTTTTGAGCCTGACTGTACTATACGTCAGCTACACTTTTTATTCTAATTAATGCTTTTTGATATAAAAATCGCGTGGAGTACTTTGAGAACATTTTAATATTACCGCGGAGTAGAATGAACCTTAATTTTAAATATTATTTTTTTCATGGAGTAGTTTGGGAACATTTTTTGGAGTACTTTGGGAATAACCCATAATAAAGATGGAGATGATGGTTGTCATAATGATAATGATGGAAATGATGGTTATGAAGATGGTGATGATAATGAATGCTTACCTGGGCGCCGCGCGTGGCATAGCTGTGTACACGGGCCACTCGTTGTACATGAGCGGGTCCCGGTACGAGCTCACCTCGTTCATGATCTCCGGCGCTCGCGCTTGACGCTTTGAGAATCTGTAGACAAGAAGGGATATTTAATCTGTTGCTTAATTAGCCACTTTCATTGTACATATAATAAAATCTAAATAAAACGATTGAATGTAACCAAACCAGAAAGGTGGACGAGATTAGCTACCTTCTGGTTACAGGACGGCCGCAGAGGACGAGGTAGACCTAGAAGGAGATGGCGGGATGACATAGACAAATTGTTACCTAAGTGGCCACAACTTGCGTTAGAGAGAGACGAGTGGAAGAAAACGGTAAACAAAAAGACACCTATGGATCGTTAAAAAGAAAAGTATCAAAAATTATTTGAAGTGACGCTGAATTCAAAATGGAAACGTATATATTTTCGCTCGTAAATCAACCTGCAATCTGTTCCCAGCAAATTGCAAGAGTGTAAGGCTGGGTCCAATTGGGGGCAGATACCCCTGAGATGACCCCTAATATAGATAGATAGATCAGCACTTTATTGCACCATTTACAGAAAAGAGCGTACAAAGTAGTGTCAATAAAACTATTTTCCAAAAAAAATGAACCGACTTCCATCATAAAACTTAAAATCATGAAATAACATTAAAGAAAAATGTATTAGCATGCTACCTACTGAATGAGGTGAAGTCGGTGCCAAGTGCAGGAGTAAGGGTGTTATTTAATTGTTTAGCTAGGCATTTTATATGATATACATAAATAATCCTAAATCCTAATATTAATTTAGATTATTTAATATTTAATTTGGCACCGACTTCACCTCATTCAGTAGGTAGCATGCTAATACATTTTTCTTTAATGTTATTTCATGATTTTAAGTTTTATGATGGAAGTCGGTTCATTTTTTTTGGAAAAAAGTTTTATTTTATCATTTTCAGTGCTTCTACACCTATTTTCTTTAATAAAAACTTATCTTTCACAGGCCGAAAATAAAGAATTAAGAATTCGAAACTTTTTATGTTAGTTTGGTTTGAAATGTCAGAACATGTCAAATTGTCTATTATTTTTGGCACATAAATAGACCGAGAGCCTGTGACGACCAAACCTTCCTTATTTTAGAAATGCTGAATGTTTCTCTGCGTGGTATATACGGGCAAAAAATATTAGCGACAAGGTATGAAGTTTGGATCTTAGTTGCTTATGCAGGTAACATAGACAGCAAGGATGATTTTTATAGGTATAAAAAGCACCCTTGGGGCCTCTCAAAGTAATATTAAATTAAGATTTTATAATAAAACAAATATACTATAATTTAGTAAAGTTACAATGTCTAGCAGGGGTTTATATCTGCACCAATTGCTTGGTAATGGATGGCGTGATTTCTAATATTGTTAGAAATAAAATCTTTAAAAAACTTATTTTGAGGAAATTGAGTTACCAATTTAAATGTTATTGCTACAAATAATCTGCCTAAGTAATCATGAACCAACTTTTATAGTCGCTAATCGCTATTTCTATGTTGGGGACATACACAGAAAATTTTGAGTTTTAATAAAATAAGGAAGGGCATGCTGTCGCGGGCTTTTGCTCTATAATGCAATGTTGGTATTTTTATATTTTGTTAGGTATCTTTAAAATTACCGAACAGATTCTGACGTGGTTAAAATGGGACCAACTTGGGAATACACCATTACGAATAAAAAAATAATTTTGGAAATTAGTCCACAGTAGGCGGAGAAATCGGCGAACATACATAAAAAAAAAACATACATACATCGAAACATATAACCTCCTCCTTTTTTGGGAAGTCGGTTGAAAAGTAAATACATAAATGAGTCGAGTCGAGCTGGACATTTTGTACATACTCAGTTTTTTGCCGTGGATTTTCGTCTGAGTGAAGTACTCCTCGTACTTCACTCAGATGAAAATCCCTGACCCCAATTCGAGTAAATATACCTACACCACGATTCAGAGAAAATCTCTTTATACTCTTTAACACATTTAAAACACGACACAAAACTAAGTTACTATTCCAACCCGGCTGCCATTTTCCAATTTCACAAAACAAATACGGGTCGTATTTCAGTTGCAGTTGCTTTAGTTTAGAACAGTTTCGAATTAACTTTGTTTGTGCATCACACAATGATGACACATCATGCACATTGCACTTCATGTTTACATTCTAAAGGTCACTGTGCACATTTTAAGGTCCTTTTACAGATATCAGAGTATTTTTTTTTTACACGACTGACCAGAAAAGGAGTATTATGTTTTCAGGGTTCATGTATGTAAGCATGTATGTATGTAAGTTCTTTATTCCACCATAAGTCCAGAACGGCTTAACAGATTTTGATGTGAGAGGTATTGTTAGATTCCTTGCATTCCTCCGAGTGACATAGGCTATGTAAGTTGTCAGTCGTGTTTTTATTTTTAAATAATTAGCTTGTTATATCTATGGGTTCTTTTTAGGGTTCTGTACCTCCAAAGGCAAAAACGTAACCCTTTTAAGATCACTTTGTTGTCCGTAGTATCTCCGTATGTCTGTCAAACATTTTTTTCTCGGGCAGGCATAAGCCTAACTATAAAAGTATCAAGATCTAATACTCAGGTCTACGGTTTCTTTCAGCTGCAAAATAATCAAAATAATATGTCAACGATATCAAAAGATATATGACCGTAAATGTTGGAAATTTTCGCAAATTTTGTCATTTCTGAAGGGTATCATTTCAATGAGTTCCTGTTGATCTAAAATCATGGAATATGCAAGAAGAAGGTCCTACAGTACTTGTACAAGAATAAATCTGAAAACTGTAAATATGTGTACGGAACCCTCAGTGCGCGAGTATGACTCGCACATGGGTGGTTTTTATATCACCTAGATAGTTTCAGTGTTCTTTCTCCGAACTCTCTCTTATCTGAACTGAAATGACTCTGAGTCGTACGTATACAGTACCCCGCGGCGGCCATGTTGATTTATAGCGACAAGAAAGATTTAATTATGAGTAATGAGCTGAATTAGGGAACGCTTGTGTGTTACTCGGAGCTATCTTGGAGCAATAAATCGATGTAAATTTTGGGTAAAATTTAATTAATTGCAGTACGTGATTTTATTACATTACTGATATTGAATTTTATAAATAAGTTGGTAGCTAATTTATCGAATTCACATTTTCTAGATATTAATAAACCAGTGTTGGTTTGGTAATTATTGAACAACTATGTTTCATAAAAAGTTTCAAGAACTATCCAAACACTAACAATATCAAAATTAAATAATTCCACTGGTCGGGGGCTAAAAATAGCTAGACATAGTAGACAGATTAAGCAAATTCCCGTTGTAATAGGCATTCGTAGCGTGGCTTTATTTCGTGGTTTGCCCTGACCCTGGATGTCTGGGGCGACATAATTATTTGCCACGAATTCCAAACTTGGGTTACTGTGTGAAAAATGAGCGTTTAAAACGTCTGAATTTTTTCTTTTCTGTAAAATTACTTAACTATATCTTGCTCTGTAATTTAATTAGATTAATTTATCATAATTTATTTTTACCTAGAATTTTTGAATTCGCTGAAATTTTGAACTCTAAATCACTTACGATAACATATAATTTTTGTCAATTAATTCTTGGAAACCGGCACAATTTTACAACGTTTGTTACACTTCGAAGAAGAATATATTTTAGCGTAAATTGGCGACACAATTATATTAAACACTGTTGTATATAAATCTAGACCACGCAACCAGAAAAGAGAGCTCTAGAGAACTGTAAATACAGGCTTCTTCTTTTCCTTTTGTAAAAGCTGTACTCTTGTCGGTGAAGTGTATGCCACGCCTCTCTATCCTCTACGATACGACAACGAAGCCTGCCTGCCTTCTCTTTCAATTGGCTTATTATTATTGGCTCTTTCTCGGTCTCCCTGGACCTCTTCTACTATTTACCTTTCCTTTGATCTCCCCAATCTAACTATATCTAATTTCATGTAAGATGGTTTGGCGATCAATAAATAAGTATTTGTTTTTAGCTCTCTCTCAGCCAAAAGACGTCCACTGCTGGACAAAGGCCTCCCCCAAGGATTTCCATAACGACCAGTCCTGCGCTGCCCGCATCCATGCGCATCCCGCGACCTTCACCAGGTCGTCGGTCCACCGAGTGGAGGGCTGCCAACACTACGTTTTCTGGTTCGTGGTCGCCACTCGAGAACTTCACTACCCCAACGGCCAACGGCTATCTGTTCTACGAGCTATGTGCCCCGCCCACTGCCACTTAAGTTTGGCGATTCTGCGGGCTATGTCGGTTACTTTAGTTCTCCTACGGATCTCCTTATTTCTGATTCGATCACGCAGGGAAACTCCGAGCACAGCGCGCTCCATCGCCCTTTAGGTGACCTTGTGCCTTCTTATGAGGCCCATAGTAAGCAACCACGTCTCTGTTCCGTATGTCATTACTGGCAACACACACTGGTCAAAGACCTTAGTCTTGAGACACTGCGTTATTTTGGACGAGAAGATATCGCGAAGCTTCCCGAACGCTTCCCAGCCGAGTTGGATGCGACGATTGACCTCTTTCTCAAAGTTGGACTTACCTAACTGAACTGTTTGTCCCAGGTATACATAATTGTCAACAACATCGAGTGTAGAGTCTCCAACCTTCAGAGGAGTTGGTGTAACACGGATATTTTAAACATAATTTTTGTCTTGTCCGTGTTCATTTTTAGACTCACTTGTTGAGGCTCTACAGAGGCCATACTCAATACTCAATATTTTATTGCATCCATAAAGTCATCGAGCATTGTTTGTTGTTGTTTTTAGCTATTTATTTTAGTTCATGCATATTCTGAGAAAAAGTTTTCGACACATCGTTCGATTTCGAATCATTAATCATTCGAAAACTCTTCGTCTAGCGAGTTAAATATTTCTAAAATAGAGCCACCTCATTATTCTCCGGTGACATAATTGTCACACTGAATATCAAATTCGCTCGCTGCTGACGTGACAGATGACCCCATCAGTTTCAGGTCGTGGAGGCGCTAGTGTCGTGTCGTGTAACGGAACATTTGTTACCGCGCGTGTGGGTAGTTGAAAAATACGTAGATACCTTCGTAGATACCGTTCCCTTCGGTTGAAAAATGTATGGAGTTGAATAAACTGTACTTAACCGTACATTGAGCCCAATGGCGTACTTGAAATTATAAAACTGAAAGTTTATGAGAATGGTTTGTTTGTGACTCTTTCAGGCAAAAACTACTGGACGGATTTCGATGAAATTTGTTACACGGATAGAAAAAAAACTGAAATAGCACATAGGGTACTTTCTATCCCGAATTTTCTACGGAAGTAGAGGCGAAAACAGAGATTGACTGGACGAACGATACATAAGGAGGACATGGTGTATCGAATGGTGCACTGTTAGATCAAATATGCACTGACGACGTCATGTAAAGGGGCGGGGCTTATGTCCACGTCTGTATGAGACCGGTCTCATAATGGTTGGGGACGCCAGTGTGAGCACCAGATCAGTCCTCTCATTTCGTCCCGGACATAAGCAAGCCCTGAGGAGGAAGGGGGGACCAGCTCCTGCATGACTCACCTCCATCATTATGTCCTCCCTGACGTGTCCGTCAACGGCGAATCTTGTTATCTCCGTAGATGGGAACGAATAACCAAACTTGGTTTTGAAGATCCGGTTGCATGGCGCACAACTCACCTCCACATAGCCTTCAACTGGTCGCAAGTCGGCTCGTCCGGCTTGCCCATGTCCCGGTCCCGGACACGGGCCGGCCGGGGGGACAGCAGCGGCTCCTGGTCGATGCGCTGCGCAGCCACCACTCCTGCGCACACCAGCACGCCCCACGCACGCCAAAATGACCACATCCTGCAACAACGGAGCAACAACGTTCACACAAACTGACTTTTCAGCTTTATTATATTCTAGCTTTTGCCCGCGGCTTCGCCCGCGTGAATTCCCACGGTAACAGGCCCTTGATTCTACAAATTACAAACGTAGATGTCGTGCCTCAGTTGTGTCTCAAAAGCCAAAGAAATCGTAATAAAACATAGAAGTCTTACAGAGATCTGTCACTTTATTTCAATTTCTTTGGCTCTTGAGACACAATTGAGACACGATATCGACGTTTGTAATTAGTGGAATCGGCCCCCAGTGCTTTTTCCCAAGATGAAAGGTACCCTATATCCTTCTGAGTACTTCTAACTATGTATAATGCAAAATTTCAGTAAGATTGGTTCAGTAGATGAAGCGTGAAGAGGATTTCAAGATTCTACGTACATACACAGGTTTCGTCTCTGCATTGATAAATCAAACATTTAGCGCAGCAGCCTGTAATTTTATTTATAAATATTTTTTACAAGTCCTCAAAACTCAGCATTTCATAATTTTTTTTGTCAATGTCGAGTCATGTGAAAAAAAAGGAAACCAAATATTTGAGAGCACAATATGCTGATATTCGCTTAATATTTTGTATAAAATCCATTTGATATGTCAAGTTTTGCCCACTGACAAAAAAGCCGCTGTATGGATAATGGCTTTTAAAGCTTTTACCCGATATTGGAAATATTTCATGAAAGAAATATTTATACACTAGCTTTTATTCACCACTCAGACTGTTTCAATATTGTTTCATGGATGTGTTAATATAAATATGAACTGGCCTTTATATGGTCTAGATCTGCTTTATGACCTGGAAGGCTTGGGTTCCAATACCACTGGAAGCATATACTTTGTTATTTTACAGTTTTTTTTTCAACATTTCAAGTAAAAAAGAGATTCCAGCACGTCCAAAGGTTCCAGAAGACATTTTTTTATAACATAGCAAACGAGCAAACGGGTCACCTGATGGTAAGCGATCACCGCTGCCTATGGACAACTGCGACACCAGGGGTATCACAGGAGTGTTGCCGGAACATGAACTTTCTGCCCCTACATGTTTATAGTTTGGTTAGCATAGAATTAAAATTGACTTTTTGGATACTTTGGGAGGCTAAGATATCATTTAATTAGTATCATTTATTTAGTATCATTTAAGTACGTATTGTAAAAAAGTATGGCACAGCTGATTTTATGAGTTATAAAAATCCCAAGCAGAGAGTAGCTTATATTCATGAGTACTTTTACCAGTATATAGAAAGGGGTTGTTGCACAAATGTATGGGGAGCCGGCTATATCATAAGCACCTATCTAAACTTTTAATTTTTGGATCAGTATCAATGCCTTATAAGTAAATCCGATAAATTCGTAGCTTTTCTATGATACATTTAGTCAACAAAACGTAATGAAGGTTAGGCGAGTTCCGCCAAAATGGCCGACACCCATTATGATTTGACTTTTATTACATACGTGCCCGCGGGAAAGAATTGTTTATTTTATTTATTATTCGTCTATTTATGTGAAATACACATATATTTTTGTGATATTGTATGTAACATGTGTTTGGAACATTTACTTTAATTAATTTTCTAAAATATAATGACAATATCGAGCATTGTATCTGATTTTCTGTATCATAATTTCTGAACATACGTACGGGCGCCATGTCAGTATCACCATTATACGATAGTAAGCGATATTAAATATATTTTTGTACCATAACAAGATCACGAAAAAACAAATATATGATGATCCTTATCGGTTTTTGATATTATTTCTGATTTTTGGGAAACTGCTCATGATATAGCCTGCTATGCAACATGCCCTTTTGACATTAAATAAATAAATAAATATATACGGACAAATCACACAGATTGAGTTAGCTCCAAAGTAAGTTCGGGACTTGTGTTATGGGATACTAACTCAACGATACTATATTTTATGACAAATACATATATAGATAAACATCCAAGACCCAGGCCAATCTGAAAAAGATCATTTTTCATCTTGACCTGACCGGGGATCGAACCCGGGACCTCCAGTGTGGCAGTCTGGCGGGATAACCGTTAGGCCACGGAGGTCGTCAAATTCAAAGTCGACATTGTTTTTGAATTTGCCTTGAAAAGGTATACATTCATTCGATCCCATTTTTCAACCGACTTCCCAAAAAAGGAGGAGGTTATATGTTTCGATGTATGTATGTTTTTTTTTATGTATGTTCGCCGATTTCTCCGCCAATTGTGGACTGATTTCCAAAATTGTTTTTTTATTCGTAATGGTGTATTCCCAAGTTGGTCCCATTTTAACCACGTCAGAATCTGTTCGGTAATTTTAAAGATACCTAACAAAATATAAAAATACCAACATTGCATTATAGAGCAAAAGCCCGCGATAGCATGCCCTTCCTTATTTTGTCAAAACTCAAGATTTTCTGTGTATGTCCCCAACATAGAAATAGCGATTAGCGACTATAAAAGTTGGTGCATGATTACTTAGTGGTAACTCAATTTCCTCAAAGTAAAGTTTTTTAAAGATTTTATTTTCCTAATAATATTAGAAATCACGCCATCCATTACCAAGCAATTGGTGCAGATATAAACCCCTGCTAGATATTGTAACCTTACTAAATTATAGTTATATTTGTTTTATAAAAGCTTAATTTTATATTACTTTGGGAGGCCCCAAGGTTGCTTTTTTTACCTTTAAAAATCATCCTTACTATCCATATTACCTGCATAAGCAACTAAGATCCAAACTTCATACCTAGTCGCTAATATTTTTTACCCGTATATACCACGCAGAGAAACATTCAGCATTTTTAAAATAAGGAAGGTTTGGTAGTCACGGGATCTCGGTCTATTTATGTGCCAAAATAATAGACAATTTGACATGTTCTGACATCTCAAATCAAACTGACATAAAAAGTTTCGAATTCTTAATTATTTATTTTCGGCTAGTGAAAGAAAAGTTTTTATTAAACTAAAAATGATAAAATAAAACTTTTTTTCAAAAAAAAATGAACCGACTTCCATCATAAAACTTAAAATCATGAAATAACAATAAAGAAAAATGTATTAGCATTCTACCTACTGAATGAGGTGAAGTCGGTGCCAAATTGAATATTAAATAATCTAGGTTAATATTAGAATCATGTATCCATACTTCCATACTAATATTATAAATGCGAATGTTTGGATGTGAGTTTGTGAGTTTGTGAGGATGTTTGTTACTCAATCACGCAAAATCTACTGGACGGATTTCGATGAAATTTGGTACGGAGGTAGATAATGACCTGGAATAGCACATAGGCTACTTTTTATCCCGGGAAAAAGCACTGTTCCCGTGGGAAATTCACGCGGGCGAAGCCGCGGGCAAAAGCTAGTCCATACTAATATTATAAATGCGAAAGTTTGGATGTGACTTTGTGAGTTTGTGAGTTTGTGAATTTGTGAGTTTGTGAGTTTGTGAGTTTGTGAGGATGTTTGTTACTCAATCACGCAAAATCTACTGGACGGATTTCGATGAAATTTGGTACAGAGGTAGATTATGACCTGGAATAGCACATAGGCTACTTTTTATCCCGGGAAAAAGCACTGTTCCCGTGGGAAATTCACGCGGGCGAAGCCGCGGGCAAAAGCTAGTAATATATAAAATACCTAGCTAAACAATTACATAACAACCTTACTCCTGCACTTGGCACCGACTTCACCTCATTCAGTAGGTAGAATGCTAATACATTTTTCTTTATTGTTATTTCATGATTTTAAGTTTTATGATGGAAGTCGGTTCATTTTTTTTTGGAAAAAAGTTTTATTCTCCGAATAATCAGTACTATACTAATTAGGTACTTCATAACTTTCGCTAAGCTCCATCCTTCAAAGTTTATGATGAAAGCTCACGTCAATTCACGCAGATTATCCGCTTGTTCGCCGTCGCAAGTTGCACATTGTATAAGTTTGTATGATATAGTATGAGTTTGTATGAGACCTCGCCACGGGTATTGTTGTGTTATCGCTTTGCAGTTCGCAGGAGAAACTTCGCAATTTGTTCTTGTACAAACTTGTTCTACGCTACTTACAGACGCGGATCTAGGATTTTTAGTTGTTTTTTTTATATTTCTTAATAAGCATATAACTATTACCGGTATATGCCTGAGATATTTATAGTTTCAGATTCATTTATTTTGTCAGTCATAGGTTGTTACAATTTTCAATAGTGCTCCATTTGGCATACAAATTTCAGTCATCAAAATTAGATTTTAAAGCTAAAATGTGATTAATGCAAATTACTATATTCATGCTATGTCTAAATAATGTATACTTAAGGAAATAAAAATATAAATAATATAGTAACAAGATAATTATTAAAAAATAAAAAACACGACTGACAACTTACATAGCCTATGTCATTCGGGCTTATGCAAGGAATCTAACAATACCTCTCACATCAAAGTCTGTTAAGCCGTTTAGGACTTATGGTGGAATAAAGAAATTACATACACACATGAACCCTGAAAACATAACACTCCTTTTTTGGTCAGTCGTGTAAAAATAATAAAATGAATATATGTATGAGGGGTCTTTACATGACCAATAGAAGTATAATGTAATGTCTGTCAGTGTGTACTTAAGTAGGTAAGTGTCTCATCACGCAAAAACTCTCTCTCTTCTCTTCTAAGTTATTGGCGTTAAAATATAACATGGTAACTGTTACACTAACATCTCTCTCAGCCGAAAGACGTCCACTGCTGGACAAAGGCCTCCCCCAAGGATTTCCATAACAACCATAGGGGGGTTTTACCGTAATCGCCACGCTTGGCAGGCGGGTTGGCGATCGCAGTGTGATGTCATAGTACGCGGAAAGATGCTGCTGCCCATCCTCCGGTGTTTTAGATCCCTTAGTCGCCTCTTACGACACCCACGGGAAGAGATGGGTTGGTGCTATTCTAGGGCCACACCACAGGCCAGTTACACTAACATAGGCCCGGGAAATTCTTTCCCATGGGTATTTCAGGTAATGCTCTCTTAATGCAGTCTACACTCTCTAAGAAACCTACGAGTACATGCCAAATTTCAGCTTCCTACGCCCAGGGGCCCTATTTTTGAAAGTGTGACTCACCAAAAAAGCGTGAGCCGAATGATTTTTCATTCGATATCCATTATTCCGTATTTTTGAATTGTCTATGTCGAATAATTCGCAACGAGTGGTCTAGACCACTCGTTTTCGTATGATTTGGTGGTCGAACGTTTTTTACGTCAAAATCATGAATGACATAGACAACCGGATACGGATATAGATGGAGTCTATTAGAATTTTCAATTTTGCGTTCCGTTTAACGCTTACGTTCTATTTGATTGAAAATTTACGAACATTTTTTTTACGATTCTTTACCGATTCGGTTTTCATTGCGTAGAATGGAGCAGAAATTATTACTCGCATTATTTTCATATCACTGGCAACATTGCTAGACGAGTGATTTCAAAAATACGGCTTTTATGTTTTTAGTGACATAGTAGGACGAGTGCGACATAATAGTCTATTCGTTTTCAGCGGTTTGTCATACTTTCAAAAATAGGGCCCCAGTAGTTTAGACTGTGCGTTATCTGACAGTCCAGTGAGTAACGGAGAATTTTATATACGAGTATATTTATGTAAAGTACTTGTATAATTGTATCGTAAAAAGCAAACTTTAACCATATAGTTAGTAGTAATTATAGGATTTACACGGACTCTAACCTAATGGACGCTATTTTTGGAAGCTTTGATGAAGCCAGGGTCATCAGTAGCCAGGTCAACGTCATTCTGTCACAGAGATTCGTTTATGCTCGAAAATAAAGGAGACGAAAACGTTTTTGCCCGACGTAAACCCATGTATATGTCGCAGTCGGATTGTATAATCCGCCGTATTACATTACGGCTAGCCGTTTTACAAAACAGCGCCGTTTTGTAATGCAGCGATTCACTGCGATACGTTCTTCAATATGGCGGCCCATGTCAAGCCGTATCGTACTACTAAGTATTTAGAATTTAGGGTGACCATACTTACAAAATATAACTATGTTTAAATGAAAATCTATTTTAAGAAGAAAATGCTAACAGATTTTCTTTTTATGATATTCTTCAGCAATCAAGAATTATTATCATAGTAATACGCCATCGTTGCTGTTATGTCAGGCAGCGCCACGCCAAAAAACGGAACTAAAAACTGTCAAAGTGGCGGCTAATAATCCGCTATATTACATTACGGCTAGCCGCGTTGAATAACGCATGGTGCCGAATTCATTTCGGCGGATTTTCATTCAGCCACATTCAATCCAGCTAATCGTTGAACCGCTGTATTACAAAACAGCGCTGTTTTGTACAACGGCTAGCCGTTATGTAATACGGCGGATTATACAATATACAATCCGACTGCGACATATAGATGGGCTTACGCACGGGAAAAAAAGGTTTTTTACCGCCGTTAACCCAACTCTGACAAACTAATTTAGGTGGGTCGAGACTACTGACACGCACCAAACTGTATGTTTATGTTTAACCCCACGCACCGGTGAACTTTATCAGTAATTGATGTTTTAGTTGATTTCCGAAAGATATATTCGATTGGTTTTATTTTTAACCTACTTTCTTTTGTTGGCCTTTGTGGAGCAGTGGTAAAGATCTTCCCTCTGATCCAGGGTCTCAGGTTCGACTCTGGTCAGGTCACGAAAGGAAAATGATGATTTTTGGATTGGCCTGGGTTTTGTATGTTTATCTATGTGTGTATCGATTATAAAATATGGTATCGTTGAGCTGATTTCCCATAAAACAAGGACACTTAAATTTGGGCTAGCTTAATCTATGTGATTTATCCTTAATTATTTATTCTTTACTAGCACCCCGTCCCGGCTTCGTATGGGAGGTACATACATAAATTGTAGCCCATGTCACTCAGGTATAATGTAGCTTTCGGTTGGTGAAAGAATTTTTGAAATCGGTTCAGTAGTTCCGGAGATTACCAGCTACAAACAAACTTACACTTTCTTTTAATAATATTAGTCTGATTAGTGTAAATTGTGATTTATACGTACAGAAGGTACAGAAACATACAGGCGGAGAAAAGGTCTTATCGCAGAATGACGTTTTCGTCTAAAGAAACGTTTCGTTGGTGTTCAACCACTGCCCGTTTTTCGCGCAGCTTTTTATTGCGCTGCACTAAGCTGTGGAATAAGCTTCCCTTAGCGGTGTTCCCGAATAGATTCGACATTGGGACCTTCAAGAAAAGAGCCTATCGCTTTCTCAAAGAGTCGGCAACGCATCAGTGACCTTTTTAGGGTCGTTGGTGTCTATGGACTGCGGTGATTGCTTACCATCAGGCAACCCGCATGCTCGTTTACCTACTATTCTGTAAAAAAAAAGAAAATGACGTTGTGCGAAAGTGACCAAGGAAGTAAGGATGACATTTTTGCGAATGAGACATTCTTCGTCAAGACTGCGAAGAAAAAACCACGCGCGACGCGTCTTTTTTATTCGTAAATCTTTGAGATTACAGACTAGAATTTACACAGATATATCCCGATCCAAAAATAGAAGTTAATACTTTAGCTCATTCATGTGGAAACGTCAGATATAAATATTTGCCTCTGTTTGATATATTTTCCAATTGGCAGACCCGAGTCCCGACCTCTGCCGGAAACTGTCGGTCAAAATAATTGCGACACAAACAGACCCGAGAATTTTTATATTTTGCCACTATTTATATCATTAAGTTAGAAAAAATAACAATCATATCAATATCTTTGGAGCTAGCTTTTGTAGTTTTAGATCAAGTGTGCTAAAATGTATGAGATAAGAAAATTAATCTACTTACCTACTTCTTTTATTTTATTTTGAACTTAATTCATATTATTTTAATGTTTTTACGTTTCTATATTTTTTACCCTTCTCTGCGTGTATATTTTACACACCTTAATGAATAAAATATATAAATAAAATAGCTAATATGAAATATGATATCGATTTGTGTGATTAAAACGAAAGATGGATTCGCTGAAGCGGACTTATTGCAAAATTAAAATTCTCTTGAGAGCCACTGAAGGTGCTCCGAGAACGTCCTTCTAGTTGAGGACAAGGGTCGAAATGAATAATAAAAAATCTAGATGTAAGAGAAATGTATTAATAAAAATCCTAGAAAAAATCCATAGGAATTTTATCAAATTGGGAATTTATATTTAAATGTATTACTTATCTATTTTTATTTATTTAACTTCTTTATAAAAAAAACATGTAAATGGTGGTGGACCTAAAGCAGGAGGATCGGTTGTAATATTCGAAACTACATGCATATCTTTTTATGTATTACTTCTCTTCTCTCAGCCGAAAGACGTCCACTGTTGGACAAAGGCCTCCCCCAAGGATTTATCCATGGAGGGTTTTGCCGTAATCGCCACGCTTGGCAGGCGGGTTGGCGATCGCAGTGTGATGGCATAGTACGCGGAAAGATGCTGCTGCCCATCCTCCGGTGTTTTAAATCCCTTAGTCGCCTCTTACGACACCCACGGGAAGAGATGGGTTGGTGCTATTCTAGAGCCACACCACATGCCGTATTACTTGTACATGTACTTATATGGAATTTGGATGTAAAACATCTGGGAATCGACTTGAATGCCGTGACGGAAAATGGTAAGATGCGTCACGACGAAGACCTGTATTGTTTCAGAAGCTTTGTATTAATAAACTAGCTTGTGCCCGCGACTTCTTCCACGCGTAATTTACTGTTGTTTATATCTAAGGTTCTAAGCGGCATATCAGAAACTTTATAATATTACAGTGAAAACCGTATCAAATTTGAACCATTAGTTTTAGCGTGACGAACACAGACAGAAAGACAGATAAAAATCCTAAAGAAATATTTTTGCTATTACAAGAACCCTCATAGTTTTTTTCTTAAATATCTCCTCAGACAGTTACAATTACAATTACAATTTTACAGTTACAATTACAATTTTTCAGTTGACAGTTACAATTTTATTATATGTATTGATGATATCTCGACAACTTCAGAATAAAGTCCCCAAAAGTTCTACTGGTGTAAATAGGATGTGGGCGGCCCAAAGTATCACAAAACTTTACACAAATACAAGGGAAATGAGATTCGTTTGTTGTTTGTTAAAATTAGGTCGTGAAAAGAAAATTTTTACAAAATATTTTAGCAATCGAAAGTTTCAAATTTTATTTCAGTTCGTAAAATTTTTTTCAACACGTGACCTTTTGTAAATAGTAACAAGAAAACAAACTTTTAAACTTTGAACATACCCCCGATAACTGATCAAAGCATTGTAAATATGAAAGTAATAATTTAAAAGCTAAAATTATTTTTAAAATTTTAATTTTTTTTTTTTTATTTTTTTTTTTCTGAAATAATTCTCAGTCTGGCTGGAAAAATCGATGGGCCTTTTGTGAGGCACTGGGTGAACCAAATTTTAGCGTTACTAAGATTAGTTTTTACAACATATGAATTAGTCCGAAATGAAGATTTATTTATTTATTTATAACTGACTTTTCGGCGGCTTCGCCCGCGTTATTTCCCACGGGAACAGTGTTTTTTTCCGGGATGGATAAGGTAGATACCTACCCTATGTCCTTCTCATTTACTTCTAACTATGTATGTGCGAAATTTCAGGAAAATTGTTCAGTAGATAAAGCGTGAAGTGGTAACAAACAAGTGGTTCCGGTGAAGGAAAACATCGTGAGGAAACCTGCATTCTGGTTGATGATTATCAGCTAGTGTGTGAAATGGAGAAGGCAATGGCAAACCACTCCATTAAAATTGCCAAGAGAGTCGTTGTGTGTGTTTCATTCCATATAATGACCACGACCCTCAGTCATGAGGAATACGACTAAAGAGAGAGAGAGGGTAACAAACAAATAAAATAAATAAACTAACAAACAACCAAACTCACTTTCGCATTTATAATATTAGTTAGGATTAGGATGCAGCGCCTACTGTTAAATTTTATCACTTAGACACATTAAATGAAATTGTATCTAAATAGGCCCACCACCGAGGTTGTTACTAAGCTTTTGTTACTAAGCACACTGTATTTAACTTTTTTATATCACCAACCTAATATATCTATTTTAAGTCTTTGTGTTTTCCAATATTTCCGTTACATTCCCGTGAATCTTTTTTTAGACTTGGTTTATGGACGCCTACGCAGTATGGCAATAATTAATGTTTCTTGTATAAATATTTTTCACTAAGTAAAACTTTTGGAACGACAGGAGTAAGGCGGAGGCAATTTTTTTTTCAAACTCAAACTCAAAATCTTTATTGCACGATAAGGTACATAATAGTTGTTACAAATAAAAAATCAAGTCCTTCTTATCAACCCTTTTGGGTACAGCAAATATTGGAATATTTTGTAGGTACCAATAATAATATCTATACCTAGTGTCGACGCACATCATCATCATCAACATCGACTGTTCAACCGGTCACATACACACACACACGCACCCGGCGTTAGCAGATCATCGACGTAGCAGCGGCCCCTCCACTCGCCATCGGACATCGGTCTACTATACGCGTCCCATACAATACAAATACATTTGTAATCCTTTTATTCAATAAATCGCGTATAATCGAGTCATCTTCATAATTTCATCACCAATCATCAGTGCATGTCCTCCCGACTACTGCCAGTCCGCACACTTAGGTACAGTCAAACGTCAAAAATGGAGTCATACCTTAAAGATCGTATTGCCTTGCAGGCGCGCAGTCCTTCATTGTGTGCGTAACGTGCATATTACGGACGTATAATTACAATAAGAACATTACTCACACTAAGCTAATTATCATATTACCCACCCACACCTAGACACAACTCTGCTGCGTGCTCACTGCTCATGCTGCCTACGTGCTGCCATCTATCAAATTCACGGTATACTAAGTATTAAGAATTATGACACCATCGAGTCTGAGACAGAAGTATAATATACAATACGTATAGTTTATTGTAAAGCAAACTAATAATGGTGAGTATAGCGACACGCAACCAATTGTTAATTTCACCACAAGTTAATGCATCTGCTAGTCTAATTGGTAGTCGGATAGACTGCAGTTAATATAGGTCCAAGTTCGAGTCACAGTCCGAAACTTAATTTTCATATTATACCCAATTCTTAAGTTTAGAGTAATTTTATATAATGCAAGTAATGTGGTTTATATATATTTGTTATAAAATAAAAATGCACAATAATCATAACAGCTATTTATTCGTGTAAATATATAGGTTTATGATACTTATGTATAATTTATTATTATAAACTTCTGTGCAAATTAAAATTTATATTTTAATCTATTCCCTACCTACTTAATTACAAAATAAAAACCCTAAAATGAACTTAAAAAATAAGCATCTGCAGTAAGCTAAGTATCTGTTTATTTATTTTACTTATTACGAAATTTTACCTTCGCTCTTTGTTAGTAAATATTGAGGTTATAGCTTAAGTATTCGTTTTCATTACGAAAAGAAGATTGAAACTATACCTCAACATTTAACAATTTATATAGAATATGTTTTTTATACGAAACATAACCTCGTATTCTTTATACAAAAACAAGTAATAAGTATAAAAATAATTTAAATAATGTTATACGAGTAATATACGTTAATAAAACCTGATTTGATATTACCTAATAATAGAAAGAAGATAATTGGAATATACCTACTTAATTAATGAACTCACTACCAATTCATTTTGAACACCAATCACTAACTCACTATTTTGTATAGGTCCCGTTATTGTTTTTCTACACACATTTCAATCACAATAAAGCTGTTCTAAACTTTCATACAGTGAGAAACTGATTCTTCCTTGCTTGCCTCCTATACACCATCAGGCCCCATAGATTTTCTATGGTGTTGAGGTCAGGAGACTGCGCTGGCCAAGGATGATATTTATTTCGGGAAACGAAATAAATTATCCAGTTTTTTGAAGCTTGAAGTGCACGACGAACAGTAGATAAACATCAAATAGATCAGCAAAACGCCTGGTAGGTAAAACCATAGCCTTCATATTCTTCCAACATTATCGTTGCTGCTGCTCAGAGATAATAGTCGGTCTTCTGCTTTGCTGCAAGGCTGCGTCAGCAAATCGCTAAGCCCAACGTGTCCTCCACTAAAACAATATTATAATATTTAATTACTTAATATTTTTTATTTAATTTTAAGGCTATCACTTTTGCAAAGCAAAATCATTTATTATATGTCAATACATTAAACATTATATATTATGACTTTATGTTCGATCACAAAACATTACATACCTACACATAGTAATTATCAAAGCTATTTATTAATTTAAAAATACTTACTCTATCCAGTTACTTTCATTAGGAATTGAGGTTATTTTGCTGCCACTATTATGCAAAGCAATACTATATGAATTTCGCTTTATTTCCATAATATTTTTATTGGTCTGAATTGTCAAGTGTTGGTAAGGTATACTCCACAAATAGATAAATAGGTATCACTAGAAAATAAGTGAATTTGTCTTCATCACAGTTTGCAACTAAAACGGTAATAAATATCTGTCTTTTTTTCATTCACCGTCAAATATTCATTTTTATTGCTGCTCCATACGAATGTGGTCGCAACTTCAAAGGAAAAAACTTATTTATGAAACGGGGTAGCGTTTTGATGGCCGATTATTTCCATCTTATTCATACCTGCTGTTCCTCGCATAAGTGCATCACTATCAGTAGTACCTCCGTTTTGACATTAGTGTCGGACACTTTTTATATGGGAGTCCCGTCTCTTTGGAACTATACGGAAACATCGTAGTCAGTCGACATTAGACACACATTAGCTGCTTTAATCAATTAGTATGAGAAATTCTGACTGCAGAATTGGATGTAGCTGTACATCTGAAGAATTACAAACTACATTTTTACATAGGTACTTAGGTACTATCTAATTCTAAATACTATCTAATTACTAAAATATTAACTATCAAATTTTAAATTATGACTTCGTATTTCGGAGTGTGACCTGACCGTGATGGTCCTTTCTTAACTTTTTTTAAAGGATTAGGACATCTCATTTCAGAGCGGAACCTGGTGCTTTTCTTATCGAATCTTTCTTAAAAGATATCCAACAATTCAGAGTTGAAAAACTGTGGGTATTATAGAAATATTTGAGCCAGGTAAATACGATATGAAAAGGTAAAAAAATCCAAATGTGCCCCCTTCATTGTTCAGCTGTATGATCTTAATTACCCGCTTTTTAAAGTACCTATCTAAATTTTACCTCAAGTTAAAAGAATGATTCGCGTAAAAGCAAAGTTACAGTACAGTTACACATAGTTGGTTGGGAGCACATAAAACTGTCCTTACCATACAGAAGACACAGGGAGGTCAGGTTCGTCTGCCCTCGACTGTACATAGAGGGCCATTGAGTGCCATTTTACAAACCAACTGACTAATCTGCTCCCGACTGTACGTACATAGTGAGTGGTAGACAGGTGGTGGTGGTAAATTTAATGCCGCTTTACAAAGTCAAACCTTACGTGACTATCTCTTTTCAAATGATAATACTTTTACCATCGGCCACTGCAACAAACGTAGAGCAAGACAGATGCGTGGAAGTCCTTGTTGCTTGAAGCCAACAAATTACTTCCACGCGATAAATCAAGAGGAAAACCGAATCTTTATCGTATTTGACATAAATTCCGAGAAAAACGACCGTTTTAATGATAAGGGACGGCAACCACTTGTTGAGGCAGTTTGCATAAGCCCTGCTAAGCTGCCAGCTTAACCTGGCCCCCCCTTGGCCCTGTAACCCCCTCAACTCAGGCCCTAGAGGGGTCAGCGGGTAAGTCCTCCGAGGGCAAGTTATACTGGCGATGTAAAAAGGAATTAATTTTGGTTACTCCATTTGTATGTTTATTTAGTCATATGCTTGTTTGTTTTCGGTTATGAAGAAATGGGCCTCATCAACTATAGGATTTTCTTAGATATTTTAATAACGAAAATATCTGATCCAGCTTCGTATTTGTACTCTAGGATTATCATGAAATGCCTATTACATATTTCAATAATACTATAACATATCTATCTACTATACATATTACTGTAAGGACCGTAGTAGCTAAAGATATGCTAGCAACCTGTCACTTTACCTAATTCTCCACTCCGTCAATAAGCCTACTATTTAGCTAAGCGTGGCCTTCGAGCCTGACGACTCTTGGTTCTGTCTACCCAGTAAGGGATAAAGACGCGATTCTGCAACCCATGATTGACTTTTCCGATCTACGTGGGGAGAGAAACAATTATCATATTCTATGCTTTTTAGGTATTATTGATTCGAGGCCAAAAAAGAAAAAATCTTTTGAAGTCAAGCTGTTATATATCAAATATGTTCTCCCGGGTTGGCTAATATAAAATAAGAATATGTCACTTGTCTGTGCCACAAGATTGATGGATTTAATATTTTAAGGGTCCATTCAGTTGAACACGATATAAAACCTTTCCGGAAAATTACGGCTCTGTGAAGATGTCGGGCGTCGTAGCTTGTTGAAGATAGAAATTTTATTAAACCTCGACAGGCGAAGCGGTGGTGGCCGAATGGTTAGAGTTCCCGCCTGTGACAACAAAGGACCCAGGTTCGAATCCTGCCCGTGCTACATGAGTTTGCATACCAGTCTTATGTATGGTAGTTTTTATCGACCACGACTTGCTTCCGATGAAGGAAAACATCGTGAGGAAACTTGCACACTGGTTGATGGTTATTCAGCTAGTGTTTGAAATGGAGAAGGCAATGGCAAACCAACTACACATTGCCAAGATAGTCGTTGTGTGTGTTTCATTCAGCATAATGACCACGACCCTGTCATGAGAAATACGGCTAAAGGAGGAGAAACCTCGACAAAAGAGGAATTTTCTAAATTTATCAGTGGTATAATGCAGTTACCGGGATACCTCTTCAATTTATTAGTATAAGAAAGTATTTGCGTTTGTTACATCTAATCTCTGTCTCATCTGAACGCTTTCCCGGTTGCATTCTCAGCGTACGCGTCGGAGCGCAGGGTCCGCTTTCCTACTTATTCTTCTCCACTTCGCACGGTCTTCGGCATCCTTAGTTGTGAGACCATTGGCACGCATATCCTCCTTGACGACACCAAGCCATCTCTCGGTTTAACCCCTTCTGACAGGACCGTGCGGAGGCGGCATGGAGAAACATTTCTTCAAAATGGGGTTTGCCGGTCTACGCAAAACGTACCAGCGTAGGCGGCACTTGGAATTACATCTACATAAAACAGAAAATTTGTCTACAGGCTGTGTTGAATGAAAAACATAGGTTCGCAGATGTTGAATGAAAAATAAAAGCTAGATTCAGTGGAAATGAGTGGGAAGCCTCAAACTTCTTTGATATGCAGCGCGCGCGGCTTAACGAGCGGAGCACGTACAGTCAGACACTAATTACTCTAGAGGAATAATTTTTAAAGAGACTAATGACTTGTCTTCGTGATAAACATCTTTTTGAATGAAACCATTTTTTTTACAAAGAAAAACATTTTTGCTACTACACAGCTACTACAGCTTGACATAAGCCGCATTGGACTGTGAAGCTTATCAAATCTTAGATTGTGTGTGTGTGTGCGAGGTATGGCACTTCAGTCTTTTGAGACCCATGTGTCTTTATATGTATTATTTTGACTTCTTAGAGAAAAATACAGAACTGAATTTCTTTCGGCGCTGTCTTTTCTTTGTTAGGTGCCATAAAGAAAAAATAGCTTTTGTTAGTCCAATATTCTATGATTATGTCATAAAAGCTTAAAATATCTTCAAAATACTGAAAGCAGTCCCCGACCACTCGTTCCCGGGTGCCGTCTGGTGTATTTTTACCCGACTTCGTTACGGAGAGTGCTGTTCCGTCGTTTTCACGGTTCGCTTGCCATGTGTGGTTGAAGGTGGGAGACGAAGCGATTTAGAGACTTCCTTCGTGTTTAAATATTTATTTAGGTATTTTCATATAACATAGGTCTGCAAACGAGCAAGTAGGTCACATGATAGTAAGCGATACGCTGCCCATGGACAATGCAACACCAGGGGTATCACAAGAGTGTTGCCGGTCATTCAATAATAAACGAAGATATTTTGTAAAACAACCCAAAATGTTGGTTATTTAATTAGTCAAGGACACAACCGAAATTATGTCAAATATTTATCTCTCTTACTCGTTTCTGGTGCCCAAAAAGCTGACAGCTTTTTCAACGCAAGCGTTTTAGGCATGTTTGCACCAGAAATTTTTGAGGTTGCAAATATTTACTAGCACCAGGACGTACGAATCGATTGCCCAAAACCAATAGAAACAAAGACCAGCAATTAAAAAACCTCTTAAACCAACTGAATAAACCAAATCAATAATGGCAGATAAAATATTATCTCTAATTACAGGCTGTTTAGAACCTCATTCTGTCTGCTCCCAATTTCTCAGGAACATTTATCAGATAAAGTCCTGCCGGATTGAACTCGCTACTGTAATTGACAACACCCGGATCGATAGAACACATTTCACATTGTAACATGTATTATCCTTTTCTGTCGCGTCTGTCTGTCTTTTTTTTATAAAAGATGGTGTTGAGGCCATCAGCCTCCAATTTTTTATACTTTCCTTTTTTCTCTCAACAATTTCGGTGACGAGGCAACTTGATATCGCTGTCCCTTTTGCGGGCAAATGAGGGAGCGAGACGGAATCTACTTGCCTTCCCGAAAGCATCGCAGATTGTCACACTTTAGTCTCGAACCGTACATCATTGAGATCGTGCGTGTTTACGCGTCCATTGCCGTGCGCGCGCGCCGTTTTTGAGATTCACCGCAAGAACCAGGATCTTCCGAAGGAGCCACTTGTGTTCAGAAGAAATCTGGTGATCACCAGGAGAAGCTTTCAGCAGGCGAGCAAGGTAAGCGATTGTCGAGCTCTGTCGAATTGCCGAATTTGTTGAACTTCTACCTTTCATATATTCACATATAGGCCGTTTAACCGAGGTCTTCTCCGAGCCCAAGGTATAACTTTAAGGTCCTCATACCGCAAAAAGGAGTCAGTCTATTCTACACGATTGCCACTCCATAATTTGGTCCTTTACGAGCGGATTTGTCCAGCTTTTAATATTATATGTACTTTCGCCTCGGCGTTAGTGCCACGAACCGCCATCTTGTTAATTGCATTTTGCTAATTCACCTTCCATATACTTTCTTATAGTAATTTCCAATAATGGCTTCTAACAAACACGAAGCCAAATTAAAACAACTCATTGCCAAAAAAGAAGCTATTTATGAACGAATTAATCGTTTATACGATATAAGCAAAGGCATTTCCAATTACGATTATCGTTCGAATGAGCCATTTCTAGCCCAATCTGAGACTATCAGCGAACTTTATGACAAATTTGAAGTAATCATAGAACATATTAATGAGTTGAACTTTGAACTGAAAGAAACCCCACCTGATTACGCGGCTTTAAACTCGTTCGAAGAATTATATTCAGCGATTAAATACAAACGTAATCTAATTTTAGCCAGAGATAAGACTAACGTTGGCGTGTCACTTAAGAAAGGCCCTATAAAATTACCACCTATACAGATACCTTCCTTTGATGGTAAAATTGAAAATTGGCCGATATTTTACGAAATATTTCGTAGTAATATTCACGAAAACGCAGATCTGACGGACTCGCAGCGTGTCCAATATCTCATGGGCAAACTTACCCACAGTGCTTTAAAATTAACTGCAGGTATTGTTCCCACGGGAGAAACTTATAATACAATTTGGGATTCTCTCGTTAAGAAGTACCAAGATAATCGCACTTTAGGTATTCATTATTTAAACAACATTTTGGACATTAAAAATTGTGTCAATAATACCGCTAGCTTAAACACTTTTATTGAAAAATATTCGGCGTCTATTGCAGCGCTCAAGCAGCTAAAGATACCTAAATTATTGGACTTTATGTTATTACATTGTGGTCTACGAAAGGTTGACTCTCAAACAGCCCAGCTATTCGAAACACATATTAGTGGAAAGGAATTGCCGTCTTATACAGAATTTATATCTTTTATACAAGATCATATAAAGGCACGCGAAAGATCACATACTAATAATTGTTCGCGGTTTGAAACGCGAGTGACAAATTCCACTAATACTTCAAAAACTTTCATATCAAATAGCGCGCCACGGTGTGAAATAGAAACGCCCTGCCCAATATGCGCAGGCGAAAAACATCCATTGTTTAGGTGTGAGCAATTTAAAAATATGAGTACACCGCAAATTCGTTTCGATTTTATTAAGTCAAAGCGTGCCTGTATTAACTGCTTAAGCCTAACCCACACATTGAATAAATGCAAGTCGCGTTCGACATGCAAGTTTTGTAAAAAACAGCACCATTCATTGTTGCATTTCTCTGAGAACAATAAGCAGGACTCAACGCCAAGCGACGGCAAACCGGTTTGTTATCTAGCAGACGCCACGCAGTCTGCGCGCACTCAGCCCTCGCCGCCAGTAGAAAATACCACTTCTGTGACGTTAAACACAGGAATGCGGAATTCAAATTATGTTTTATTGTCGACGGCTCAAGTGTATGCGACTCACAACAATGGTCATGACAAAATTGTGGTCAGGTGTTTGATAGATAGTGCGTCTCAGAATAATTTAATAACTTTGAATTGTTGTAAGCGCTTGAACTTACCTATAGTTAAGCTACATAACTCATCGTTACAGGGTGTTGGAATGTCCACGCAGCTAGTGCATGGTTATATACATATAACAATAGAATCGCGCGTTAACCCCGAAGATAAATATTATATTCATGCGTTAGTGGTAGATTGCATCACAGGTAAGCTACCCGCGAACTATATTGAATTAAATGACGACATGTCATATATAAATAAATTACCACTAGCCGATTTAACTTGGAATGTGCCGGGAAATATTGACATTATTCTCGGCGCGCAACTTTTTCCATATATTTATTTAGGTAATATTATTATGATTGAGTCGGGCAGTAGCGCCCCCCCAGCTGTCCTGACTAGCTTCGGTTACGTACTGATGGGAGGTGCGGCAGGTCATTGTGACTCGTTTTCTCAATCTTCCTCGTTTACCGCGCTGACTAATACTGACATTGAGTCGGGTTTACAGAAGTTCTTTGAATTGGAGGAAGTACCATTTTCACGGCTTATTAGTCCATCCGAAAAAGAGTGCGAAGACATTTTTTGTTCTTCCGTCACGTTTAAAGACAGTAGGTATTTTGTTGACCTACCCTTTTCGCGGAACCCCTCTGAGTTGGGTAATTCTCGTGCAGTCGCCCACCGCCGCCTGTTGGCCCTCGAACGTAAATTTGCGCACGTACCAACCCTACGCGAAAATTATAATAAAACCATCACCGACTATATATCTCAGGGTTATTTATCGGAAGTACCTGATTCTGAATTAACAGAACAGGGCTATTACATACCGCACCATGCGGTCATTAGGCCCGACAAAGATAGTATTCGTGTGGTTTTGGACGCCAGCGCTAAGACGCACTCAGGGTTGTCACTCAATGACATTTTACATGTCGGGCCGAATTTACAGGCCGACTTATTTTTGTTATTACTTGATTTTCGTACGTTTCCCATAGCTATGACCGCAGATATTAAACAGATGTTTTTAAGAATCGGTGTTAATCCGCATCACCGCGAATACTTGCGAATTTTATTCCGCTTCAATAAGAATGAGCCTATTCGCACCTTTAATTTCAACCGCGTGCCTTTTGGATTGGCGTCTAGCCCTTACTTAGCCATGCGCACACTACGCCATCTGGCGTGTGAGCATAGCGACCGCTTTCCGGACGCATCCAAATTGATAGAAACCCAGTTTTATATGGATGATTATGTTTATTCTGTTCCTGATGAACAAACCGCTATAAAGTTGTCACACAACTTAATTGATTTATTTAAATTAGGTTCCTTCGACCTTGTCAAATGGGCCAGCAATTCACCCGCTTTGTTAGAGACCCTCCCTGCGTCTCACCGCTTATCAGTTAATTTTTCTAGTATGGATAACAATATTAACAATTTTAAAATCCTTGGTTTAACCTGGGAGCCCGCTGAAGATACTTTTTCTTTGACAACCAGCCCAGTGGACAGTAAATGTACAAAACGCACCATTTTATCATTAATTGCTCGCTTATTCGACGTACTTGGCCTTGTAGCGCCGGTCGTTTTGTACGCTAAAATACTTATTAAAGAACTTTGGTTAGCCAAGATAGATTGGGATGAGGTACCTCCGCAGCCAATCATAGACCGCTTCACTGCTTTAGCACGGGATTTTCCCGCACTATCTACTCTTAAAATCCCACGTCATGTTGGAGTTTTTGCAGAATCTGTCGTAAACATTGTGGCCTTTTGTGATGCTAGCTTTAGTGGCTATGGTTGCTGTGTATATTTACACATTTCTGATACTCAAGGTAATATAACGGTCCGCCTTCTTTGTGCGAAATCCAAGGTTTCCCCCGCTAAAGTAACAACACTAGCTCGGTTAGAACTCGTTGCTGCTTTGTTGCTGTCTAAACTTGTTAAGGTTGTCAGAGAGAAGCTTTCTGCCCGCATTCCGATTGCCGGTACTTATGCGTTTTCGGATTCCACTATTGCGCTCTCGTGGATCCATTCTGCCCCTCATAGGTGGTCTATATTTGTTAGCAACCGTATTGCAAAAATTCAGGAAAATTTACCTGCCGCTTGTTTTAATCACGTATCAGGGAAAGAGAATCCTAGCGATTGTCTTTCACGTGGCATGCTGCCTTCAGAGTTAATTGTACATTCCTTATATTATAACGGCCCGTCCTGGCTTCGTCAGCCTATTCTTAGTGTTTTATCATCTGATCCGCATCCTGACGTTCTCACGCCGGCTCATTTTTTAATGTCCAGTCCCATTACTTATTTACCTTCTTCTGAATTAACAGAGGAAAGTATGAATTTGACAAAGCGTAAAAAACTTTTGGATCAACTCGTGTTATCATATTGGAAAAAGTGGCGTATTGAATACCTGCATACGCTGCAAGTCCGTCAGAAATGGTGCACTCACGATCGTCCCATAGAGATAGGCACTGTCGTTCTCTTGGGTCAAGATAACGTACCGCCCTTGACTTGGCCATTGGGTGTCATAAAGGAGGTGTTTCCTGGATCGGATGGTATAATTCGTGTGGCTTTAGTCAAGACTGTGTCAGGCACATATAAGCGTCCTGTCACAAAGCTGTATCCTTTGCCTACCCAATAATCAACCGCAACTTAATCAAACCGCAATTTAATCAAACCGCAATTTAATTAAACCGCTTATTTAATCATAATTTCTACCATAGATATCGATTCGCTGATATTCTCAGACCGCTATTACCTCTAATCTACCCTCCTAGCTTAATCTATCTTATCTTATCTAATCTATCCACCTAGCTTCTTGTCTATATTTTAATTTGAAAGCTCTGGACCTTTCAAGGCGGGGAGCTATGTTGAGGCCATCAGCCTCCAATTTTTTATACTTTCCTTTTTTCTCTCAACAATTTCGGTGACGAGGCAACTTGATATCGCTGTCCCTTTTGCGGGCAAATGAGGGAGCGAGACGGAATCTACTTGCCTTCCCGAAAGCATCGCAGATTGTCACACTTTAGTCTCGAACCGTACATCATTGAGATCGTGCGTGTTTACGCGTCCATTGCCGTGCGCGCGCGCCGTTTTTGAGATTCACCGCAAGAACCAGGATCTTCCGAAGGAGCCACTTGTGTTCAGAAGAAATCTGGTGATCACCAGGAGAAGCTTTCAGCAGGCGAGCAAGGTAAGCGATTGTCGAGCTCTGTCGAATTGCCGAATTTGTTGAACTTCTACCTTTCATATATTCACATATAGGCCGTTTAACCGAGGTCTTCTCCGAGCCCAAGGTATAACTTTAAGGTCCTCATACCGCAAAAAGGAGTCAGTCTATTCTACACGATTGCCACTCCAGATGGGTTCGCTCTTGACCACAATCTTGCCTGAGGACAGAGATGAGGTCTACGATGTAGCGATCTTACCCAGAAGCAGCCTATTCACTCTGGTTTTGAAGAGAGTCTGGTTGTATGTGCTCGGGAACACAGACGCAGGAAGGGAGTTCCATTCCTTCGCTGTGCGCAGACGAAAAGCGCTTGGTGCGTGCGATGGGAATATCAACTAAGAAGGGATTGAAAAAAGGGGCAGGCAGTATGAGCTCATGCTGCTCATGAGCACACTCCCCGAAGACAATCTGTCTGTTTGTTTAAGATCAACTCAAAAACTACTAAACGGATTGACATGCTGTTTTCAATATTGAACGAGGTGCATCATGAGGAAGGTTGTGGTGTATAATTTATACGAGCGAAGCCGCGGGCAAAGCTAGTTATAAAATAAAGTCCCCCCCGCCGCGTCTGTCTGTCTGTTCACAAGAACTCAAAAACTACTGAAATGATTTTCCTGCGATTTTCACCAATCAATATGAACTGGGTGGATCCTGAAGAAGGTTTTGGTGTATAATTTACGCGAGCAAATCGCAGACAAAAGCAAGTTTTTATATAATTATGATACTCAAGAGGGTTATAAATTGAAACATTGATCTAGTTTTTATAATTTCATGAAACTGTTTAAACCACAAAATGCATTCGCGAACAACTATTCGGATTTGCACTCTTATCGCCTTAATCCAGCTCAGGCCGTCGTTCAAGCGAAAACCAGCCATATTTCCTACGTCAGAAGGACATTTTGCCGAATTTGAGAGGGTTCATTCATTGGGAAATCCGGGATTTACGTCAGTGTTCCAGATTCTGGAAATTTCGTCGTAGCTCCCGGACTATCTGCAGTATAGATCGGCTGATGAATAGTTAGAAATTCAAGTCTACTCCGCAGTCACTTTTTACCCGACCACAGTGAAGCGAATAGAAGTTATGATTTTGAACGGTATGTACCTATGTAGGTATGTGTAGAGATTGCACTTGCGATAAGGCCGCCTATTGTACATATTTTACCTTTTATAAGTCTCAATTTGTATCCTTTACGTGTTTTGGTGCAATAAAGCATTTTTACTTACTTACTTACTTATGTATGTTCATCTGTTCCCTCATGCTTATCATAATTTGACAAATGAGGCATCGTTAGAAGCACCTTGATCGTCTTCGTAGACCGCCACTTGCTTCCGTGGTGATTCAGCTAGTGTGTGAAATGGAGAAGGCAATTGTAAACCACTCCTATAGGTATATAAACATTGCCAAGATGATCGTTGCGTGTTTTATTCCACGTAATGACGTAATCAAAGTTCCTCAAAAGTAAGGTTACTTTTCTCAAAGAATTGATCTTATCCAAGAATTGAAATAAGTTCAATTCTTGCAAGTTGAGATCGGAACAATTAAGTATGTGAAATACTGCCAAAATTTAAAACAAAATGTATTTTTGTATAAGTACCATTTAATTTCTGGTTAGGTGTGAAATACTAACATTAATTTTATAATAGTAAATAATTTTTGTAACAATCTACCACGAAAGAGCCTGCCACCCATAACACAGGGTAACCTATCGTGGGTGACAGCGCACATTATGTAATGCAATACCTATTTGCTAATAAATATATTTTCATGATTCATTTTCATTTTCAAAATCGTTATAAATATTTAAAGTAGAAAATGTTGAAGAACTTTCTAATGATTAAATTCAAACTTTGAAACTGAAAACATAATTGAAATATGTAAATGATTCTATAAATACTTTTATCAAAATAAACATCAGGCAACGTAAACAGTATTGTGTAAAGAAAGATGAGTTGCCTCCATTCATAAAATGGAAACAGCCTTTTCTCAATACAATATCATATATTGAAGATATTGTGTTACTTCAAAGCAGTTAATATATTTTCAGTTTGCTGTTATTTTAATTATTTATTTTTGTTGTTAATTGGACAGCGATGAGTTTAATTATAATAAAATCATCATTAAGTAAATGATACGAAAAAAGAAACTAAAACTAAAACTAACAAAAAAAATGTCCCTCAGGTCATTGACCCGCGGAAGCGTGCCTAAGAGGCTGGCAGCATTGCCATGGATGGCAATGCTTATTCTTTGAGAAAATAACTCACCACCCCTCTGGTCACACTACACCTGGACCAGCTTTTTGCTCAAAAAACTTGTTGTCTCGGCTTACACGCTATCCTACATTACCGAGACGAATTGTGCAAGCTGCGGATTGCTATTTAATATTGGCAGGGAAAAACGTTGTCCATACTGTTAAATAGTACTGATTGATTCGTCACTCGCTCGTTGTATCGATAGCATCTTTTATTATATTTTCTTTAAATTCACAAAAGTATTTAATTTCTGCCCCACTGTGTACCTAAATATACACTTGTTGTCAAAAAAGTTTTCTTTTTTAGTCAGTAAAGTGTGTGGTTTTAGAAAGACGTTACTTACTACTTATATTATTTTAGTTAAAATATATTTTATACATCTCTTATCTCTCTTTCCATACATAGACTCACGTCTTTATCCCTTACGAGGTAGACAGAGTCAAGAGTCGTGAGACTCGAAGGCCACGCTTAGCTGAATAGTGGGCTCTCTGATGGAATGGAGATTCAGGTATAGTGACAGGTTGCTAGCCCATCGCCTATGAGTGGAGGAATCCCCACTTTGAAGCCCTTTCCCTCGATTGACTTTTCCAATCTGCGCGGGAAGAGGAGCAGCTGGCACATTCAATGTTTTTTCTTCGCTCCCAAACCAGCATGGAAGCAAGACAAAACATAGGTATTATTGTTATATGTATTATCCATATCCGTCGCCGCGTCTGTCCGTTTCATAGAAATAGAAAAAAAAAATTCTTCTAACTTTATGGTCCGTTTGCGATAAACTCAAAAAACTACTGAACAAATCCGTTCAGGTCCACTTAGCAACCTTCCCCATACCCATGAGCAAGGTTTTAGTGTATAATTACGCGGGCGAAGCCGCTAGTTGGAACTAAAATATGTTTTACTGTTTGTAAACTTTTTATTTCTGAAGGTTTAGCTGAATATCTCGCAGACTTTTAAAGTGGCTAGTATACGAACAGGCAATCGCTTTGAGCTTTTATAAAGAGGAAACTTCTTGCGTTCTCTACCCACTTGATATTTCGAGGAAAGTAGGAAAAGATTCTTTGCTATTACATAAATCGGCTTATTCTTCTTTCGGCCCACTGATATTCATACATACATAGAATCACGTCTTTATCCCATACGGGGTAGACAGCCAGAGCCATGAGGCTCTGAGGCATTGATTTACGTCCTACTTTAAATTTCTCGGGACATCCCAAAAATATGCCTAATTTTATTCATATTAGGATTCAATTTGATTTAAGTCAATTTTAGTTGTAATTGTTAATTTTAATTATTTTTCTTGAATAAATAACATTCAACCCAGTGGTTTGGGCTGTGCGTTGATAGATCACTATGTCAGTCAGTCAGTCACCTTTGAGTTATATATATAAAGATTTATTTTCTTATATTATATGTGTAGATTTTATCTGTTGCTTATCTCTATTTGCTATTTTCTACTTAGTACCCGCCAATGCCTCTTTTTTCCCCATTTTTCTTTCGCGGGTTTACTGGAAGAAATTTCTATAGAAATAAATAGCGTTACGTCGCAAAATGTCCCCTTGTGCCAAAATGGCCCGT
Organism: Ephestia elutella; assembly: GCA_018467065.1. Classification (NCBI taxonomy): domain Eukaryota; kingdom Metazoa; phylum Arthropoda; class Insecta; order Lepidoptera; family Pyralidae; genus Ephestia; species Ephestia elutella. The sequence continues at coordinate 7,690,731 of CM031590.1, forward strand.
TCACAAATTGTCCCTTTCGCAAAATGGCCCTTTCGCTAAATGTCCCCTTTTTGGCATAGTGTACTTTTTGTAATTTTTTTATTTCATACACAGTGTTCTTTGAAATTCAAAACACGAAAGTGTAAAATGGTCATATGTATTGAAAGCTAATGTAGACATATTCCACTGTTCGTTGAAAAAAATAAGTTGTACTTAGTTTTACTATATTTTATATATCCTCACTATGTATTTGTTGTGTACAAAAGTAATAAATAAATACGAATAAATAAATACACACATACTCCAACTTCCTTGGAAATGTTATTATAACGAGTTATTGTAGAAGCGAATAAAGAATTACACAATGTTCCATCGAGTATACTGAACAACTTTTTCCAATATTCTTAATTTGGACGATCCGACGATGTTTTTCTCTAAGTAGATATATAGATGAACTCTTTATTGCATCATTTATAGAAAAAATACAAAAGTTAGTTACAAAACATTTAACCTCCTCCTTTTTGGGGAAGTCGGTTGAAAAGTAGTAGTTTAAAGATCAGACGAATTCTCATGTGTAATTAGGAGGGTCATTTGTTGTTAGACAAATGACCTCCTCAAATTCAAAATCAAAAACTCTTTATGGAAACTTGGCCTTCAAAGAAGGCTCTTTTTCGCGTTGAAAACTAATTATTTAATCATAATATATTATGTCTCAAAACTACAAACTTCTAGCGTTTCCGAACGACCACTGCTGATAAGAAATGCCGAAAGAAACTCATGAAACAGTCTTGGTCGCCTAACATGCCTGTTTTCACATTGACCTTGTATACTAAACTAGCTTTTGCCCGCGGCTTCGCTCGCGTTAATCCTTTCTTAGCGGATGCCTAAAATCCATTTATTCTTACGAGTCCTATCATGTAAACAATCTTCACAGTACTTCTTGATGAATTTTTTGAAAATAAATCTAATATTAGTTCATAGCTAAACATTCTAATAACCACGAAAGTAATTTCCTAAAAAGTCTATTTTAATTTATATTGTTGTAAAATCATAAAAAGACATGGTAAGATTGCTTGCATGATAGGACTGGTAAGAATAAATGGAGTATACGTCATAACATCTACCTGCATGCCAAATGTCAACCCGATCCGTCCAGTGGTTTGGGCTGTAAACGTTGATAGATAACTATGTCAGTCAGTCAGTCACCTTTGAGTTATATGTATATATAGATAGCACCAATACATAGTCTGTTTCTCCCATTTCCACATGGCAGCATATCGTTTTATTCATGAGTAAATAAAGGAAGGGACAGACCTCTATTCAGCACGCAAGGGTCATGGGTATTTATTCAGTGCCGATAAATAATAGTCGTGAGTAAATATACAGCGAGAGTTCAATCTGGTGTTAGCTCTTGACACGTCTGTATTCATGTGGAAAAAGGTAAGGACTTAAGATTCCAGTTCGTAATGGACTTTCCCCACGATAGATAGGTGGTGAAACCAATCATGTGCATTTGAGAATAGCCCCAACGCTACAGAAATGTAACCATGATAAGACAAGTATTTTAGTTATTAAGGATACCTGATGGGTAACTGTAAGTTTGCATTTTGAAATTGGGTGAAAATCGAAATGCACGCGGGAAAAGCCGAGGGCAAAGTCTAGTAATTAATGGTGTGCCTTCGCCTAAATGGATGGGTAACTCGACAGAAAATGACAAAGTTTTTAGGGCACACAAAAGATGTTTGAGATCAATGTGCAATTTGAAAAGTACCGACAGTTAAATAATAGAAGTAGTTATAGAAATTCCTTACATTACCTTGTATTTTTATATTAGAATTATGTATTTTTGTAAAATTAAATTCAGGTTTGTTTCAAAAACTATCTGAAACACGAAAGAGGGTAGATCTCATTAGACCACAGTACCAACATAAATTGGTAACTGGTGGATTTAAAACTGCTATGATGCGTGAAAACGTTATTGGTATGGCTCCTGTAATTTTTAACAAATTACCAGATATATAATTTTTAATAATAATAGGTATTGTAATTTTTTTTTTAATTATTGTACGTCTTAAAGTGGGGTCTGGCGAATACGTCGACTGTAGCTAGAGTTTACAGCACACCGATTATCACGAGACCGCCTTTAAGCCGCAAGAGTCTGCAGCACGCGACTACACTGAGTTGTAGTGATAATGTGTGTGATATATCTGTCTCTTTTTAGCACAGAATTTAGTGCATATGAAGAAAGAGTACATCCAATATGTCAACAGTTCAACTTATAGCAGCGTTAATCAAAGTGCTGCAGGGTGCTGTCGAGTGTAGCTGGTCGCTGCGACCGGCGGCACCTTGCAGCACCTTGCAGCACCTTGATAGACGCCGGCTTAGGGATGTATGCAAACACGAAAACAAAACATCGATATATCGATATTTTGTCTTTCTTGGCAGGTACTTACAAACTAGGGACAACCCGTCTGTCTGCTCGCGATAAACTCAAAAACTACTGAACAGATGTTTATGCGGTTTATACTAATGGACTGGGTGGGTCATGTCATAATAAAGGAAAGCTTTGATGTACAATTTTCTCGGGCAAAGCCGTGGGTATAAGCTAGTCGATATATAAATATGTAATTCTATTGCGTTGCATTAAAATGATTTTCTAAAAACCGCATCAAAATCGGTACAGCCAAACGCCAGATAATCGCGGACAAACATACATACAAAAATCCAGGTCAAACTGAGAACCTCCTTTTTTTGAAGTCGGTTAAAAGTAGCATTTTTAATAAATGTTGTGTATACGTTTATCTTTGTATAGTAAAGTATTTAAAGTATATTTTATAGATTTTCTAAGGTTTCTAGATTGATGGAAATACACTCCTTGAAACTACTACAAAAACAAATTTTACCTACCAAAAAATAAAATAAAAGCTTCTATATAACTAATAATAAACATCGATGTTTTACTACACGGTATAGTTAACGGAGGCCGCAGGTCGCAGCGGCTAACGCCGTCTGCTGCTAGCTTAAGGGGATGTAATCCATGATTACCTAATATTTTATTTCATCGTATTGTTTGGTTTATTAATTTATTTAGGTGAAGTTTATATCACTGATTACAAAATAACACATTAATTTGTTTTTAAAACTGGTATTGCCTTTTGCAATACACTAATCGTCATTATTATGGATTCTTAGCCATTACCATCTCTCTCTTTAGTCGTATTTCCTCATGACTGAGGGTTGTGGTCATTATATGGAATGAAACACACACAACGACTCTCTTTGCAATTTTAATGGAGTGGTTTGCCATTGCCTTCTCCATTTCACACACTAGCTGATTATCATCAACCAGAGTGCAGGTTTCCTCACGATGTTTTCCTTCACCGGAAGCAAGTGGTGGTCGATGAAAACTAACATGAGTCAGATTGGTATACAAAGCCATGTAGCCCGGGCAGGATTCGAACCTGGGATTTTGCATCCACAGGCGGGCGCCCCACCAGTTGGCCACCACCGTTTCAGCCATTACCATAAGTATTAAAAAATAGAATACTATTAGCCTGATGCGATTACCACCAGTAATTATTGTTTAAATCAAATATCACCTAATTTCTTTCGATATTTTTAACTTTGCACGCATTCCAGATGATTTAAAAAAAGGCTTCAAAATAAATCAGAAATAATCCAAAACGCGGCGCCTTAAGTTTGCGACAGTCTGCGTTCCTTTGTAGAAAGCCGCTTCTCGTAATAACTTTTTTGTGAATTTATTTTTTGTGGAGTTGTTGTAGACAATATGTCTATCTCTTTTTAGCTCTTTTAAGACGAAAGAGTGCAACCAATTTGTTAACAGTTTGACCTAAAATCTGTCGAGAATCCCAGACGACGCAAAGCCACTCCGCACTCGCCGCTCTTTCCCCTCAACGTTACGCTGATATCGACGTTACAAGAGACCATTCTCAACGGTTTTCATATAATTTTGTGTCCTACGTGACGTGTAGCTCGTCGCTGCGTAAACGCGAGAACGCGGCCTTACCCAGACAGGTCACAGTGACACACATACATAAATATTCTTTTTTATTAAACTTTATACCTGTGTACCACAATAAAGATATTTTGAATTTTGACTTTTTGATGATATTTCTTCTAGATGTCGGTATTTTAATTTATTCATTAGAACTGTGATTGCTTTTAGCAAAGAAATTAGTATTTTTTGTTATAAAGTGTTTGATGTTTCTGCAGTCCGTACCAAAATATTTGTGATAGCAGATTTACAGTAAACAAAATATTAAATAGCGAATTTGTTTTAAAAATGGCGTCTGATGACGAATTTACATATACTTTTTTTATGGCAAATTGACTTTGATGCCAAACTTACAGTAACCCTGCCTGGTAAAAAAAGATACAACTACAAGGTGAAGACGCCCGCCAAAGATATGTCAAAACAATCACAAGTTTTCCGTGTCAATCACCTAGCAGTCATTCTGGAATGCCTACACGCTCTTCAGAATCCTCCTTGCTTAAGGCCATACCCAATCAGGATTTTCCGAAAACGTACTGTCTTTAAACGTAAAGTGTGAACCATAGGTTAGAAGTAAGTGGCAGGAAAAATATCCCGTAAAGAGAAAAATATTAAACTAGAATTATACCGAATCAAATTACAAATAAAGTAAATAAGACTAAATAAAAAATTATAATACATAATCCTGTTTTTGTTTCCTTTAGCGTCGAAAATCACCGTAATTTAAGCAATAACAGTAGAATTTTTTTAAAGAATGAAATAAAGAATACAATTATTTAAAATGGTACTGGCTTATTTTTTTAAATATATTTAGTGTTTTATCATAATTAAAAGAAAACCTCTAAAATAATTACCCTAAGAGCCCGAAAACTCGCTACCAAAAACACAAATTATAGAAAATTCGAAAAGTAACCTTATTGTGTCTTACCGCCCCTCACCCCCTCTGATTAGCCTTGGGTAGCGCCTTAAGACACACGTCTACGTACACAGCAACCTTTTTTTCTAGCCTTTTGAGGTATCCCACTGCTGGGCAAAGGCCTCCCCTTTCTCCTTCCACAATTCTCTACTGTGTGAAGCCCGCTTCCACTCCCGAAAACAACCATCTCATTCGCGGTCAAGCAACATACAGTAAAAATTCTCAATGTAATCGCGATACATTCACATGTTAATGGATCAAAAAAAAACTTAGAAATCAAAGGTAAATACGAGTATTTAGGGGTATGAAATTAGAAATACGTCAAAGGCCGTGCCATGATTAAGTTTCGGACGTTTCATTAAAACTTGATCAGAAGTTGAGGAAACTAATCTGTTGGATGACGTATTGCTTCATCCAACTTATGCCGATTAAAATCTTTTCCAGGAAAAGTCTCCGGAAAATCATTCTGAAGGAAAAGTAGTTCTTACTTGGAGAGGAAACATCATTAGAGAAACATTTGAGACATAATGGGTACATAAGAGTTTGTCTAAAATTATATCTTTGGATATAAGTTGTTTGGATCATAAGTTGGATAGTTACTGTCACTGTCACTGTCTCAGCCTAAAGACGTCCACTGCTGGACAAAGGCCTCCCCCAAGGATTTTATCCACAGGGGGTTTTGCCGTAATCGCCACGCTTGGCAGGCGGGTTGGCGATCGCAGTGTGATGGCATAGTACGCGGAAAGATGCTGCTGCCCATCCTCCGGTGTTTTAGATCCCTTAGTCGCCTCTTACGACACCCACGGGAAGAGATGGGTTGGTGCTATTCTAGGGCCACACCACAGGCCACTGCGACAAAATTCATTTATTATTCTGTAACCCTATCCAGTATATCAATAAATACAACAGAAGGTAACATTTTTCTTTTTCTGATTTAAAGGCCTAGAAATTTCATTTTATATTAAAAGAAAAAATATTTGTCACTAGCCGCGCCCCGGGGCTTCGCTCCCGTGGAAACTTCGAGATAAAAAGCACCCTATGTGCTATTCCCTGTATTTTTCTACCCGTATACCAAATTTCATCGAAATCCGTTCAGTAGATTTTGCGTGATTGAGTAACAAACATCCTCACAAACTCACATCCAAACTTTCGCATTTATAATAAATATATTATATATTATTATATATTATATTATTAGGATTAGGATTCTATATAACAGTAAAAAAAATAAAGCATATTTATTTTTTTATTATTATTATCTAGTAGTTATTTTTACACTGTTTGGTATTCATAGTTCCTGTTTCCACATCATCATCGATTTTCAAATCACGGATACATCTAAGTATAGCAAGTAGTCTACTTGCTATATTTAGATTCCTTGATAGCCCCAATATATATACCCTTAGATCCATTTATAGACATGAATTAATGGATCATGTTATATGTCAAAGTTAATATTAGACACGTACGTACTATTTATAGTACATAGCTAGTACGCAAGCTTTGGAAAATGGAAGTAATTTTGAGTAATAATGTATAATTAATTAGGTGGGAACACCTCTTATCCTAACTAATATTATAAATGCGAAAGTGAGTTTGTTTGTTTATTTGTTTGTTTGCTTGTAACCTCTTCAGGCTTTATCTACTGAACCAATCTTCCTGAAATTTTGCAAACACTTAGTTAGAAGTACGGAGAAGGACATAGGGTACCTTTCATCGCGGCATAAAGCACTGTTCCTGTGGGAAATTCACGCGGGCGAAGCCGCGGGCATAAACTAGTTAAATTATACATATATTGTTTTGTTGGATCAAAAATCTATATCTACTTATTATATGTAAATATATATATTAAGTGATCCCTATTCGTTTTATATAATCTACATATACTACACTTTTGTGAGATATAGCAAGCTCTCTATTTATTTTTGCATACCCACAGCTGGTAAGACTACCATATGATGGGTATGCAAGGATTTTTTTCAAAATCATGTATTCGTACACTCGTGTTTTACAAATAAAATTATGATTAGTTAATCCAACTTTATAGACATAGGGAAGAGATAGAATATAAATCACATATTATGGTTTGAGAAACATAAAACTGAACTTATCACTTATTTAAGAACTATGTTCTTGTCGGTGAAGCATCCTCCATTTGCATCTATCTTCCGCCATCGATTTAACCTCCCTATACGACACAACCCTTGCCTTCTCTTATATTAGGTCTATAAATGCTCTTCTTGGCTTTCCTTTTCCTCTCCTAGCTTCGACTTTTCCTATAAGATGTTCGTATAAGATGGCCGAACATTTTTTCTCGCCTTGTCTCTATCGCTCTCTCTCTCTCTCTCTCAGCCAAAAGACGTCCACTGCTGGACAAAGGCCTCTATCGCTCTACAGTATATTATTAACAAACCTGTTTACTGTTTCTGTTTAGAGTAGACTAGCTGTTTTAATGAAACTCAGTTCGCCGTAGTTTGTAGTTTGTTTAGAGCAATTTTCGCTCTAATAATCACGTAGAGTTCCAGTCGGATTCAACGACTTCTTTGATTAAGATCCTGGATTGGGTATATAATTAAACAAAAAAAATGTACATGTGCTAATTATAATTTAATCAAACACGTTAAACAATACAATATGTACATATGAGAATAAAGAATTTACTTATTTAAAAAAAAACATTACATGTTTCTACTGGTCTGAGAGCAAAGCAAGAGCTGCTGATTCAGCCAGCTGTGATCTTCCAGCACAAACTGTAGACTGGGATAGCACATAGAAGAATCATGATCGCTTTGATCGTATTTCCTCATGACTGAGGCGTGGTCATTATATGGCTCTTGGCAATTTTAATGGAGTGGTTTGCCATTGCCTTCTCCATTTCACACATCAACCAGAGTGCAGGTTTCCTCACGATGTTTTCCTTCACAGGAAGCAAGTGGTGGTCAATGAAAACTAACATAGGTATATGAGTCAGATTGGTATACAAACTCATATTGCATGGGCAGGATTCGAACCTGAACCATTGCAGCCACAGGCGGGCGTCCTACCACTCTGCCACCACGCACCGCCATCATTTACATGATATTTATCCCAAAATTCTTACGACCGCAGTTAGTAATGAATAAAAATGTTTCAAGTGATTTTTTTGTATAGAGACAGTAGAAGAGCTCAAGCGAATTTACGTTTAATCTAGTATGTACTCATAAAGATCAGTGGTCCGACAGTGAAAGGGATAAACATTAGATATAATCTAATTGAAATTTCTGTATAAACCACTATACACAAATTTCGAAACTAGATACCTAATCATAACTCCGAACAAAGCTATTACTACGAAACTCTATGTAGCTTGATTAACTTATTATATTGATATTTAGTTTATAAATGTATTAATATACTAGCTTTTGCATGCGGCTTCGATCGCGTGAATTTTCCACGGGAATAATGCTTTTTTCCGGGATGAAAGGAACCCTACGTCCATCTCAATAAGTACTATGTTTATATTTCGAAATTTCAGGAAGATTGGTTCAGTAAGTAAAGCGTGGGAGGTAACAAATAAACAAACAAACTCACTTTCGCATTTATAATATTAATTATAATTAAAATTCTTTCATTACTGACTGTGGGAAGCGTAGGAAGCTGAAATTTGGCAAGTATACGAGGAAATATTACTTGTTGACCCACCTGGGTTATACTGGTGGGACCACAGATAAAATCTCTTTTATATTTATTCATGCTTTTATTTAGAAGTGCCAAAGATGTGCAATTTTTGTTGCTGCATTTCTCACATAAAAACTCACATTCAAATCTAATTTGGATTAAAATGTTCAAATATCTTAATTTGATTTGTGTACAGTCAACAGCACATCAACCTACTCAAATTCATTGCAAATTCGACTCTGCGGCCGCGGCATAAGAGATCATGCAGGGTAACTTGAGGTGCGGTCGACTGTACACGACAACAGACATTCTCGTATTAAAAGACAGCAAATAGTATTTTCTAATCATCTCAAATCCTATTTCTGATCTGAAGTTATTTCTACCGTATTTTTCGTATAAAGTAGGTGCGCTATCACAAGTTATATTACCTGCCCCTATATGTAAAAATCCACACATCTGCCTCCCGACCTTGGAAGTTGGGACAAGTTTCCGAGATATATCGGGACCCGGACCACGTAGCAAGGGAAACATACGGATGAATATTGCAATTTTAGCCGGTGTTTAAATTTTTGATATTACATTTTTTTTTTTCATTTTTCAGTTATTTGTGTCAGCTACACCACGATTTTAGCGCCACCTAGCCTGTGCGCTGACGTCAACGCTTGCCCTACTCGGCAGCAGCGGCGGCGGCGAGGCGTAGTGAACGAAACGACCCAGGAAAGACAGCACATTGTTACGAGCAGCTGAACACGACAGTCGCAAGGAATGTACTTGCGCGTCCCCAGATATTTTTGTGTCTAATATCAAATTAATTGAGTAATGGAATTCAGATAAATATTTAAATAATTTTGGATTTTTGAGCATCTCAGATGCAATATTAGTACTAAAGTAGTACTAATATTGCATTTTGTAGTATTTTTTCATCATATCTAATTTCTATATGAGAGTACTTTAATAATATAATTTATTTACTTAACCTGTAATTTACATTTATAGGAGTAATTTCATGAAAAGGAATGGCAGTGTAAGTGTATAACAGGAAACTGTTTTACAGAAAAAAACATACAAAGTAGTAACAAAAGTAAATATATAAAAAAGCGCGATGTTTCATCCAATAGTTCCTCCAGCGTCTCATGTTGGCAATAAAACTTTTGTACCAAAATAGGTACCTGAATTAAAGTCCATTTTTTTACTATGTTATTTTTATAGCCATGAAAGCCTGCTACTTATATGAAATACCAAAGATTCTTCGCAGCGTTTCGCAAGCAATTTTCACCGTGTATTTTTTATAACGAAGGCAAACACGCGCTGATCACTGTTTGTGTAACTTATGAGGGGAATATTTTGGTACGGGATTTATTAATGGGCGAATATTTTTAGCTGTAATATACTAAGGCAATATATAAACAAACATAAATATATACAACAAAATTTGCCTTAAATATTAACTTTACTTATTAGCTTTTCGTCAACATTCTTAATGCGCACGCACAGCGAAGGAATGGAACCCCCTGCCAGCGACTGTGTTCCCGAGCACATACCTACAACCTGACTCTTTTCAAAACCGGAGTGAACAGGCTGCTTCTATGTAAAAGCTCGATAGACCTTAGAACTCATAGAGATGAGGTCTATGAGGATAGAGATCCTCGGGCATGATTGTGGTCAAGAGCAAACCCATCTTTTATAATAAAAAAAAAACTTAAACAAACCTTCCAAGAAGTTGGAAAAAGCACTCCAACAAATTATGTAATAAAACAGTGTTGGTAATTCCTTTCACAAAACGTACGCCGGATTAAGCTATATCCGGACAAACATATGCAAATTGGCCCGGGTTGTGTGACGTCATCTAACGCTTGTGCAAAAATTAGCATCAACGTCCAAGAGTTTACCCAGGACATTTTGCGTCATGCGAGAAATGTGGGCTAGAATTTCCAGGTGGTCGCAACTTGTCCCACACTCAGTGTGTAAATACATTTCCCCCTGCGAAATCAAAAAAAAAAAAAAAGGTGGTCGCAACTTCAAAGGAAAACTGATCTAAGTGAACAATCGGCTGATTGTCAAAAATACACCGCGAGGTCCAACTGAATAAAAACTCAAAATTGAGACGACCGTGTAATTGTCATAAAAGTTAAGCCAAAAAAACAATACATCATTCAAATCAATATACGTCTGGGCGAGAGAAACTTCATAGCGAGTTCTAAAATTAGATAACGCCATCTACTAATCAAAATATAAAATACAGAACGTATACGATTAAACATTCCGCCCACCATGGACAGAATGTCCATCACTAGAGAAGCAACACGATACAATCTCACTGAAACTAAAGGTGTCATGTAACACCGCCCACCATGAAATAAGAATGCAAAACAAGTGGACTGTAAACAATGTAAAATTCAATTCATGGTGAGTGAAAGTAAATTACAATAACTTTAACTTTAACAGTAAATAATAATTTGACACAAACATTAAAAAAAACATAAATCTGAATAAATGTCAACATTAAAATAAATATCAAAACCAAACACGTTTATTCTATAGCAGTTAGAACATAGAGTTTGTAAACTGGTTTTAATTACTAATAAACATTGACCACACGTGAAATTCCATTAAAAATACAGCCTCAAAAATTAAATTAAAATAGTCAATTTCGCAGTTAGTGATCAAATTGTAGAAGTCCTGCCTGCACTATCCAAGTATCCACTGTGTGAACAGCCATCTTTTATCATAAACGAACACACAGATTCAAAAGACAACTACCTATAAAAATCTAACTGAAAAACTATTTGTATATAGGCAACGTGGGCTAGATCAACTGATCAGCTTGATCAATTTGCGTATTCTACAAACTCAAGTGAACCAAACTACAGATTATAAAAGCTAATTTAGATTATTCTTCTTTTGAACCCATCCTCGACTATTATGATCCCTTAATTTCTTTTTTATTTTCCAACCTATAACTTCATCAAATTTAGGTTTCCTTTCTAGATACCCAAACTTGTGTAGTGAGCTGTTTTGTCCAACTACATGCATGGATCGAACAGCCGAATGAAAGTTTTTAATATTCGTACTACCAGATGATAATATTTTCCCAGATAATAACCATCCCAAATTTGAATTTTGAGCCACTGGCATATCTGGACCACACCTAATAAGACCATCTTGAATAATTTGAGCATAAATATCTGCTCCGAGAAGAAGATCAATCTTATTAGGAACGTTGAATCTGGGATCTGCTAATCTTATCCCCGGCATGTTTGACCACCTCTGCACTGCAATATGCTTGTCAGGCAGCAATGTGGTGATGTTTTTAATGATGTGAGCCTTAACTTGAGTTACAAAACTAGGGTCTATCAGTGATTGTATATGAAGACTGACGTCATACTTTGACGTCACTACGGAATCCCGATCACCTCCTAGACCTGACACATAACTCTTCGATGATTCCTTCGGCAGCCCAAGAAGATGAGCTGCGGTCTCCGTTATAAACGAAGATTGTGATCCTGGATCTACCAGAGACCGAAGAGTTATATATGTGCCTGATTGAGATTTTGCACCTACCAAAGCCGTTGCAAGCAAAACATGGCTTTGGGAGCTCGTATGACAAGTAACCTGTTTAGACGGTTCGTCTTGCTTATCAATACCTACAATTAGAGAATGTTCAGCTGGCACCTGAGGAACATTACTCGCTTGTGTAGACTTAGTAATATGAAGAAGCGAGTGATGTTTCCTATTACAGATTCGACACTTGGATGGTACGCGACATGAATATACCGAATGGGAAGAACCAAAACAGTTAAAATATGAAGAAGCGAGTGATGTTTCCTATTACAGATTCGACACTTGGATGGTACGCGACATGAATATACCGAATGGGAAGAACCAAAACAGTTAAAACACAATCTTTGAATTTTGACAAAATTACGACGTGCGTCTGAATCCTTTTTTGCAAATTTCTTGCAATTAAACAACTTGTGACTGTCTGCGCAAAACGGACATTTAATCGACTCAGTAGTATGAAGCACTTTGGATGTTGTAACATGATTTATAACCTTGGTATCTAAAAATTCTAAAGACCTAAATCGTTGTTGCAAGAACTCTGCAAACTGTTTAAAAGTAGGTAAATCGTCCTTCAACTCACTTAATTTTATCTCCCAAATTTTCCTAGATTCGTTGTCCAGCTTTAAACATAAAATATATATTACAATCATGTCCCATGTATCAGTTTGTAACCCTAAACCTTTTAAAGCGTGAAGACATTCGTTGCTGGTGTCTAATAGTTCTTTTAAGGCTGTTGCAGACTCAGTGGATACATCATTTTGACTTATAAATCTTTCTAAAACTGAGTTTGCAATGAACCGCTTATTATTATACCTATTTTCTAATAAATTCCAGCAAACATCATAGTTGTCACTTGTAATGGGAACATGACGCAAAAGTTGTTCAGCTTCTCCAAACAAATAAGATTTTAGATAGTGCAACTTTTGTACACTATCCAAAGACCGATTGGTATGCACGAGGGACATAAATAAATCTCGAAAACTTATCCACTCGGCATAATTTCCAGAAAAAGTGGGAATGGTGATTCTAGGTAATTTTACACTACTTGAACATTGGTCTTTACAATTTTTACGAGAATTACCATAGTTACCGTCAGGAATAGTAGGCACGACAGGTTGAATTTGTATTAATTTATCCTTAAGAGTTGACTTATAATCAACATACAACTCTTCCGTAACTTGGTAAAGATCACATCCAACATATGACCCTAAATCTTCGCTATCATAGTTACTAATAAGACTATTATGATTCTCGGTAAAAGTACACCATTGAGTTTCTAAAATTTCAAGCTTAGTTTCTATAAAAGACACAGTTAAACTATCTTTTATAGATTTTTCGAAATTAGTGTATGCTCTACTAATAGCCTTATTGGTACTTTTTTGGACTCTAATAAGAGAATCCATGATTAGCTGCAACAATAGTCTACAAAAAAAACAAGTTGAAAATTTGGCCAAAAGTTGAATTTTTTCTATGTTGAAGATCGAATGTGAAAATTTTGCAAGTGTTTAGAACCTTGTCGCACTCAAACCGGAAGGAAATCGGGCATGGATTCCCCGTCGGTTCACTTTTCTTAAAACTATTCTAAGTCCGTACAGTAACTACTATAAAATTTCTATCTCTAAAGCTTCTTGGTTATAAGGTTCAATTTTGCTGTCACTGAATCAAACTGAAATAAATGTACTCACATATGTCCGGCACGTCACTTACACACTCGTATACATAGACCAAAGATGTTTCTTCTGGGCTTCCTTGCTTTGTGGTATTCTGCGATGGTATCACGATCTACATATAGAGGGCGCGTATAGTTGTCACTGGTTCCAGTACTATATTGTTGGCGCGCTCTATGGTGCTCTCGAAGTTGATACTCTGGATACCGCCAAACACCAGTTGCAGTTGCCGCCGAAATAAGTGGAGGCACAGTGCACAGTGTTCGCCCTTGACAGCAAACTACTGCCCGTGGGTGCGAACGAGAAAGCCTATATCGAACACACCATCAAGCACATCCGGCTCGAAGGAATGAACAATCGGCTGATTGTCAAAAATACACCGCGAGGTCCAACTGAATAAAAACTCAAAATTGAGACGACCGTGTAATTGTCATAAAAGTTAAGCCAAAAAAACAATACATCATTCAAATCAATATACGTCTGGGCGAGAGAAACTTCATAGCGAGTTCTAAAATTAGATAACGCCATCTACTAATCAAAATATAAAATACAGAACGTATACGATTAAACACTAAGAAACGGAGTAGCGTTTTGATGGCCAACTATATCCATCTCAAAGCTCTCTTTTTCTTTCTTTTTTTTTTGTATTTCTTTAATGTTAAATATTTTTAATCTTAAAACGCAATATTTTTTTTATATCCAGCATTTACAAACCTTGTTAAATCGATAAATCGCGATTTTTTACATTTTCACTATCGATTTATTGTAGACGGATGCAATGGAACTCGCCGGAAGTTCAAGTACTACATTACCGCGACCGCGCATAGATTTAAAATTTAAAAAATTCGGAACTTCATGGGCTTGACCCGGCCCGAATACATACACTTTGAAATTATCTTTATGTGCTCTAAAACAAACAAACTTGACAAGACAAACTTGCGAACAGACAGACTAACTATGTCAACACAGAGTAATTGCTTACTCTGAATGTTGTTGGTTCTCTGCTAACCACGAGAGAAATATGAGAGAAGTTACGGCAAATATGAAATGAAATGCTCTTAACCATGGATTTATTATACTCGCAATACTGTATTATAATAGACTAGCTATTGCCCGCGGTTCCCTCGCGTGAATTTCCCACGGGAACAGTGATTTTCCCAGAATGAAAGGTACCCTTTATTCTTCTCAGTACTTATAACAATGTGTATGCTAAATTTCAGGAAAATTGGTTCAGTAGATTAAGCGTGAAAATGTAACAAACAAATAAATAAACAGACAAACGGCAGCATTGTAATAATCACGATATAATCACGATAATTGCTATGGCTAAAAAAGTGTTTCACCAAAAGAAACACCTTTTGACGGCCAAAATCGCTAAGTCTGTTAGGAAGCGACACGTTAAAGTATATATATATATATATGGAACATTGCCCTGTACGGATACGAGACATGGAGCCTCACTAAAAAAGAAAGAAAAAAGTTAGAAGCATTCGAAATGTGGTGTTGGCGTAGATTGGAAAGAATTAGCTGGACGGAAAGAATAAGTAATGAAGAGGTCTTAAATAGAATCGGCGAAAAAAGAACCATTATTAAAAATATAGAAAACAGAAGGGGGAAAATGTTAGGGCACTTAATACGACACGATGCATTTTTAAGAAACATCATAGAAGGAAAGATAGAAGGAAGAAGACCCAGGGAGACCAAGACAGAGTTACATGCGGCAAATAAAGGAGAAAGTGAACGTCGTGTCGTATAAAGAAATGAAAGAGTTAGCAATGGAAAGAGAAAAATGGAAGGAACTCCACCGACAAGAGCCTCGCTCTTAAATTTTATGATGATGATGATGGCAGCATGATGGTCGAATGAGGATTATCGCTTCTTCGCTTACTAGTTGGCGCCACTGGCGAGAGAGGTCTATCAGATGGTACAATACTGTCATTAAAATTTGACAACTGATGATAGTTTAGTTCTACGATAGCCGTTGGGGCAGAAAAGTTCTCGAGTCGACCACGAACCGGAAAACGTAGTGTTGGCAGGCCTACCACTCGGTAGACCGACGACCTGGTGAAGGTCGCGGGATGCGCATGGCAGCGCAGGACCGGTCGTTGTGGAAATCCTTGGGGGAGGCCTTTGTCCAGCTGTGGACGTCTTTTGGCTGAGAGAGATATAGTTTTGTACCATCTGACAGACCTAACTCACCAGTGGCGCCAACTAGTGCGTGGAAATACGATAAAAGTAAGACGTTGTTTGTATCTTTGATAGCATTATAGCAAGATAAATGGCAACGTTCAGTTCTTATTTATTTTTAAACATGCCTATCGAAAGATCTTGTCATTTGATGACTTTGTTGTCAATTGCTTTTCATTAAAACTATTTTTTTTATAGAATGCAAACGAGCATGCGGGTTGCCTGCCTGACCCTAAGAAGAATGCGAAAGTTTGGATGAGAATTTGTGAGGACGTTTGTTACTCAATCACGCCAAATTTACTGGACGGATTTCGATGAAATTTGGTACACGGATAGAAAAAGGCTGGGAAAAGCACATAGGGTACTTTTTATCCCGAAACTCCCACGGGAGCGAAGCCCCGGAGCGCGGCCAGTTTCTTAAATATTTTTGTAATTTGGAATGGAACTCAAAGTTAGACCAAGGTTTTTAAGTAAAACATAAGGCGAATCTGTAGAAATGTGTATCAAAAACGGATATCCACCTGCGAGACAAATCCGGTATAAACCGGTTTAGGTTTTTTCTACACCAAGCCTGGCTTGTTCCACACTGTTCCTCACCAATCTACCTAAAATACCTCTCATCCATCGATCGATCTCAACGCCACTCATACGAAAAACGTTGACACCCGGTTGAGCCGCCTGTTAAAAATAATGTTGATACAGATGGGAATATAGCTGTATTTTCAAGAATTTATTCTCAAGAACTTACCGTGCTGCATTTTTTTATTTATTGACTTTAATTTAATTTAATTATTTTTGTTTAATACAAATTAATGTAATATTAATTAGTATAATTTTATCTCGAGTGACTGACATGTCTTTTACGAATGTAGGGTATTTGTTACCTTAAATACTTAAACGGATTTTATTTTTTATTTATTTTATATAAATTCTACCGATTTCAAGTACGGTATCCGTTAATATCGGTGTGGATTTTTGGTTTCCAGAAATGACAGCAACTGACTAGACCTCTGTACTCTCCATATTTTTTGCTCCAACTTTATCGCCTTTTTCGACTTTCTATACGCAAATGGTAATGTAACGCCCTTTTCACATCGCACGGAAATAATGTCTAACATTCTCTACGAGTTTTATTTTTAGGCTGACAGATAACTCAATGTTTAGCCAATGTTCAAATTGTCTTCGTTTTTAGAGCGTTTTCACATTTTTGTTTAAATTTGTATCCATACTAATATTATAAATGCAAAAGTTTGGATGTGAGTTTGTGAGTTTGTGAATTTGTAAGTTTGTGAGGATGTTTGTTACTCAATCACGCAAAATCTACTGGACGGATTTCGATGAAATTTGGTACAGAGGTAGATAATGACCTGGAATAGCACATAGGCTACTTTTTATCTCGGGAAAAAGCACTGTTCCCGTGGGAAATTCACGCGGGCGAAGCCGCGGGCAAAAGCTAGTGTAGTATAAATATAAATATATACGGACAAATCACACAGATTGAGTTAGCCCCAAAGTAAGTTCGAGACTTGTGTTATGGGATACTAACTCAACGATACTATATTTTATAACAAATACATATATATACATATATATATAATCATCCAAGACCCGGGTCAATCTGAAAAAGATCATTTTCCATCTTGACCCGACCGGGGATCGAACCCGAGACCTCCGGTGTGGCAGTCTGGCGTGATAGCCGTTAGGCCACGGAGGTCGTCAAGTATGTTTATTTGCTTTCATAGGGCATGTTGTATAGCAGGCTATATCATGAGCAGTTCCCCAAAAATCAGAAATAATATCAAAAACCGATTGAGACTATCATATATTTGTTTTTTCGTTATCTTGTTATGGTATAAAAATACATTTAATATCGCTTAATATCGTATAATGGCGATACTGACATGGCGCCCGTACGTATGTTCAGAAATTATGATACAGAAAATCAGATACATGCTCGATATTTTCATTATATTTTAGAAAATTAATTAAAGTAAATGTTCCAAACACATGTTACATGCAATATCACAAAAACATATGTGTATTTCACATAAATAGATGAATAATATATAAAATAAATAATTCTTTCGCGCGGGCAGGTATGTATTAAAAGTACATTTTTGAACGTACCGGAAATCGGAACTGTCTAATGAAGCGCGTCAACGTCAAATCATAATAGATGTCGGCCATTTTGGCGGAACTCGCCTAACCTTCATTACGATTTTGTTAACTAAATATACCATAGAAAGGCTACGAATTTATCAGATTTACTTATAAGGCATTGATACTGACCCAAAAATGAAAAGTTCAGACAGGTGCTTATGATATAGCCGACTCCCCATACATTTTGTGCAACAACCCCTTTTATGTAGTATATTTGTGATATTTATACAAATTTAGTCACTTTGTGCACCCATGACATACTTAACTTATTTCTATTTATCCCGAAGGTTGACTGGTAGAGAATGCTGTTAGCATTAAGTCCGCCTTTTATACCATTTTATTATTTTTGGTTTAATAAAGTTTTATATAAATAAATAAATAGAAAGAAAGAAAGATAATATATTTATTGACTAAACACAAACTGCGACAAGGTAGACACAAAACAAAAACTTTGTACAAAATATTTATGTCAAATAAGTATATGTAACGAACGACTGGCCACTAAGAAAAAAAGAAAATATAAAAAAGTGGACATGATTTTTTTTGACAGTTCGATGGCGCGTATTTGCGTAATATTTAAGTACAATTGTTTTTTTGTAAAATTAACTATAGTATAAGCGATATAAATCTGGACAAAAGGTCATTGACGTCTCTCTACCAATGTACACCATTTTTGGAAACGATACTATACAATATCTTTCAAAATTATCGCAAATACGTCTCCTTGCGAATCGCAGTAGAAGGCGGGGTCACATAATGATCTTGTCAGACGTCACAAACATTTTTTTAAAGACATTAAAATAAAAACAAACCCAATTGGTATTTATGTATGTGGGGTTGAATATAACGTATGACAGGTTGTGCTGGTTGTGCAAAAGGAACAAAAGTACCTATGTAACTGGTCTGTGTCTGTACTTAGAGATATTTATTTACCTAAGAAAAAATATGGGGGTCTTTATGCCAATAGAAGCCAGAACAATTTTTGCTCAATCAAACAAAACAACTAATAAACTATGAACATCAACAAAAACAAATAAAGAAACAAAAACAATTAACAACACCTTTAAAAATTATTCACACAACTAAAGATAACCTGCAAAAGCATATGTGGCCATTTACAACGGAATGAAGTTCGTACGAGACCGCGGTGCCGGGCGGGTGTCGAGCTCATCAAAACCGTAGACAAGAAAGAAAGACACAAGTGTACAAATTCTATCTATGAGTTTCGCTGCTTATATTATTTGTATATACTGTATTTATATATATACTTATGTATTATTTACATATATATTTATTTACCTCTATATAAATATTTATTGTGGTATTCGTATTTAATTATGTATGATATTATTATTTACTTAAGTATATGTACTTAGTAATAATATCTTTATTATACACGTTAAATAAATAAATAAAATAACCGCCAAGCCAAAGGTGCCGCACTTCTGACTAGGCGGAGCGAGTCAGTACCGGCTTTAGGGGGGGGCGCGTTTGGGCGACGGCCCAGGGCGCCGGACGTCAAGGGGCGCCGCAGGCGCCTCTTGTTGTCCGGCGAGGGGCGCCACAGGCGCCCCCTGTTGTCCAGTGAGGGGCGCCGCAGGCGCCACCTTGTTGTCGGTGAGGGGCGAGAAGTGGGAGAGGCGCTTCAAAGGGTCGTCATAAAGGGCCGCCGCAGGCGCCTCTTAATTCATTACTCGCTAGCTTTTGCCCGCGGCTCGCTCGCGTGCTTTTTCCCGGGATGATAAGTACCCTATGGGAGTTCTCAGTACTTTCAACTATGTGTATGCGAAAGATGGAAGATTGGTTCAGTAGATAAAGCGTGAAGAGGCAACTAACAAATAAACAAACCATCAAATTCACTTTTGATTAGTTAGGATTATTTTGAATTGGCACAAATTGGTCGTAAGAGAAATCCAAAAGCGCTTACGCTTAGGCCCTTTGTGCCAACTCCGCCATTTTAAAAAATTATTTAAAAAAAATCCTCGACTATCGATTTTTATATGTTTATTGAACCTGCTCTCAAAATTTCGCGGGAATCGGTTGTGAAATGCGACCTCTAGAGGAGAACACAAAATACACAGACATACCAAAGCATTCTAGGCAAAGCTTAATTACTTTATATCCTCGACATTACACCTGTGAACAAACAAATTGCAAAATTTCCACACGCGTATCGAAGTTCTGACACTTTGACTCTTTTCAAAAAGGTTAGGCTACAGGGAAAACTCTTAAAAATATCGAACTCAAAAATAAAAAATTCGGAAAAAATTGTTTTTTTTTTCCGCTATTTCGCACTTTTTTCGTTTTTGACTTTCTCGAATAATTCTTTTTGCACCTTATAGCTCTCGTTAGTCCAGTGCTAAGTAATAAAAACTTGTGTTACAGGTACTTCATTCTTGTAAATCTTAAATAAAATATATAAAAAAAACTAACTCTCAATGTGCTCGATAGTCGTCCGAGGCACGAAATTTTATACTATATTTTTTTCCCTTTGCCTTTTTTCGTATGGGTTTGAATAGTATTTAGGGGGCGCCATAGAAATCTCGCCCAGGGCGCTGGTAGTGCTAAAGCCGGCTCTGGAGCGAGTCTGACATCACACGAAACATTACGACTTGCGACAAACCGATATAACTTAATTTTTTACGAATTCAAGGGTCATTTATTTTATTTGCTTTATTAAAAATATTAGTTTCTACAGTTACAGATGGAATTGAGTAAAAGAAGGCATTTAATATATCATAATAAACTTCGAAAACATAATAATAATTAATATTTCCTATAGATTTCGCCGTTATAATACGTGACGTTATAACTCGATTTTATTTTATTTGGAGTTACGCCAGTGTAGCTCAACTACCTTTACGCGCCGGTACTAGATTTCATGAGGGACGATAGTTTGCGATACCAATCTATGGTAAGCGATAATTATCGCAAAAAAAAAATGTCTTGTTGTAGGTGCCAGGGCAATGACCTTTTATTTTTTCTTACACGATCCAGAGTATAGTTCACAATATTTAGTTTAAAAGATCATTATTGGTATTTGCGTATTTCTATTTCCCAAGTTCAATACTTATTTAATATAGAAACAGTGTCAGTTCAAGTGAACCTTTTATTTTTTCCACATTTCCCGTTTCACCTAAGCAGTTGAGTTAACAAACTTATTAATAACCTTTTATATAGTGGGTGTCGCAGTGGTTGCCAATACGGTTACGAATAATAATATGGTTGTTAATACGGTTTTCACGAATTTTCGGGGTTGCTTATGAGAAAGGTTTTAAGATCTTTATACATACATTTTATTGCAAATAAAGAGATTTTGGATTTGAATTTGAAAAAAGCCAAGTGCGAGTAAAACTCGCGCACCGAGGGTTCCGTACACGCATAGCTTCTCACATTATAGTTCTAACTAAAAGACCAACTAGTTTCAAAAACGAACTTAACTTTGCAGTTCGGTCTCTAGGATTCATACTGCATCGAGCGCAAATTATGTTTGTAATATTTTCTTTTAGACTTTCAACAACATATTTACAATTTTCAGATTTATTCCTGTACAAGTACTACTTGGTTTTCCAAATTTGATAATTTTAGGTCAATGGGAAGTACCCCATAGGTTTCGATTCCCGTCTGAAATCGCAAAATATGCGAAAATTCACAAAATTTACGGTAATATCTCCTGATCGCGCGGACCCATGGATCCGAGTATTTAATATGAATTTCAACTTGAAAAAAGTTTGACAGACAGACGGACTACAAAATGATCTTATGAGGGTTCCGTTTTTTCCTTTAGTAGTACAGAACCCTAAAAGGCAAAAAACATTGACATAGAAAAAACTCGGGGGAAAGCTAGTCTTCAAATTTTAATTACGAAGCTTGTTTCAAAGAAGTACAAAATAAATTTTATTTCGGTATTTATTGAGCCGAAAATATCTGCCCTTTACGAGCGCGGGATATTCTTAACTGAGAATTAAACTGAAAGCCTTATTAAACAGATTAAACATTTATTAATCTTAATTGTTTAATTACAATCTAAAATAATATTTCACTTATAATAAATCTGAGTTGAAATTATCCACGGGTCCGTTCTGTATGGAGATTTATAACTATACTAGCAGCGCCCTGGGGCTCCGCCCCCGTAGGAATTTTGAGCTAAAAAGTACCATATATGCTATTCCCGATTAAGTACTACACGCTCACCAAATTTCATCGAAATCCATACAGTAGATTTCCGTACTGATTGCCTATCATAGATCGCTCGTAGACCTTCAAATAAATACTCAGAATGCAAGAAAATATTTCAATTGATTTAATTCCGAGATGTTTGTTTAAAATCGAATCGCTTCATGCTTCCGAGCGAGTCGAGTCGATTTATCATTGTATCGTCGACAAAGGTCTTCCAATTAAAAGGGAATTGAATCCAGTACGGTTCGCAGAACAATCAAGATTGTGTTGCTTTGCCTGACTGTTGAGACTTATTGAGACTTAAATTCGTTTTACACTAGTTTTGGATATTGAATTATCTAAATTGTGTGAATACCGAACACCTTAACCGGCGAGCATGTATGAAGAGAGTGAGAAGTGTAGAGGAAGCGAGAGAGATCTGTAAGGATTGTACAGTGAGGCCTAAGCTGAGCTTTGCATTTGTGTGAGTGATTCCGAATAGGTAGTAAGTGCGCAGCAGATTGCGCAGAACAAGTGACATCTCACACATCACGCTGGTTGTCAAAATGTTGTACAAACACTGCCTTTTTACACTAACTGTGTGCACTCACACAAATGCAAAGCTCAGCTTAGGCCTCGCGGACTGTAGCAAGTCGTAATCGCTAGTCTCTTCTACCCCCACGGGAAAAAGGCATGATAATATGTAAGTGTAAAAAAACTAATATAACAAGCTAATTATTAAAAATAAAAAACACGACAAACAAGTTTTTACACAAAAAGTACATACAAACATATAAGTTATATACATTTTTGAAATCGGCTTTTATAGTCCTTCAATTTGATACCCTACTCGATAAGATTGATCAAATTTATTTTTTTTAGTCTGCTATTTACCGCATATATAATCCGCCATTTTGTTTTTATGATGACGTTATATAGCCTATGTCACTCGGAGGAATGCAAGGAATCTAAAAATACCTCTCACATCAAAATCTGTTAAGCCGTTCAGGACTTATGGTGGAATAAAGAAACTTACATACATACATACATACATGAACCCTGAAAACATAACACTCCTTTTTTGGTCAGTCGTGTAAAAAAGAAACACGTTTTCAATTCTAGACGACGACGACTGTAATTAAGGATCAACGTAGAAACATGAAATTTGGAAGCCTAGCGGGGTAAGAGGGAAAAAAAACGAAATTTACGCGGCGGAAGTCGCTGGCAGAACCAACCAAGATAAATAATTCTCCTTTAATTAAACCACTTTTCCTACTATAGTCCAAATGAAGTTTTCGAGAGACGCCAACCACAGCCGTAACTAAATCCAACCCGGCGAGTACATTACCGCCACCTGGTGTCGATTTCGGGAAACTCCAATTCTCATTAGCTGACGTTTACACAAGCTCGCATAACTCTTGGTTTTAATACTGAACTACACGTAATTTTGGGGATGATATTTCTTCTTATTTGTTCGTGGGGTATTACAGTATTACATACAGTATCAAGTCTTACAGCCAAGAATCGCTGAACAGTGGGTTTAAACTTAAACGAATGAAGATTCAGATATACTGACAGGTTACTAGCCCATATTGTAGCTTTATACATTGACACTAACAATAAAGGAGTTTTTAATTAAAATAAGTAAGCTTTTAACATTTCCCTCTTAACGTCAATGAGAACCTTTGAATAGGATAAAAAAGATTCCTTGCAAAAAATGTCCTCCAACAGACGACATGATAAAATCGTTGTTCTTACAGTTCTAAACAAGCATCTTTGGAAAGGCCTCAAAAATATCTTATCGTGGGATTTGTTTCGAGACGTTTTCTTTTCCATTGTAAGGAACCCTCAAATACAGACCGTAGTTAGAATATCTGATATATATTTCAACACGATATTACTACACGTTTCTCGAAAAAAGTTCTTGACAGACATACGGACAAAGCTGATACTCGGTTCATTCATCCATGAACTTAGCTTTGTTATCGAAGTGGTTTTGCCGTTTTTCTTCTTCAAACAATCCTAACTAATATTATAAATGCGAAAGTGAGTTTGTTTGTTTGTTACCTCTTCACGCTTTATCTACTGAACCAATCTTCCTGAAATTTCGCATACACATAGCTGGAAGTACGGAGAAGGACATACCTTTCATCCCGGGAAAAGCACTGTTCCCGTGGGAAATTCACGCGGGTGAAGCCGCGGGCGAAAACTAGTAGCTGATAAAAATTCAATTAAATCAGAATCAAAATAAGTAGGTATATTAAATTCTTTCGTTACTGAGTTACTGGGCGTAGGAAGCTGAAATGTTCTATATTAATATAGAAAGTGGAGGATTTCCTGAAATTTCTCGGTCCATACTAATAATAAATAAAAAAAAGAAATAAATTTACGAGTCAATTGAATGATAATAATTCTGGCTTTGAAAATTGACATCAGCTTATAATTAATTCCAAAACCGATACTTAATCCAAATTATGAAAATGAACGCTAAATAGCATAATTTTCTAACTGTTCTGCGCCCAAACCAGACTGTAATCCATTTAGCCGGATTACGGATACCCGGGTCCGATTCACCCGGATAACACCCACCCGTGTCTATTTTTACCATATCAAATCCCTCTCATAAAAAGTTGGCTTTATCGTAATATATTAGAATGCTAGCAACGCCCCGAGGCTCGCGTCGAAAATTCGGCATATAAAGTACCTTAAGTGCACGTATTTAAACTTGGAATACAGTCTATTATTTTCTACCCGTGTACCAAATTTCATCGAAATCGGTTGAGTAGATTTCCGGCAGAAAAGGCTAAGAAGATGGTGATGATTTCTAAGATAAATATCGTTTGTTTACCGTTTGTGCTCCACTCACACGGGAAATTATTGTTGCTCGTAGATCACCTAGGACGAATTATACTCGTATGCAATACTTCAAACTCGTACAAACAGCATAATTTAATTTCCAAATAAAATGAGGAGAGCATGGAAGCTCTAAACGCATTTTAAAATCTACTGTAAAATAAATATAACCATCAATACATATAATAAAACTGTGACAGGTCTGTGTCTGTACATACATAGAAGATATTAAGAAAAAAACTATGAGGGGTCAAAGGGCCAATAGAAGCCAAAACCATTATTTTAGAATGTTTGTCTATCTTTCTATGTCTGTCCGTATGTTTGTACATACATCACACAAAAACTACTGAATCAAATTTGATGCGGTTTTCAGTATTGTATTGTAGAAGGTCTAACTTAAAATCTGGCGTAGGTATCATCTTGAAACGTCGCTTAGAACCAGAGATATATAAACATTAGTAAATTACGCGCGAACGAAGTTCGCTTAAGTTAAGAATATAGATATGATTTTTCTACGTCACATATTTACCATATTGTCTATCCCGTAGGGATATAGATGTATACTGAAGACGTATACGGGCGAAGTCGCGGGCAAACTATACGGGTACAAGCTAGTTTTAAATAAATTCACTTCTGTTTCAGACACCATTCAGTCCATTTATGTATATTTGTGGACCAATTATTCTCCAAAAATTTTCATTTTAATCATATCGTAAACGATATTCGACCACATGCCGCCCACGTCATGTTTTGAGTAATCATTCATCTGTTTTTCATTTATTTCGCGTTAAATAAATAAATATAAATAAATATAGGTATACGGACAAATCACTCAGATTGAGTTAGCCCCAAAGTAAGTTCGAGACTTGTGTTATGGGATACTAACTCAACGATACTATATTTTATAACAAATACATATATAGATAAACATCCAAGACCCGGGTCAATCTTAAAAAGATCATTTTCCATCTTGACCCGACCGGGGATCGAACCCGGGACCTCCGGTGTGGCAGTCCGGCGTGATGACCGTTGGGCCACGGAGATCGTTAAAAGCACACATGAGATTTAATTATTTATCTGTGTTTATATATCTCTGTTTAACAGCCATATTTGTTTGTTTTTTTGGGTATCTTAATTACAGTAAAAAAATATATTTTTAAATTTTAGTTATAGTTATTTTAGTTATAAAAGTAAACAAAGATATGTTATATCATACATTTTTTTACACTGGTAATAAAGGTAAAACAAAAAACATTTTTAACTGACTTTATTTATTTACTACTAGCTGTTGCCCGCGGCTTCGCCCGCGTAAGTTTCGCTTAGACGAAAAATCTTTTCGTGTTCCAAACTGTACGCCACTGTAGCAATGCTCATCAGGTTGAAGGGCTTTTGGTAAGGCCCTATTTCCATTTATTTTATAGAGTAGCTGGTCTCTTGGAGTTCTTCATCAGATGTTCATCAGATGATCTTAATTTTTTATACGTCAGCAGAAAATGCTCATCAGGTTGAACGATTTTTGCTAAAGCGCCATTTCCATATATGTTATAGTGTAGCTGGTCTCTTGGAGCTTTTCATCAGATGTTCCAGAGCTTCTATTTTTATACGTCAGCAGCAAATGCTCATCAGATTGAACGATTTTTGTTAAGGCACCATTTCCATATTTCTTATAGTTTAACTGTTCTGTTTTAGTTTCTTCATCAGGTGTTCCAATTTTCAAAATCAATTATAGCCTAAATGTTGCCCAGGCTTAATAGCTATACAACAAAAAAAGTTTCATTCAAATCGGTTCAGTACTTTCGGAGATTAGCGTGATCATACATACAGACAGACAGACAGACAGAAAGACAAGAAGACAAGAAATTCCAAAAAAAATTTTTTGCTTTCTATTATTCTTTGTAAGTGTCCCTCTATCCATTTCAGTCAAAAATACTAAATGTACAGACAAAATATTTTTACTGTTTTATATGTATAGATATACTGACTTCATATGAAATGGGAAATAAAAAGATGATAATGGAAGTACAACTATTTTGATTACTTAGTAGAAAAATACTTTCAGTTCAAGTGCAGTCAAACTTTAAAAAAAAATGCCATTTCTACTTGACACACAGTTGTATGTACTATGATTGTTAAGGCCAGGAAACTCATTAATGTAACGGCATGCACTTAACTAAGCTTAAACTCTATTACTAACATGAAGTACTAACACAACGTTTCTCAAACTGGGCTTTGTAAATCCGGGGAGAGAGATAGATATATTGTCTAGATTCTTGCTTCATCGGCATTTTATTTTATTTTTTATTTTTTATTTTATTTATTATGGTATACACAACAGGTAACAATCTATACAATGTTCAGTAGAAAATAAGTTAACATTATGAGCTAGACTGAAACCCAAAAACGTGCATACACAGCATGACAACTAAATGTAAACAAAGTAATAACACAAAATATACAAAGCCAAAATAACATTATTCCAAAGTATAGTTGACAGAAAACAGTTGAGCTAAAATAGGTACTACCTATATGTTATACTTACAACAAAACCTATAAAAATTTTATTCATTAGAATTCTCATTTAGTTTTTTAAGTTTTAGTTTATCTATATATATCTATATGTATAACTCAAAGGTGACTGACTGACTGACATAGTGATCTATCAACGCACAGCCCAAACCACTGGACGGATCGGGCTGAAATTCGCGAGCGAAGCCGCGGGCGCCAGCTAGTTTTAGGATAAATTTTAGTTAATTTTAGTTTTTTGATTATAAATAAGTACTTTTTATTCACATGTATTCTTTGTTTAACGCTAATAATGAATAAATTATAGTGAATCGATAAAAAAATTGATTAAATATCTGCTAAGTCTGCAGTTGCTACATGTAGCTCTCACTTGGAAGAACGTAGAGGGAGTTAATGGTTTAAGATTCTCAAAATCGGGCCAGATAAAACTGTTTGTGCGCAAAAGCCTTTTAAAAAATATATTTTTTTGGAACGCGCCATGCATTCCCATTCCCACCAGCCACCCCATCATGACCAAAATGTTCGATTGAAGCGCCATGAAGTCTTTTTGATAGCCATTTTTACTACGACAATATATTTCAGTTTAAATAAAACGCTGTCCGTCAAGTTTATTGGCATAGTATTATTCTTCTACCTCCACCCTCATTCGAGATTCAATTGTCTTTCTCTTTTATTGAGTGTGAAAAAAAAGCCTTTACACGGCTTGGAAAAAATCTAAATTTACCTGGTATAATTTTTTTAACCCTGTTTTTACATTTTTTCCATCAGAAATTTACCAGACTACTACACCATCTAACGACAGACGTAGGCACTTACGAAAATAAAACTTAAAAACATTAATGAAAACAGAATGAAATATGGTCCAGTAGATTGACCGTGATGCGCGTACAGACAGGCGAAGAAAAATTTAAAAAAATGTATTTGCCTTCTATTGGCCCTATGAAGGCCCCTTTCAGTTTGTTATCTTAAATATCACCTATGTACAGACACAGACCAGTTACAGTTTTATATACTTGTAAGACTATATGTATTGATGATGATATGTCTTACAAGTAAGCGTGTTTAGTGTCTACAAAGGTTGAGAGTCACTGCACTAAAACAATTAACTCGCACTAAGCAGTAAGCACTAACTCAAAGAGATACGATAGTCGCGGGTCGCGCTGAGTGGATTATAACAACGTTTTCACACGTGAGATAATTACTACGCTAGTACTTATATTGTATACTTACACTTATAAGTTACGTAACTAACTTACATAATCCTCTTTTTCTTACTATTACACTTTATAAAGTACTAGCTTTTGCCCGCGGCTTCGCCCGCGTGAATTTCCCATGGGAACTGTGCTTTTTTCCGGGATGAAAAGTACCCTATGTCCTTCTCCGTACTTCCAGCTATGTGTATACGAAATTTCAGGAAGATTGGTTCAGTAGATAAAGCGTGAAGAGGTAACAAACAAACAAACCAACAAAGAAACAAACTCACTTTCGCATTTATAATATTAGTTAGGATTAGGATTCTTTTTTTACGACTGACCAAAAAAGGAGTGTGTGTTTTCAGGGTTCATGTATGTATGTAAGTTCTTTATTCCACCATAAGTCCTGAATGGCTTAACAGATTTTGATGTGAGAGGTATTTTTAGATACCTCGCATTCTTCCGAGTGACATAGGCTATGCAAGTGGTCAGTCGTGTTTTTTATTTTTCAATAATTAGCTTGTTAATAAATTATATTGCTAAGGTACTCTATGACTAACTAATAGATTATTTTCTCTCAAATGTCATTCGTTGTTGTAATTTTTCTTGGGGTGGAGGCCTGGTGACCTGAAACACAGGCTTTGCCTAGCTTAGACACCAGCCTCCCACTTTATTTATGTTGTATTACTGTATTATTTGTAGGAAAAATAAAGAATTTATTATCCTAACTAATATTATAAATGCGAGTGCGAATGATTTATTATAATTATAAGTAAGTTTGTTTATTTGTTTGTTATTTCTTCACGCTTCATCTACTGAACCAATCTTCCTGAAATTTCGCATACACATAGTTAGAAGTACGGAGAAGGACATAGGGTACCTTTCATCCCGGGAAAAGGCACGGTTCCCGTGGGAAATTCACGCGGGCGAAAGCTAGTTATAAATAAGAAGAAGCGTTTAAAATGGGGCTTGAGCATGTAATCCGTTTATATTTTATTAGAAGTAAGTCAAGCAACGCGAGAGTCTGAAAATAGACATGTTATTACTTGTGTATTAGTTTCAACACTCGCTTCAGCTAAACTTCGCGCACAACACAAATAAGTACATTAGTACAATTTGAAAGTGATGGCCGATTTCATATTGACGTATGAAATTAACATGTTTATTCAAACCGATAAAAATATTACGAGTTTATTACGGATACCCACGTGTGTTGTACGGATACCCCGGCTAACAAGCCGGGAATGCTGACTAGTTTCGACTTAAATGAATTAATAATTTATTGACACATTTACATTTTACACTTATAGATTAACAGTTGGCTCCACACTAGGCAGCACGCCTGTCCTGTGGTAGCCAAATATGATTTAATTTATTCACGACTCCATGCGAAAGTTATTTTCAAGGCGAGTTAGGACCGATAGGAATATTTCCAAGAATTATTTTGCACTAGTACCTGCGTCCCGGAGGTTCAATCTCGTGGTAATTTCAGGATAACAAGCTAATTATCAAAAAATAAAAAACACGACTGACAACTCACGTAGCCTATGTCACTCGGAGAAATGAAAGGAATCTAAAAATACCTCTCACATCGAATAAAGAAACTTACATACATAAATACATACATACACATACATACAAAAACATACATGAACATACATGATACATGAACCCTGAAAACATAACACTCCATTTTGGGCAGTCGTGTAAAAAGCCTATGTGCTGTTCCAGGGTTTACTCTACACGTGTGTCAAATTTCCTCAAAATAGGCTGAGCGGTTCGGGCGTGATTGAGTAACATACATATACTCCACACATCCAAATTTTCGCATTTATACATGTTTATTAATAGAAGGATTGGGGGTCTTGGGGGATCGTTTGAATAGATTATTTATGATTACTAATAAAATAATATTCAAATACTACTTCTCGGAAAAAAAAAATAATGAAAAGGAATGTTAAGATGGTTTGGGCATGTCGAGAGGATGGATGAAAAGAGATTGATGAAAGGTATTTATAAAGCAGAGGTGAATGGAAGGGTTGGTCAGGGTCGACGAAGAACGCACTCCGACCAGATTACGGACCTCCTTAAAAAGGGAGATATTAGGAGCACCCATAACCGGAGAGCATGTATGAAGAGAGATGAGTGTAGAGGAAGTAAGAGAGATCTGTAAGGATCGTAGCAAGTGGAAATCGCTAGTCTCTGCCTACCCCCACGGGAAAAAGGCGTGATAATATGTATGTATGTACTTCTCGGAACGTAGGGTACGTTCTTTATAAAAAATGTAATTTTTTTTTTTCTGAAAACAGTAATTCGGAATGAAAAACACCTTATTTATAAATACAAGCAATGTCCTTTAAATAGGTTACTAAAAAAAGGTTTGAATTTCCTCTAGAGTTACAAAATCCTAAAATAAAATATGTTATTCCCCGAGATAGTTCGAAACTGGTGACTTTTGTCCTCAGTGACGTCCTGTATTTTACGTCCTGTATTATGCGGGATCCTACAACATGTGTTGAAGCTATAAACCCTTCTTTATAGGTCTTAAACACTGAGGCTGATTCGGTATCTGCTTTTTGTCCAACTATTTTGCATATATTTTTTTAAATAAATGATTGAATGGAATTCGCAATGGATAGACAGATTTGAAAGGAAATGGGGGAGACCTTTGCCCAGCAGTGGGACGAGATAGTTTAAAAAAAATTATTCTCCTGTTAGCAAGGAAAAAAAAATTGCATAGAGTTGTAATACTTCTGTAGATACAAGAACGAATTTGTTAGATTTGCTGCGCCTCGGGGCTTTGCTCCCATGGGAATTTCAAGATAAATAGCCCATATGTTTTTTTTAGATTATATTCCACCTATGTACACAATTTCATCGAATTCCATTCAGTGGTATTTACGTGACAAACATACTCACAACTCTCGATGGGATTAGCGACACAGTCTTGCTTCGAACAGATAAAGTTTGTATGTACAAAGAAATTTTATGTGTAATCGTTCCTCAAGAAATTTCGTATTCAATAATGGAAACAACATCGAAATAGCATAGGGGAAAGAAAGAAGCAAAGAGCGACTGAGTTTTATACTTTACGAGCATTTGCCCGAGACTTCACCCGTGTAAATTATACACCAAAACCTTTCTCATGACCCACTCCGTCCCTTTGTGAAAACCGCAAGAAAAAGTGTTTAGTAGTTTTTAAGTTTATCGCGAACAGACAGACAGCTTTATTTTATAACAAATAGATAGATAGATCAACACTTTATTGCACCATTTACAGAAAACAAATACAAATAGGTAGTGATAATTTTTAATTGTTCTATAAGTTTAATATAATCACCACTTTCAAAGCGTAAGCTCCTATACAGCATGATTATATTCTGTAACTATAGGGCGGTTCCCTTGCGCTACATCGCTAATCGGGTTTTAAGATTAGCCTAGATAGTTAATACGTTGTGGAACTTATTGCATTTTTCAGTTATTTTATTTTATTCTCTTATTTTGCATTTTTAAATATGTACGTGTTTTTTTATTTATTAACAAGCTAATTATTAAAAATAAGTAACACGACTGACGACTCACATAACCTATGTCACTCGGAGGAATGCAAGAAATCTAAAAATACCTCTCACATCAAAATCTGTTCAGCCGTTCAGGACTTATGGTGGAAAAGAAACTTAAATACAAACATAAACCCTGAAAATATAACACTCCTTTTTTGGTCAGTCGTGTAAAAAAGGGAAAGTCTTAATCTTCCGATAAGACTCAAGCTACCAGTGGTCAGGGCTCCAGTGAGAGGAATATTCTTACAATGCGGGCCGTGTCACAGAATACATAATAGTACAAGTAGCCTTGTCTATCTAATAATGTCTATTTATATTGTAAAATGTGCCAAAAAAGGGTCAGTCTCAAAAGGTCTCTTTCGCAAAATGTCGTGACATTGTCGAACTTAGAACAAAATTTTGAGTTTGCGTGCACCCTACACCTCATATTTGCTTCCCATCAGGCAAGATTGAGGTCAAACGCACTCATATTCCTAATTAAAAAATATTGATACTATCAATATATATCTATAAATAGTCTTTTCTTTCACAGAATGTGTCCTTCGAAAGGGACATTATAAAAAAGAGACATTTTACGACTACTGGACATTTTGCGAAAAAAAAAGCAAGAATATTCCCAAAAGCCTTTCCAATTGCCTGCCTGAAGTCATTCACGTCGTGAATGCTTTGTCTAATAAAGACTCATTCATTCATTTACAGCCTTCCGTGACCCACTACTGGGGGTATAGATCTCTAGCCTGCATTTTATTTTCATAAACTTCCATTATCACTGAGACTCACTCAAGTTTACGTCTACACAGCCTCACAGATTTATATTAGGCTGGATACCACATTGGAGATGGTGGTCGAGTGGTCAAGACGTCCGCCTGTGGCTGAAGGGTTGTAGGTTCGAATTAAACTCGTGCGTTATGAGATTCATGTATGGTAGTTTCCATAAATAATATAGTTGATCAGCTGGTGTGTGAAAGGAGTAGGTAATGGTAAACCTCTCCATTTAAATTGCCAAGAATATCGTATGTTTGCGTAACCTTAGGAGTGAAAAATTTCTAAGCGAACTATCCTAACTAATATTATAAATGCGAAAGTGAGTTTGTTTGTTTGTTTGTTACCTCTTCACGCTTTATCTACTGAACCAATCTTCCTGAAATTTTGCATACACATAGCTGGAAGTACGGAGAAGGACATAGGGTACCTTTCATCCCGGGAAAAAGCACTGTTCCTGTGGGAAATTCACGCGGGCGAAGCCGCGGGCGAAGCCGCGGGCGAAAGCTAGTTATATATAATTAGCATGGGCCAGGACCTTGTTCCCGTGGCAATTTCTCTCTCAGTGCTCCCTACACTCCCTAAGGAACCTACATGCCTAATTTAAGCCTGGAATTTATTTTTGCCTGGAAGAAATTGCTTTCAGCGATAAGGCCGCCTTTTGCGCATCTTCCTTTCTTTTTTTTGTCACATTATAAGTCACTTTATGTATCTAAAAATGTAATCTTGTGTGCTAATAAAGTATTCTTGTCTTGTCTTAAGCTTCCAAGCCCAGTAGTTTTGACTGTTCGTGATCTATCAGTCACAGTAACGAAATAATTTTTATTATTTAACGATTATACGCTTGGTTCGAAACTTCTAAAAGATTAAGTGAAGACGCGCTATCTAGCAAAAATTATATCTCTGTGCAGCTTTTTGAATTTCTTTAATCGCTCTGAACAACTGCCTATGAAGGATTGTCGGCTTTGACTAAAGTAGGCTTTTACCCGCCATTATACTTAAACGACGCGATTACTGTCTTTATTTCCTTAGTTCGAGCTTTCTGTTTATCTTTATCTTTTTAAGCTTTGTTGTGTGCAGATTGCGAAGGTTTTTATTAAATGAGAGATCAGAAACCGACGAACGTGAATAACGTAATTTGGAATTATAATAATTGCTTCCATGTTGATTTGGGAGCGAAGGAAAAACATAATGTAGCAGCTGCTTCTCTTCCCGCGCAGATTGTAAAAGTCAATCAAAGGAAAGGGGTTTATACAGTGGAAAAATGCCATTTGCCATAATTTTATAATAGACAGCTTTACGCACAACAAAATAGTCATATTTAACGTGACAATCTTATCTGTCCTCGTAGTTAGCGTCGTAGACCCTTAAATTTCGTAGAAGCTACGCCTACGTAGCATTTTCGTAGAGGCTACGCAGCATTCTCGTAGAGGCTAGCGTCGACGAGGCTACGACTCGTAGAAGCTTCGTAGCAGATTAGTAATTTTATAGTGAGAAAAAGACAGTATCTTGCATAGTAAAGTCCATTTATTACATTGTAAACAATCTTACCATGTCTTTTTATGATTTTACAACAATATAAATTAAAATAAACTTTTTAGGAAATTACTTTCATGGTTAATAAATGTTTTACTTTAGAATGTTTAGGTTTGAACTAATATTTGATTTATTTTCAACAAAATTCAACAAAAAGTACTGTGAAGATTACATAATAGGACAATTATTAATAAATGGACCATAGACTCATAATAGAATTTTCGTAGCAGATTAGTAAATTTTGAGTACATTATAAAGTTTTTAAAATTACGATTCTTATTGTTTCATTCTGACTCGTGTAGGGTAGTTTTCATCGACCACCACTTGCTTCCGGTGAAGGAAAACATCGTGAGGAAACCTGCACTCTGGTTGATGATTATCAGCTAGTGTGTGAAATGGAGAAGGCAATGGCAAACCACTCCATTAACATTGCCAAGATAGTCATTGTGTCGTTCATTTCATAAAACCTCTCAATCATGAGGAATATGATTAAAGGAGGTGGGATATATTAAATTGTATTATTGTATTATAATTGTATTATATAAAATTTGATAATTATTATTTAAAATTTTCATGCTAATTATAGTTAAATAGGTATAAGGACAATCTATCTGTAACAGCTTTTGTAACCCTATTTATTGCAAATAAATGATTTGATTTGATGTTTTCATCAGTTAAATATGCGTTTTTACAGAGGTTCATAGTTTTTATTTTTAAACCGGAACATATTTATATATGAAAAGTGAACAATACTTAATTAATTTTTTAGAGTATTTTTAACTATTCCGAAACAAAAACAGTTCGCAGCTTATCCTAACTAATATTATAAATGCGAAAGTGAGTTTGTTTGTTTGTTTGTTACCTCTTCACGCTTTATCTACTGAACCAATCTTCCTGAAATTTCGAATACACATAGCTGGAAGTACGGAGAAGGACATAGGGTACCTTTCATCCCGGGAAAAAGCACTGTTGCCGTGGGAAATTCACGCGGGCGAAGCCGCGGGCGAAAGCTAGTAATATATAATTAGTAGGTAATTTTGAAAAAGCAATCAAAAGCATCTTGTTTTTTAAATTCTTTTTCAAAGTCTTTTGACATAAAGACGGTTTTTACCACACATTTTCATTACACTTTGTTTACTATTGAAAAGAAT
Source organism: Ephestia elutella (assembly GCA_018467065.1). NCBI lineage: Eukaryota > Metazoa > Arthropoda > Insecta > Lepidoptera > Pyralidae > Ephestia > Ephestia elutella. The sequence continues at coordinate 7,726,609 of CM031590.1, forward strand.
ATTCTAAAGAAATTTGTACTTAAATTGCTTTTTAAGTTTAAGTCGATTGATTCAATATTGAAAATTCCTTTGATCGTGATATTTAATTTAACGCTCCCTGATCGTTTCTTCTGAATTATTTCATTGGAGGAAACCGAATATATTTTCCTCAATTTTGGCATTTCGTCATTTATTGCAATATTGATAACAAGGAATGAGGAAAAAAGTTTTTAAATCAATTCTTGTGAAATTTTGACTCACTATGAACATTGCGCAAAATTGTTTAGAAGGGTTTGAAGTTTTGGCAACAACATATGGCACTTTAGGTCAGGTCATTCATTCATTTATTCATTCATTCATTGCATTACATTTGGTTTTAGTAAAAGTAAATGCACCTTGTTAGGTATTGCAATGGGAGGTAGACGTTTATTTAGCGTTTAAATATTCGGTAACTGAGTAAAAAGGATTGTCAATGAGGTGATTTTTAACATTTTAGGCGAACGGATTAAGTCATCCATCAACTAGGTGGTCTGACAATATCGTCAAAGTAGCAGAACAAACGCTAAGCTCCACAGCCTCCTAGCTCGTCGTCGAAAAGTTGCCTGTTTCTCGGTCTTCTACCGAGTGTACTTCGGAGAGGTGCTCATGAGCTGCATGAGCTCATACCGCCTGCCCCTTTCTTCAACCGGACAACCAGACGCACTGCGGGCTATCATCCCTTCTTGGTTTATATTCCCCCCTCACGCACTAAGCGCTTTTCGTCATCATTCTTAATGCGCACAGCGAAGCATTGGAACTCCCTGCCTGCGTCTGTGTTCCCGAGCACGTACAACCTGACTCTCTTCAAAATCAGAGTGAATAGGCTGCTTCTGGGTAAGCTCGCTACACCGTAGACCTCATCTCCGTCCTCAGGCAAGATTGTGGTCAAGAGCAAACCCATCTTTAATAAAAAAAGAAAGATGCTGGACGCAGGCAAACAGTCTATGTAGAAGTTTAGGAGAGGTCTTTGATCAGCAGCTTTTATTTTAACTGAGATCAGTTAAGACGTAATCGTGTCACAATGGTTTTTCAGTATTGATTACTTGAACTTTTGCTTAAACATAAAATAATTTAATAATAATATTTGTAATTTAATTAAAATTATAAACAAGATTATCGTATTTAAAGAATAAAGAATATTTATTTGTGAGACATAGGTAGGTAGATTAAAATACAGATGGAATTTAATTTCTGTAGGTAGAGCCTACTTCAAAGACCCAGCAAAATAAAATATAGTTAGAACCTAATTATCTTTATAAATGTGATGCTTTTCGAAGATACGTGTTTTTGGATCCTTGTAGCTCCTATGAATAATAAGGTTTCAATAGAAATTGGTTTTACTCTTACACCGATGATTTTAATGCCAAAAACAGGAGAGGAACCTGCGGCAGAGCTTGTATAGTTTCGTTGGTAATCTCTTTATTGTACGCGCAAAAGAAACAATGGCGGACTTATCCCATATAGGCATCTTTTTCAGTTGTTTTATTTATCCTTATTTTTAAAGACATTCTATATTAGAATGTCATTGCTTATATACGTTGACGCCTATTAAATTGAAACAACGGTGCATATTTGTTTGTATCGATAAGTAAAATTATATTAAAACATGTAACTTGCTGTAAGAAAACAATTCCTTTCATTTCATTTCATCATAAATTAGTTTAAAAGCTCAATTACAATTAAGAGCAAGCAGTATTTCTTTCACTCTCAATCCGTGGTTCACCTCATCAGTTCACCTAGGTCACCAAGAGCAATTTTTTCGTCCCGTAGTTCACCTCAAGATTACTTGGTGTACCAGGGGTAATATTTTCTTCACATGGTTCCCTAGCTGTACCAGCGGTAATTTTCTAAGATACATCTGACAATTTTAAAACTTTTCATATTAACTTACAATTACATAACACAACAGTAAGATTTACAAGTATAAAAATATACATCGCGAAGTCACTCACCTGTTGTTCTAGCAGTGGTCTCCCGATCTAGTCACACAAAAACACACCCCTTACTATATATATCAGACTGTATCAATATAAGTTCAGTCAAAATTTATTGTCATCAATTGGAAGACGAATGTCTCTGCCGCGATATTTTTAAAAAGTTTCGAAACGTCAAAAAGTCATCGCCGGTGATTCGATATTTGAAAATCGAACGCGTTCTTGAACGGTATGGTCGCCGACTTCTTTTTTAATTTTGGTGGAGAGATTGCCAGTGACGTGCGTCTTGGGAGCCGCCGAGGGTAAGACTGGATGTGGACGGAGTGAAAACAGGGGTAGCGACGTAGGTGTAGCTGAGTGAGAGTGGGTGTCTTTAGAGGGAGACGGACTTATAAGCGTGGAAGAGAGTGTGAGAGAGAAGGCTGTATAGGCGCGGAGGTAGCTCCGCTCACGTACTCAGGCTCTCTTCATGTCAGGAAGAATTTGTAGGCGTCCGTAATTGTACCTTTCGATTGGGGTTTTCCGAATTTAATATGTGGCGCTCTTAGCAAAGATTCAGGACAACTTAACAACGTATTGTAAGTGTTTCTGTCAATTGGCAGAGTGGTATCTTGTGTAAATGACAAAAATAAATCATTAATTTAAAAATTCACTCACCATCCATTAGTATAAGGCCCTTATTTTTACGTAGGAACTCTTTTTTTTTATTTTTGGAATAAAATTAGGCAAGTCAAAATTTTAGAAAATATTATCTAGTGAAAAAACTTTTTGAAATTCATACATAATAAGAAATCTAAAAAAAACACTCCTTTTTAGATAGTCGAATACAAACAGATTACGGAAGTGAAGCTACGAAGGATATAATAAATAGGTAAAAAAACACTAACTTTATTTTCGGCCAGTTCGCTAAAAATACTGCCGGCTGGAATGTTTTCATACTTTAAAATAACTTAGAAAAAGGAATATTTAAAAATAATTTTGTAATCCGACGATTACAAAATTATTTTAGAAAATTCCTTTTTTAGGTTAAGAAAAAAAATACAACCAAACAAAGTTGCTGGCTGGGAAGTGCGAATAAAATAAACGTAAACAACACTCGCCTCACGTTGCCGACTCTACATGTGACCTAATAGATTGATATTTTACAAAAAATATATTTTAAAATAAAGTAATTTGTACTAATCTGATCTCTATTCTTAATTGTTTGGTCAAATGGTTCCTTTACTCGCTGCATACCTTTATCGCAGTGAGCCTAAGTCGCGTTATGCCTAGACCAAAAGAGATTCATTGCAAATAAATCCATACTAATATTATAAATGCGAATGTTTGGATGTGAGTTTGTGAGTTTGTGAGGATGTTTGTTACTCAATCACGCAAAATCTACTGGACGGATTTCGATGAAATTTGGTACAGAGGTAGATAATGACCTGGAATAGCACATAGGCTACTTTTTATCCCGGGAAAAAGCACTGTTCCCGTGGGAAATTCACGCGGGCGAAGCCGCGGGCAAAAGCTAGTGATTTATATTAATTTGACTTGATTCACCAAGGGACCATACGCATATTTTGGGTCTGGAAATTTTTTTAATTACACCATTTTTGACCACAATCGTGGTCAGACGTGTGGTCTTAGTAATCTGCCCATAGACCTACCCGTGTCTGTAGACATGGCTAATTCCAGTTTTTTCGTTAAGGAAACCTATCACCAATCTATTCGTTACTATAAATAGGTATCGCGACCTATTTCTATTCCATAAGGGATAAACACGTGACACACTGTATCCAATAAAACCACCCCCGAAGCATCCCTTATTTATAGTTTACTATTGCTGAAGCGGTAGTGGCCGAGTGGTAGGGCGCCCGCCTGTGGCTGCAAAAGTCCCAGGTTCGAATCCTGCCCGTGCTATATGAGTTTGTCTGACTCATGTTACCCATGTTAGTTTTCGTCGACCACCACTTGCTTCCGGTCACAGAATTAATATTAGTACTACGTACAGAAAGGAAACTCCCTGCCCCTGTGTTCCGGTGAAGGAAAAAATTGTGAGGAACCTGCACTCTGGTTGATGATTATCAGCTAGTGTGTGAAAATGCCAAGAGAGTCGTTGTGTGTGTTTCATCCTAATCGTAACTAATATTATAAATGCGAAAGTGAGTTTGTTTGTTCGTTTGTTTATTTGTTTGTTACCTCTTCACGCTTCATCTACTGAAACAATCTTCCTGAAATTTTGCATGCAAATAGATAGAAGTACTGAGAAGGACATAGGGTACCTTTCATCCCGGGAAAAAACACTGTTCCCGTGGGAAATTCACGCTGGCGAAGCCGCGGGCAAAAGCTAGTATATACATATATAACTCAAAGGTGACTGACTGACTAACTGACATAGTGATCTATCAACGCCCAGCCCAAACCACTGGACGGATCGGGCTTAAATTTGGCATGCAATATAAGAAAGGCCGGATAAGAAAGGATTAACGCAAGCGAAGCCGCGGGCAAAAGCTAGTGATAGTATATTATGCAATAAGTCACAAAGTTTCTGCCCGTGTTTGGTGCAATAATGATTTTTATTTAACACTAGCTGTTGCCCACGGCTTCGCCCGCGTGACTTTGGCTTAGATGAAAAGTCTTTTTGTGTTCCAAACTGTTTCCTGTGTTCCAGTCTTCGATTTTATACGTCTACAGAAAATGCTCATCAGAATAACCAAGTTTTGCTAAGGCGCCATTTCCGTATATGTTATAGTGTAGCTGGTCTCTTGGAGCTTTTCATCAGATGTTCCAGATCTTCAATTTTTATACGTCAGCAGAAAATACTCATCAGGTTGAACGACTTTTGTTAAGGCACCATTTCCATATTTCTTATAGTTTAGCTGTTCTGTTATGGTTCTTCATCTTCAGTTTTCAAAATGAATTATAGCCTATATGTTGCCCAGGCTTAATAGCTATACAACAAAAAAAGTTTCATTCAAATCCGTCCAGTAGTTTTTGCGTGAAACGCGTACATACATACAGACAGACAGACAGACAGACAAGTAATTCCAAAAATTTTTTTTTGCTTTCTATTGTTCTTTTTAAGTGTCCCTCTATCCATTTTAGTCAAAAATCATAAATGTACAGACAAAATATTTTTACTGTTTTATTATATGTATAGATAGATATAGATAATTCATTTCAGAAAAACTTGGGTCTTATATTTATTTATTTTTAATAACTAGCCTGTGCCCGCGACTTCGTCCGCGCGTATCTCAAGTTGTGGCGTATCAAGATGAAACCTATGCCAGATTTTAAGTTAGACCTTCTACTTCTATAATACAACAGTGAAAACCGCATCAAATTTGGTCTAGTAGTTTTTGCGTGATTCGCGTACAAACATACAGACAGAAAGAAAGACAGACAAAAATTCTACAAAAAATGGTTTGGCTTCTATTGGCCCCTTGAAGACCCCTCATAGTTTATTTTCTCAAAAATCTTCTATGTACAGACTCAGACCAGTTACAGTTTTATTATAAGTATTGATTCTCAGCTTTCTGACCTCAGTAGGTGAAAAGAATTCTGAAACCATAAATTGCCTAACCCATTGAATATATTGTATTTTATTGACATTCTCCCTCCCACGTTCAGCTAAACCTACTAACAAAAGATTTTTAGAGGTACCACCCGTAAATTTTCTCCATTCACCACCGCAAAAAATAACGAAAGTACAGGTATGGTATCTTTCGGCACAGAATTAATATAAGTACTGCTTTCGGTAGCCGTGCTCGTTTAGAAATGCTAGTAGTTTGTAGCTTTGTAATTTATAATATAATTATGTAATTATAAAAAGTGTCTGTAAAGGCCAAGTTTCAATGAAGTATTTTTAACTTTTTGACTTTTGGAAACTAAAATTCTTTATTCATTAAAAAAAAAATATTTACGACTAGTTTCACATCGGCATAAAATAATATCTTAAAATATAAAACAATAGAAAAATAAATTTGTCAAAAATAATCTGCCACCCCGGACTGTGTTTGTAATATATTGGGTAAAACTAAACGCAGGCGTTTCGCATTGCTGCCGCCAGAGGGCGTTCGGGGTTTTCACACTGCTAGCGTGGATGGCGTCGCGTGTAGTCCGCCATTGCATTGTCCAGGGCGATATCGGTTTGATTTTAATACGCGGAGCGGTCTCGCGTCTTTTGCTTGTTGTTTAGTTTGAGTGATAATTGTGAATTTCCTGTTTGTTAAATCACTATTGAATTTGTGTTTGTGAAAAACTCTGTTATTGTGACTTTTTCTTGTGAGAGGTGAAACGTGGCTGGCTGTTCACATCTGGCTGTTCCCGAGTGAAACTACGGGAAGAAATCTATTTAGTTGTTATGGGAGAATTGAGATCTCAAGGGTTAGGTAGGGTAGTATTAGGAATTCCCCTTCCCGAAGACACTCAAGTTTGAATCGAATGAGAAAGAAGATTTAGTTTGGTAAGTGTTCAATTCTAGTTAATTTATAGGTTAGGTTATCATATAGGGCCCTGTAGCTCCCTTCATAAGCTACGGTGGTAGCAGACTGCGTATAGCTTAAGTTAGATTCTAGTCGGACAAGCGTGGTGTCGCGTGGAGATTTTTCCCCGGTACTTAATTTTACCGGTAGATTTTTTCCCGGTAAAGTTCCGGTACAGAATTCTTCCCGCCGCTTCGTTTGTCCGGATTCGCTCTGCGCACATTTTCTGGCAGCAGAGCGTAGTTGCTCTGCACATTTTCTGGTAGCAGAGCGTAGTTTATCTACCCTCTATTTGTTCGTTCGTAAAAAATAATTAATTGTTTGTAAAAATTATTAGATTTTTCTTAGTTTGTTTGTATAAGAATATTTGTAACCTTTTTTGTATTTGTTTGCGGTTTGTACCGTGCGTTCCGGGTTTGTGCCATTCTCATACCTACCGCGGTTCTTCGTGTAGTTGCTCGATTTTGTTGTTTTTTATTTACCTTTTGTTATTTTTTGTTTGTGACTTGACGCGATGGCGAAGGCCTCCAATGCTAGGGCGACACTCGCCAACGAATTGAGATGGTTTGTGACGGCCGGAGGACTCCTGTCCCGGAAGGACAGGGAGGGCGCCATACTGTTAAGAGCGGATCACCTCCACTCACGATTGATTAGCGCGGAAGCGGCCATGGCGGCGCTTACCGAAGCCGATCTTACCCCGGAGGCCTACGCAGGTCACATGGCGGACATGGACCAGATCCTGAGTCTGCACGATGATATCGCGGAGGCGGTGACCGCAATAAGGGCGAGACAGGCTGGCGGACCAGCCCCTCGCACACCGGTGAGACAGGAAGGACCAGCGGTTACTGGTCGGCTCCCCACCCTTCAGCTGTCCCACTTTGGGGGTAGGATGGAGGAGTGGGTAGCATATAAAAATATGTTTGAGTCCCTGGTCGTAGCACGACAGGATTTGTCGAAGGCCCAGAAGATGGCCTACCTCCTCTCCACTCTTGAGGATGAAGCGCGGTCGCTCATCCAGCACCTCCGGGTGGAGGACGACCAGTACGATACGGCCGGGGAGTTAGTTGAACTCCCGCTACCAAAACTTACGTTTGTTAGCGGATGCGCACGCCGCACAGTTGATGGCCCTGCCCAAGGTGGCCAACAGGGCACAGTTGCGCCCGCAGTTGCTCACGCCCGTTACAGTGGCCTGTAACGCGCTCCGCACACTGGGGCTGCCGGTGGACCAATGGTCCTTTTTGCTGGTGCACATTGTATTGGGCAAATTGCCCAATGACATCCGCTCGCGGTTTGAGCGCGAAAAATGCGAGCGGGATAGCACCACCCTCTACCAACATTCACTGACTTGGTGAAGTTTTTGGAGTTTGAGGCACGGGCTGCTGAGAATACCATGACGGACTCAGCGCCATCCAGAGCGCCTGAACGTAGGCCCTTGAACCCTCATGGCGAGGAAGCCCCAACAGGACGGCAACCGCCACCGCGTGGAGCTGGTGTGCGGGTTGCACACACGGCAGCAGTCGCGAGGGACGCGGACTGCCTGCAATGTGGCCGGATGGGCCACAGCCTGCTGCAATGCAGGGACTGGCAGAGACTGCCAGTACAAGATAGGCGCCGCATGGCAAAGCGGCATGAACTTTGCTGTTATTGTTTGGGCGGTCACTATGCACGTGACTGTCCCAGTGCCATACCATGCAGTGCATGCCGTGGGCGGCACCACGCGATGCTCTGCATGAACCGGAACGGGGATGGCCCCCGGTTGTTGAGGCAGGGGTCCCCTATGGGCGGGGGCGCTCCTGCGCGAAGCCCTCCACCATCGGACGGAGGACGCGGCTTCGCTCGTCGCACCCCCCCTCGGGAGGGGGGTCGCGTACCGGCGCGGGTCTTGGCGGACCGGGACCACGCGCCCCAAGGTCATGGCCAGTATGTGGCTGGCCAGGCCCCGGATAGGGCCCCCACGGGCGGGGGCCCTAGATCGGACGTGAGAGTGGGGACACCCCCCTCCACGCGGGTTACCAATACCCAACACATGCAGCCGCAGCGGTTTTCTCCGCCGCTGCACGAGTACCCACGGCTGGAGTACCACCCGCCGTACCATATGTATGGCCGGGCCGCGGGTTCTGCCCCCCCCCCTCAGATGGGGATGTGCACTCGCCCGCCATATTATCCGGGTCAGTGGCGCGCCCCTGGTTTGGAGAGAGTGGGGAGCCCGTAACTAGCTTGCTCCCTTGCTGGGACAGAGCCGCGGACGGTTCTGCTCCCTTACTGCGGTGGTCCGCGTATGGGGTCGTAGGGGGGAAGCCATTAATTTGAGAGCTCTATTGGACTCAGGGGCTCAAAGCAGTTTGGTTACCACTCGAGTGGCACACCAGTTAGGTTTAGTCGTGGAAGACTCGCCTGTGCCACTTCTTGGAGTTGGTGGCATACAAGTGAAGTGTCTGACGGGCCAGACACTTGTCACCTTTTCTTCGCTGAAGTCCTCCACAATGAGGATCACGACTTCGGCTATGGTAATGGATACCATTGCGGGTTGGCACCCCTCGACAGACACACCGCCGGGTGTGTTGTCTTTGGCTTCCTGGGTCTGGATTTGGCCGACCCCTTTGTCTTTCATCCCGGCCCAGTGGACTTGCTCCTGGGCTCGGACGTATTGGGTTGGATTTTGTTGGGTACACAGAAGGCTCTGGGTTCGTCTTCACTGATGGCAGTGTCTACGATTTTTGGTTTCGCCCTGATGGGCCCTGTGTTTGATAATAGCACCGTGGAGGAGCCACCGGTTGTCGCATCTGCGTCCTTGGCCAAGACCATGCAAAGGTTTTGGGAGGTGGAGGAGCCACCTATGAGTTCCAGGATGGATCCGGAACACGCTGAGTGCGAAGCCCTTTTTCGATCGACCACGGAGAGGTTGCCCTCCGGTCGGTTTGTAACTAGGTTACCTTTGTTGCCTCTCGTCCTAGCCTAGGCAAAAAGCAGGGCGCTTGCAGGAGAAACGACTGCAAGGTCCATGGAGCGACGTATGCAGCGTGACCACGTACTTCGCGATAAATATATTGAATTTATGCGCGAGTACGAGGATTTGGGTCACATGTCTCCGGCTCGAGTTGATTGGAGCTCAACCCTGAGCAATATTTTCTTGCCCCACCACGCGGTGGTGAAGGCCTCAACGGGCAAATTGAGGACCGTCTTCGATGGGTCCGCACCCACTTCGAACGGTGTTTCGTTGAATCTGTGTTTGCATTCGGGTCCCAAATTGCATAGGGACATAATTGACATCATCTTGAACTTTAGAAGACATCAAGTGGTTTTTGGTGCGGACATCCGGATGATGTTCCGCCAGACAGTCATACATCCTGAGGACAGGCGATTCCAGTTGATACTCTGGCGTGAGCGCCCTGAGGATCCTGTGACGGTGTATGAACTCAACACAAACACGTATGGTTTGAAATCTAGTCCCTATATCGCCATCAGATCATTGCTTGAATTGGCAGAGCGGGACCGGATCCGCTTTCCCCGTGGGGCTTCCGTGCTGTCACGTGACTTGTATGTTGATGACGTGTGCACCGGAGCCCAAAGTATTGAGGAGGCCCTCCTACTGCGGGATGAATTGATTGAAATATTGAAGACAGGTGGCTACGAGCTACGTAAGTGGTTGTCTAATGAGCCTAAAGTTCTAGAAGGGATCCCGGAGGATCACCAACAGAACCCTCACCTGTTTGAGGATGTGGATGATCCCAACAGGATAGCGGTGCTGGGCATGCAGTACCAGCCGCTAACCGATATTTTCACATTCCAAGTGGACTTGGAAATACCAAAAGTCTGGACTAAGAGAACGGTGTTGTCCGTAATAGCCCGTATGTTTGATCGAAGCGGTTGGATCAGTCCAGTGATATTCTCTGCAAAGTGTCTTCTTCAGAGACTTTGGACTTTGGGCGCCTCGTGGGACGAGCCGCTGTTTGGCTCTCCATTGGATGATTGGCTCGAGTTGTTTTCATCGATTAAGGAAGTCAATCGGATTGCCTTGCCTCGTCGAATATTGCCCCCCGGGAAATATCGAGCCAGCCTGCATGGCTTTTGTGACGCGTCGGAGCGAGGCTACGCCGCGTCAGTCTATATGCGGACAGTTGACGCCGATGGCCGGGTCAATGTCTCGCTTTTGTTAGGGAAGAGCAAGGTCGCCCCCATCAGGACTAGGCTGACTATTCCCAAGCTTGGAGTTGGGAGTGGAGCTCACCTTCTTTCTAAATTGTTGCATCACGTTGCCAGTGAGCTGGCGGCCACGGTCGAGATACGAGACATCTTCGCCTGGTCGGATAGCCAGGTCGCGCTTGCATGGTTGCGCGCGGCCCCACATACCTTGGAGGTTTTTGTTGGAAATCGGGTTTCCCAAATCCAGAATATCGGAAATTGATATAACATGGAGACATGTGCCGGGAGAGCTTAACCCAGCGGACTGTGCTTCTTCCCGAGGTTGTACGGCACCAGAATTGGTGTCACACCCGCTCTGGTGGGGTCCAGAGTGGCTGATGGGATCAGAAACATCTTGGCCTGTCTGTCAGACAGATGTTACTTCTTTGAGTTTGACTGGGCTCCGTGTACATGCTGTAGTCGCTGAGACGACGTCGGAGCCGGATTGGCTACTTGCTCGGTATAGCAGTTTGGATAAGCTTCTGGGTGTTACCAGTTGGATTAAGCGTTTCATACATAATTGTAGAAACCCACAGGCAAAGCGGTTGGAGCCGATTGCAGGTGCAGAAGAGCGCCGGAGCGCATTGTTGCATTGGGTCCGTGTCGTGCAGACCGGACGGTTTGAGTCAGAGCTTCGGTATTTTGCGCGACGGACGCGCTAAGTTGAAGGGCGCTGGTCGCTTCGTTTGAACCCGTACATCGACTCGGATGGGCTTCTTCGGGTTGGGAGGCAGGCTCCGGAAGGCGGATCTTCCATATGAGACTCGCCATCCTCTGTTGTTGCCTCCAAGCGGCGGACCCTTGGTGCAGCTTTTTGGTGTCTGATCGACACATTCGTAACGCCCATCGAGCTGGCTGGTGCAATGCTTTGTTGGCTATTTTGCAACGCGAGTTTTGGATTTTTGTCAGCCCGAAGAGCAATCCGTAGTGTCCTGTTTCGATGTATTGCATGTTATAGGTTGAAGGCATCCACGATGCAACCACAGATGGGTGATTTGCCCGCTGATCGAATCCGACCTTCGAGACCGTTTGACGGCGTTGGAACCGATTTTGCCGGTACCTTTTCGATCAAGGCTTCTCCCTTTCGTAATGCCCGTATTGTGAAGGGCTATTTGTGTGTATTTGTTTGTTTGGCCACCAAGGCTGTCCATTTGGAGGTGGTATCGGCTCTGACTACGGAGGCCTTCGTCGCCGCGTTGGATCGCTTTGTTTCGCGTCGAGGTCTACCTTCCCTTATTAGGTCTGACAATGGCACAAACTATAAAGGAACTGTAAATTATCTTAAGGATGTTTCCGTGTTTATTGATAAAAATTGTACTAGTTTAAGTCAAATTGCTGCCCAAAGGGGAATAACCTGGAAATTTAGTCCCCCAAGTTGCCCCCATTGGGGAGGGGATTTTTTGAAGCAAGGCTGTGAAATCCGCAAAAGACTCCACCTCCGCCGCATTATCGGAGAAACGGCTCTAACTTTTGGAAGAGCTGGCCACAGTGTTTTGTAAAGTTGAGGCGGTCCTCAACTCTCGTCCTCTCTGTCCGCTATCTCCAGATCCAAATGACTTTGGAAGCTCTCACCCCTGGTCATTTTTTGGTGGGAGGGGCCGTTGAATGCCCTGCCCGAATACCCGTGGAAGGATGAACGCGTATATCGGTTGTCGCGTTTTCAAATGTTGCAGCAAAATGAGCCAGGACTTTTGGCGTCGCTGGTCGCTTGAATATTTGCATTTGCTGCAGCAAAGAGTGAAGTGGACAGACAGGACTGAGCCTCCCAGGGAGGGTGATTTAGTATTGTTAAAAGAGGCAAATTTGCCCTCATTGCTTTGGCGACGAGCTCGCATATTACGTTTGATTCTTGGCGGAGATGGCACTCCGCGTGTGGCTGAGGTGTTGGTCGATGGTTCGATTTTAAGGAGAGGTGTGACCTCTCTCGCCCGCCTTCCCGTAGAGTAGTTTTTACGCGGTCTGCTTCTCAGACCGGGACGGGGGATGTTTGTAATATATTGGGTAAAACTAAACGCAGGCGTTTCGCATTGCTGCCGCCAGAGGGCGTTCGGGGTTTTCACACTGCTAGCGTGGATGGCGTCGTGTAGTCCGCCATTGCATTGTCCAGGGCGATATCGGTTTGATTTTAATACGCGGAGCGGTCTCGCGTCTTTTGCTTGTTGTTTAGTTTGAGTGATAATTGTGAATTTCCTGTTTGTTAAATCACTATTGAATTTGTGTTTGTGAAAAACTCTGTTATTGTGACTTTTTCTTGTGAGAGGTGAAACGTGGCTGGCTGTTCACATCTGGCTGTTCCCGAGTGAAAACTACGGGAAGAAATCTATTTAGTTGTTATGGGGAATTGAGATCTCAAGGGTTAGGTAGGGGTAATTAGGAATTCCCCTTCTCCGAAGACACTCAAGTTTGGATCCGAAGAGAAAGAAGATTTAGTTTGGTAAGTGTTCAATTCTAGTTAATTTATAGGTTAGGTTATCATATAGGGCTCCTGTAGCTCCCTTCATAAGCTACGGTGGTAGCAGACTGCGTATAGCTTAAGTTAGATTCTAGTCGGACAAGCGTGGTGTCGCGTGGCAGATTTTTTCCCGGTACTTAATTTTACCGGTAGATTTTTTCCCGGTAAAGTTCCGGTACAGAATTCTTCCCGCCGCTTCGTTTGCGTCCGGATTCGCTCTGCGCACATTTTCTGGCAGCAGAGCGTAGTTGCTCTGTACCCGGCTCAGAGGTACCCACCATAACGCTTGCCGCGTTTCCCCTTTGAATAGCTTTAGATAACCTTTGAACCAGGTACCATCCGGAGCTGTAGTCATATCCACGGCACCTTAAACGCCGTCCTATCTCGCTAATAAAATGCTTCTCTTCTAAACACCATAGCCCGGCTGTTTCAACGGCAACTGGAACGAACTCATACAAATTGGATAGAACCGAATATTGATGACAATCCAGTCATTATGTTGCCAGCTGCTGCCTTTGCAGCCGCACCCGGAGACCGCATAGAATTAGCGATTTAGGACGCCCCGCATAAGTGCTGACACAAGTTGCGTCCCAAAACAAACATCGTCCTCACTGCCAAGTGAATCAACGTTAGACCATCAGGTCGCTTTCCACCCACTAGTGCGCGAGAGACCTGGAGTCTCCAACTGGCAGGGTATGTTTGCAGATATCAGATAGCTCCTTAAGAATAATATCATTCAAAGAATAATGACGCGTGACAACCGTCCCGCACACCTAGCACACCCAAGAGCATGGTGTACATCAGTCTCTACCATTTTCCCACAAATGCAACGGTGCGGTTCACACACGTCACAGCCTAACCTCAAAGCCACGGCTATCCTGACAAAATCATTGTCTAGCAATGTTCCCATTTGAGGGGACGGGACAGCATGTAACCATGCCCCAGATTCGGGCTGGAGCTGCGGCCTTTATTCGAGCATTTCTGCCAAAATGAGCGCCATTTGCCTGACTCTCTAAATCCCTCATAAATGGACTTTGAAATCTTGTCATCCCAAAGCCGTTGCAACTCAGGCTGTGAACCGAAGAGTTAGGGATGCTTCTCGCAACCCAGGCTGTTAATAAGCTCTCATCTACATGGGGCAAGATCAATCTGTCACCATTGAAAGAAAGTAAATTAGTCACTATATTGACTACCCCATGCGATGAGGCCAGGAAAGCCGGGAGCGAAACATCCTGTAAGCGGCAAATACCAAGACCTCCGTACCGCACGGGTAAAGAAGCCTGTTTTCACTGCGCATCATTAAGTCTGACGTTGAGAATGTCTTCTAGAATTGACATGAACGCATTGTCAAACTGTTCTATTTCTTGAGGGCACAGGCATGAAGGACTCATCCTCATAATGTAGGTCAACCGAGGAATTGCCAGGGAATTACGAAGGAGCACCAGCGAAACGTAGGAAGATACATTTTTCAAGCGAAGTTTGACTTTCAATCAAGGGCGGACTGGCGAAATGTTAATGGAGTAAGGTGCCAGCTTGCCATTGCCTTCTTCTCCATTTCACACACTAGCTGATAATCATCAACCAGAGTGCAGGTTTCCTCACGATATTTTCCTTCACCGGGAGCAAGTGGTGGTCGATGAAAACTAACATGAGTCAGATTGGTATACAAACTCATGTAGCCCGGGCAGGATTCGAACCTGGGATTTTGCATCCACAGGCGGGCGCCCTACCAGCACTCGGCCGCACCGCTGCTCAATATAGGAGAAGATAAATATCATTATTTCTTACTCACAAAGAAAGGCTTTACAATATCAATAACAAAATGATATTACGGCATAAAACAATAGAAAAACAACATAAGTCAAGAGAACATCTATAACTCGTACTTTTAATGATTGAGAAAAATAGGGAAAAATAGCAAGCAATGTTAAAAAGGGTAAATATTCCACTCTGTTCACCTGGGTGATATCATCTGGGTGAAAAGAGTAGGACTTTTTAGTATCTTCATTTCACCTTGGACTCATTTCACCTCATATCACCCAGGTGAATTGATTCGACAAAAATTGGTGTCATTTGTTCACTTTCGCATTTATTCACCCAGTGATAATGGGCCACTTTTTTAGTAGATTTAGTATACTTTTATCACCTGCATACAAAATCTCAAAACAACTTTTTAACTCAAAGTCAAGTTAATATGTTTTAATCAGTTTAATTTAAATTAAACGTAATAAAGCTGTACAAAAAGTGATCATCAGGGTTACTTCAGTGTGTAAAAAATTATTTAATATAATAATCATTATACATTATTTAAAAAATTTAAAATCAACGTAATTTTTCGAGAAAAAGGCTACTGAAATAGCAACATCGAAAACAATATTTAAAAGTATCCACGTAACTACAACTTATTTTATTATTTACTGTGTTACCATTCCGAACAAGAAAATACCTACTATATTGCACTAATGAAAATTATTAAATTATTTTATTTTTTTAACCGTAACAATCACTTTTGAATTCCTTATAAGGCTTAATTTACATTAAATTAAAAAAATATAGTAACAGGGCTTTCAATTTGAGAGTTTTTTAGAAGTTGTACGTGAGTGATTAAATTTTCTACTAAATCGATTAAAAAAGTGGCCCTATATCACCTCCGGGTGAATTAAGTTAAGCGCAAGGTGAATAAATGACACTAATTTTGTCGAATCAATTCACCTGATGAAATTTTCTGGGTGAAATGAGTCCAAGGTGAAATTAAGACACTAAAAAGTCTACTCTTTCACCCAGGTGATATCACCCAGGTGAACAAAGTGGAATATACCGTTAAAAAGTAAAGAAACTAATTTAATTCATAAATCAACAAAAAAAAACTTAAAACTAAAATAAAATATATTTACAAAAATGCCAGCTCCAAGAGTTCATTGCCCTGAGGTAACGTGCCCAGAAGGCTGGTATCATTGCCACCTTGGATGGCTATGCTTAAATGTGCGAACTAGTTAACTCTTTTGTAAGTTCTTTATTTTGTTCAACAGAGCCCATTCACAAACTTGAACAAATGGAAAATCAATTTGGCTGGCTGTAGCCGGCTGTGCAGGCAGAATAGCATATTATAAAATGGCGGAGGTTCCGCTTTCGGCTAGCGGCTTTACGGTAAAGCATTAGAAAAAAGTCATATTTTTTTTTCTAACTTTATGAGATAGGTAAAGATTATTAAACTCATTATAATAAACTAAAGGTTTAAAGTACAATAAAATACCTAATGATATTTTAAAATTTATTGATATCTAGACCGACCTAATATTATAAATTCGAAAGCGAGTTAGTTTGTTTATTTGTTTGTTACCTCTTCACGCTCTATGTACTAAACCAATCTTCCTGAATTTCGCATACACATAGAAGTACTAAGAAGGACATAGGCTACCTTTCACCCCGGGAAAATGCTGTTCCCGTGGGAAATTTACGCGGGCGAAGTCGCGGTCAAAAGCTAGTGAGATTATAATTAAATCATCCAATCAAATTTATATATATAACAAATAAAATATAAATGATGTAGGTGTATAAAACACGAAGCAGCTAAAAAGGTGGTTTCAATAAAAATACTGAAGAAAGTCGGTGGCGTATGTTCGTACGTTACTAGGCCTGTGATTTCGCAATCGGTTAGTCAGTCGCGCGATGGGTGTGCGGGTAACCAAATAATTATTTCAAGGTCCTCCGTGCTTTCCGGAAGGCATGTCTCATTACAATTTTTTAAAAAAAAAAACTTTTAGGCTGTTTTTATTACATCGACTGGACTCAAAAAAGCCGAGTGTTATGTTTTCAGGGTTCATGTATATATGTATGTATGTATGTAAGTTTCTTTATTTATTTATTTATTTATTTAAAACTTTATTAAACCAAAAATGGTATAAAAGGCGGACTTTAATGCTAACAGCATTCTCTCACCAGTCAACCTTCGGGATAAACAGTAAATAAATATGTCTGGGTGCACAAAGTGACTAAAATTTGTATAAATAGGTATCACAAATATACTACATAAAATATGAGAAAGCAAATAAACATACATATTTATATATATAATAAAAATACATACTACAT